>CM077259.1:5484581-5819581 GCA_039654775.1 Spinibarbus caldwelli
AAGCTTTATGGAGATGCTGATTTCATTTTCCAGCAGGACTTGGCACCTGCCCACACTGCCAAAAACACCAAAAGTTGGTTAAATGACCATGGTGTTGGTGTGCTTGACTGGCCAGCAAACTCACCAGACCTGAACCTCATAGAGAATCTACGGGGTATTGTCAAGAGGAAGATGAGAGACACCAGACCCAACAATGCAGATGAGCTGAAGGCCACTGTCAAAGAAACCTGGGCTTCCATACCACCTCAGCAGTACCACAGACTGATCCCCTCCATGCCACGCCGAACTGAGGCAGTGATTAAACCAAAAGGAACCCCTATCGAGTATTGAGTACATATACAGTAAATTAACATACTTTCCAGAAGGCCAACAATTCACTAAAAATGTTTTTTTATTGGTCTTATGAAGTATTCTAATTTGTTGAGATAGTGAATTGGTGGGTTTTTGTTAAATGTGTGCCAAAATCATCACAATTAAAAGAACCAAAGACTTAAACTACTTCAGTCTGTGTGCACTGAATTTATTTAATACACGAGTTTCACAATTTGAGTTGAATTACTGAAATAAACGAACTTTTCCACGACATTCTAATTCATTGAGATGCACTAAATATAAATAATATAATATAAATAAAAAATAAAGAAAAATAATTTACTCATACTGAAGCTTTTTATTTATTACTGTTTTGATTTATTTATTTATTTATTGGTCTTTTTGCCAAGTTTTTTTTAAACAACATGGATAGATGATCAGAAGAAGATCATCCACTGCAGAACATTATGGCTCAATGTGTTATGACAACAGTTGTGCTAATTAAGAATAATATAGTTGTGTATTTGCAGTGTCAATTTTGTTGAAGCACACGATTCACTAAAGAAATTATGCTGATCACGTACAGTGCAAACATGCTAAGTGTTACCTAAAAATAAGCCAGAAAATTACTATTAACCAATTGTGGTTAGTAATAGTGCAATGTTAACTGCATCAGGCTAGCACTGCTTTTACTTGCATCAGGTGATTTAGGGCACTATTAAATCCGTTTTACTTTTCCCAAATTCTATTTTTTTTTCTCCTAATTGTTTTTTTTTTTTTCCATTTTAATTTTTCGGGATTCCATTTTTTTCCATTTAATTTTTTTTTTAATGGTTAAATTAAAAAACATTAATCAAAAAGCACATCTAATTTATTGAAATCATGGAACTTTAACAGCAATTTAATAAATTGCTCAAATTTTCATTTTTACCAAAGTCTGTGTTTTCCATTAATTTTCTGGATTCCAATTTAATGTTTCATTAAATTTTAATATTCAAAAGCATCTCTAATTAAAAATATATATTTTTTTATTTTTTTATTGTGTTGTGTGTTCATAAATTCTGGTAAATATTCCTTAAAAATAATGTTTTAATAATTTTAGTAGTAGTAGTAGTAGTAGTAGTAGTAGTATCATTACATTAAGTAATAGATTTCTGTCACAGTTTCTTCAAGTTAAACCAAACTTTTATTTTGATGGGTTGCTATGAAGACCTATAAGTTTCTGTTTGTATATGATATGACAATAGTTTTACTCAAAAGAAACGGTAAAATGCTCATGAAGTGATTCTCAGAGCAGTTCTAGAGATTATGTTTATGTTCATGTACTAAAATATATTGAGGCGGCAGAGGCTGAAAACACCGCTAGTGTCACGCGTGCTTCAGTATGTGTAGTAAACAAAGTTACGCATCTGTACTATTCATTCACACAGAGACACGCAAAACAAGCAGGATTCATATTTAAATAGTCTTTTTGTGGCTTAATATTTCACAGACATTAGTCCGTATCACGTTTTGATTTAAGTGTACTGACCTACTTTTGATTTATTCATCCAAAATTTGGCAGATTCCGTTACATTCCACGTTACACAGTAAATTCCATTTTTATGACTGGATTCCGTGATTCTGTCCGAGTTTTCCGCATGCCGGAAATCATAGGGCCCTACATTAGTGTATATAGTACTGTTACTCTCAGAAGCCACATAAGGACAACGTACACTAAAATTCAAACATTTATACTCTTGTACTGACCACCCTGAAACAGATACAGCGCTGCTGCGCATTTTCTTAAGACAAGCTAAGTATGATTAGCATTGCTGCAGGTACTTTTCTCCTGAAGCTAATGCTAGTGTGAGCACGTATACTCTGAGAACGTGAACAAACATTCAATTTACGAAATGAGAACAATGACACAGTCTGAGACCACAGTTATTACTTTACTGCTGAGGTTTCATGACATCTGTAAAGCCAAAAATAAACCAGCGTGAAGTGAGTCACCATCTAGGCAGGCTTGTTTTCTCACATCATGACCCTGATGCGTGGCCAGATACAACAGCATGAAAACAAAACGCCCTACAGAACACACAGCAAAAAAAATTAAAAATAAAAAAATAAAAAAAATTTAAAAAACCCTGGGAAATATCTATTGCTGATCGATGCCATGCCTCAGTTACATAACCATCCGGTCGTGTTTGTGCTGCAGCACCGCTGAAACCACTGGGAAGATTTGGTCATATTTTCCAAAATGAAACACTCTGGTTTTGGTTTGTGCTTGTCTAGATTCGATTCAAACTCTTGTCTATGCCCAGAGAGAGGACGAGAAGGAGTGAGAGACAGACAGAAGATAGATGGAGAGCGAAAGCAATGAGGGAGTTGGAAAGTGGGGAGAGGAACAGAGAAGAAGGGGAGAGAAAAGATGACAAGAAAGGAGAAAAAAAGTTTTGTTTGGCACATCATTAAACTATAAAGCAAATAAAGTCAGAAGGAGAGACAAGAAAAACAGACTAAGAGAGTGAAAGAGAAGACCAAGAGATGTTAGTGAAGACTTAAAACACAACTAGAATAAAACTATGTTCAAATTTATAAAAAAAAATAATAACTTCCTACTGCATACTACACAGTATATACTGTATACTACACGCCATTTTGAAATGAAATTTTAAGTTTGTCAATGCTGTCAATTTTTGCAATGTAAATTGTTAAAAATTGTTTTAAAAAAATTGTAAAATAATAATAATAATGTCGTGGAAAAGTTCATTTATTTCAGTAATTCAACTCAAATTGTGAAACTCGTATATTACATAAATTCAATGCACACAGACTGATGTAGTTTAAGTCTTTGGTTCTTTTAATTGTTCTTTCAGTCTGTGTGCATTGAATTTATTTAATACACGAGTTTCACAATTTGAGTTGAATTACTGAAATAAATGAACTTTTCCACAACATTCTAATTTATTGAGATGCACCTGTATATATATTTATTATTATTATTATTATTTTTTTTTTTAGAAGTTGAATAGTTTCATTTTCATATTTTGTCATGATTTGTGTGTTCTGCATTATGTGTCCACACTGTCATGTGCTGGTCCACCCTTGTCACCTTGATATTTTACAATAATATTTTAAATAATAATTCAATCATATCTATATAATCCAGTGTGTTCAATAGCTAGGTGTGGGGTCAATAACATACAAACAAAAAACTGCATCCAAATATCACAGTTTTCTCCAAGTAAGAAAAAATACATGTGTGAATTGTATGAGTTTCTTTAAAAACTCATGGTTTACATAAAATCTTTTAATGTATTAATAATTTGAAAGCAAACAAATAACCCTGTTTAGGAAAGGGACCATCATACCTTTCAGAAAATATAATTTGCATCTTAATTTTGCAATGAAAACGTATTTAACAGTAATACATATATCCATGACAGGGTGGACATACCTAAGGTTTATGCTTCGAATAACGGCACTCTATGGTGATACTGACCCACAAAAAAACTGAAATATTATTACAAAATTGTATTAAAATAACATATATAGATATGGCTTATGGCCATACCACCCTGGGCACCGATCTCGTCTGATCTCGGAAGCTAAGCAGGGTCGGGCCTGGTTATTACGTGGATGGGAGACCGCCTGGGAATACCAGGTGCTGTAAGCTTGACTCGGAGAGGGGATGGGCGCCATAGAGTCAATAAAAAGCCCACTGAAAAGACATGATGTATACGTCATGTCTCCTTGACGACCGAATCGGTTGAGGGAAAATAAAATAAAATAAAATAATGTTTATTATTATTATTATTATTATTATTATTATTATGTTTATTAATTATTATTTAAAATTGATCTTATTTTTTGTAACTTACACGATCTGGGTGGCTTATAGAGAAAATTTCATAAAGTAAACTACTGTTCTTATGCTCAGGCTTAGGCTGCATTTATTTGATCAAAAATACAGTAAAACAATAATGGGAAATATTATTACAATTTAGAGTAACTGTTTTCTGTTTCAATATACTTTAAATTTTTATTCATTACTGTGATCCACAGCTGAAATTTCAGCATCATTACTCCAGTCTTCAGTGTCACATGATCCTTCAGAAATCATTCTAATACATGATTTGCTGCTCAAGAAACATTTATTATCAATTAGTATCAATTTTTCTTAAAACCGTGAGACATTTTTTTTTTATTAAATCTTTCTTAATCTTTAAATAAATCTATTTCTAATCTAATTCTTTGAATTAGAAAGCTCAAAATATAATGTGTCCTTGCTTAATAAATCTGTTAATTTCTTTGCTCATATTATATATACACACACTTTGCTGTATGCAATAAACAGTATGCTAGTATTTAAAAAAAATTTAAACAATGTGCACACTGTGGCAATATCATAAAATCATTTGGGAAAACAAATTTCTCCAGAACCACTATTTATCTAAAAATAAATAAATAAATAAATAAATAAATAAATAAATAGATAAATATCACAGAATTCCCCAGAACTTTCTTTCTGCTATCTTAAGTTTATCTGGAAATTTCTCCACTCATCTTTACTTTCAGATTGGCACTTCTAGTGCTGGTGCTGTTCTGGCTTGTCTCTTGTGGCAGGGAGGATCTTTTATCCTTCTGTTCTGATAAGCAGCAGCTCCTGAAGGGCCAAAGCCACGTCATGTCAGTACCAAGCCCTGCTCTATTTACATTCTGAATCACTTCCTTTTAACTGGATGAATGCGGTGTGATGAGTCAGCATGAAGCGTAGCACTTCACGCCATCAAAACAATCAGTCAGAGATTATTAGAAAGCGAAGAAAGCGTGAGCTGTGATTACAATCGAAATATCATCATTTATTAACAGCAACTCCAAACGTGTGGTTGACACAAAAGAAGACTGGAAGATCAGGAGAGTGAGCGTGTATTGACATGCCTGTGTGTTTGGGTGTGCATGTGTATGTGGGTGAAAGAAAGATAGAAGTAGAAAGTAAATGTGTGCATGTTTAATAATGTGGGGATGAAACCCCATCTTCATTTTCCTATATAATAAGCAATAGATGCCTTTTTATTTTACATAAGGCATCTGGTGTGTATTACCTGCTGGAAGGCCTTTTCCTCGCAGACGTTCACGAATCTCTTTGCTTCTCTCTGGAAGTGACTCCCTTTCACTTTGAGACAACAGACCATCCAGCTAAACAAACATACACAAAAATGAGAAAGAAAAAAAAAAAAAAAATCAATCATTCACTTTTATCAAAATATGAGATTAAAAGAAAGCAAAATATACTGAATTTCTTTTCTCTTGTGAAAGAAGTTATCATGTAAACACACACTACCACTCAGAAGTTTAGGGTCAATGGGATTTTATTATTTTTTTGAAAGATTGTAATACTTTTATTCTTTTTATAATATTTATAATATTATAAACACATTTCTAACATTACAAATAAATTATTCTTCTTTGGAACTTTCTATTAAAGAATAATGAAAAAAATGTATAAATTATTTCCACAAAAATATTAAGCATACAACTGGTTTCAAAACTGATAAAAAAAAAAAAAATAAAAAAAAAAAGATGTTTCTTAAGCAGCAAATCAGCGTATTGGAATGATTTCTGAAGGATCATGTGACAATGAAGACTGGAGTAAATTTTGCTGAAAATTCAACCTTCCCATTACAGAAATAAATTACATTTTAAAATAAATTAAAAAAGAAAACAGTTATTCTAAATTGTAATAACATTTCCCATTATTACTGTTTTTACTGTATTTTTGATCAAGTAAATGCAGCCTTAATGAGCATAAGATAACTTTTGAACGGTAGTTTACTTTATGAAATTTATGAAAGCCACACAAATCGTATAAGCTACCAAAAATAAGATCAATTTTAAATAATAATAATAACTGTAATCATACATTTTTTATTATTATTATCATTATTATTATTATTATTATTATTATTATTACACTGGAAAGATGGGGGGAAATTAAAACAGACTTTGCGAAAAAATAAAATTGGGTGTTGAGGGTATTTCATATCCTTAGAGGACTTAAAGAAAGCTTGATCTAGTCTGTTAAACCAAAACATATTTTGAATAAAGCTTTTAACTAAATCAGGTCTGCTGGAGGAAGAAAAAAAAAACATAATAGAAGACATGTAGAAAAGAAAAACAATCTCAGGAGGGCTGGCCACAGGAGAACAAACCCAAGCAGCCACTCACAGGACTAATCAACAGTAATTAGAAGGCGGCATCCCTACTGGACCACTTCACATTTACCTCCCCAGTGTGGAAAAAGGCACACAGAGCAGAAAATAAGACCAGAAACACATCTGTTCCTAGCAATATGCTTTTTCTGTATCGCTGTGCAATTAAACTACTGCGGAGTTTGCAGTTGAGGAACAGGATGAGACATCAAACAATAAAACAAGCACAGGAAAGACTGTTAACTACCTTTTTAATTGAAAGCTGTTTTATAGGACTGTTTTAGGGCTGGGCGTTATATCGAGTTTGTATGATATATCGATATTTTCTTTATAAGCGATACGATATGAGGCAATACCGTTTATATCGATATACAGTAGTTTGATACAAGCGCATCTGAAAATATAGTGGAGGACACAGACCGAGCTGCTGCGGAGAAAGTGGATAATCCAATTTGTTCTAAACATGTGACAAGCTTTATATTAAGGCCTTTAAAAACTGGTAAGACATAGTATAGTTTGGCATAGTTTAAGCGGCTCGGCCCGTCAGATGCTCTGACAGAAAGTCTGCGTGTGCCGCTGACAGAGACTCTACTCAAGCTGTTTAATGTGTTTGAGATGTGCTGTTTCCCTAATGCATAACTTACATTTCACAGGTATATTCTCCAACTGTAAATGTTGGAAAGTCAGGGAAATATTTCCATTTTGTTGTCAGAAGTGCATGAGCCTTCTGCTGTACGATTCTCCTCTAAACTTCACAGACTTCATTTATAACGAGCACCGCCACGCGCATGCGCGCCGAACAGACGGAGCTCAATTAAATATTAGTGCAAAAATTCTGACTAAAATATACATTTCGCTGAAATATTTGTAGTTGGCCAATAAATGTGACATGTAGGTTTAAAATTCTACAAGTAAGTCTATTTTTATGATAGCACTAACTGTATATAAAGTGACTGTAATGGGGTAATCAAAATAGTCTAACACAACTCTGTGCTTTTGTTCTTATTTTCATTTTTAGTTTAGTGAATTTAACTTCCGCTTTAAAAGCCTTATTTTTGTTTTAAGATTGCAATGTTACAATGTTAGACTGAAATGTGATTTTAACCCTTTTTTGCACGTAATATAAAGGCTTACATGGTTACATTCACTTTATTTGTTTTTATAGCCTTTAATATGTATTGTTTTGTTGGACAACATTGGGCGGTAAGTGAAATAAATATATATATATACATATATTAATTAATTAAATACCGATTTTTTTAAAATCCAAATACAAAAACGAAAATACCGAGATATATACCGTATATCGCAAATCAGCCAAAAAATACAGAGATATGAATTTTTGCCCATATTGCCCAGCCCTAGGCTGTATGGAATGATTTTCCGGACTATTTTCAAATAGAATTGCAAGTTGTGTTTTCAGTTGCGCTTTCCATATGTGGACGCATAAATTGTGACATAATCCAAATGCAATTACAAATACTGCATTAACTTTTGCATTTTCGCTTTCGCGAACGCACAGTGACTGCCATATTTCAAATGAAAAAGCAAAGTCTATTTGCAACTATATTTCCCATGTCTTACAAGTTATGAGCTTGTCATATTTAAATAGCAATATTAATTACCACATTTGCTTTTTCACTCTCTCTGCTCCGCGCATATAACCTGCCAAAACTCAAATGGAATCGCAATTTCTTTTGCATTTGAATTTCCGATGTCTACGCTGAAAGCTGTCAATCAATGTGAGGGGGCAGAACTAAACTAGGGGGCGTGTTTGTTTTGGGAGGTGACGTCACTCACAGACGACCGTGCCGAATGCTTTGATCAATGAAGGTAATCGGTAAAGCCTCCGCTAAAGGTAGCTGCCAATCAGTTCGTGCCTGTGTTAACGAACAGACAGTGCAACCTTCTTGGCACAATACATAATTCTGTCTTTTTTACCCAAATACAGCGATTATTCCCTGCTAACAGAGCCACAAACTGTACGCACAATAGGTCAAAATTCACTTTTACCCAAACGCTTTTCACTTGTCTCAACATCTCTCACTGTTTACACTCCAATTGATGCAAGTGAGAAAACAGACAGTGCAATTCTACACTTATTACAGTACATTTTATTCCTTTCTTTTAATCTGTAATAGTACGGAAGTTCTAAGCGGCCATGCATATCATTTTTTCTTTCTTGTTTTCTCGTGATCATGACTTAATTTAGTCTACTCTTGCTATAGTAACAAATGCAGCCTTGACAGGGACATTCTAAAACGCTTAACTTGGCTTAATATGTTAACTGAGAGTGTTTCTAAAAGACCAACTCAGCGTAATTGATCGACAGATGACCGTGCGCTCTTCTTGTGGACGTTTCAGCAAATGTTGCTTCACTTAGAAATAACGTCTACAATAAACAAAATAAATATAGGCTAATCAAACACTGCTGATTTTGTCCAGAGTTAGGCTATGCTAAACATTTTATTTGTGTAATTAACATGTTTAAATGGTCTAAAAACAACGCATTCAACACCGCAAGCGCAGGCGGAGCGCCTGCGCAAGAATGCAGAGAAGAACCTATTCTAAAAAATCTTAAGCTGCTTGGATTCAACTTACTTTGATTCAATTTACTCACTTCATTTAAAATAAAATTATATATAATAATATATTATAATAATTTGTTTGTGATTTTTATTAGTCATGAAGGATAGGCTGTGATATCGTGTGCGTTACAAGCTTGGGATGCTGTTGTGTGTGTGTGTGTGTGTGTGTGTGTGTGTGTGTGTGTGTGTGTGTGTGTGGTTTCCTACAAAGAAATGTAGAAAATACAAAAGATAAGGCTACAACACTGTATAACATCACTGAACTAATGTTTAACATTTATAAGTTAATTAAATGTCAGTAATAAACTGCATAAACTATAGCGATCATAAAACGCGTACAGTACTGTCCCAAACGCGTACAGTAGGCTGTAGCTGATACAGTATACAACTCCCCATCAGTAGTTCTATACTGCCACCTGCTGGCGCAGTTGTGTAACTTAGAAAACAACTTTTGTTACGTTGAGATCACGAGAAAAATAAGCTGTGATAACGAGAAAGCAACTTTTGTTATGTAGAGATTACGACAAAAATAAAGTCTTTTTGGTGACGCTTTCGTGCCACGGGACGCGTGCTCCATAACGGATCAAAACTGTTGAATAAAATATAAAGTAAGGTGGAAAATGGGTAAATAAATATAGATTGGCACTGTTTTGTTTGATTACGAATAAAATGTACTGTAATAAGTGTAGAATTGCACTGTCTGTTTTCTCACTTGCATCAATCAGAGTGAGAGAAACAGTGAGAGATTTTGAGACAGGTGAAAAGCGTTTGGGTAATAGTGAATTCTGACCTAATAGGCTAATCAAACACTGCTGATTTACACAGGCACGAACTGATTGGCAGCTGCCTTTAGCGGAGGCTTTACCGATTACCTCCATTGATCAAAGCATTCGGCACAGTCGACTGTGAGTGACGTCACCTCCCAAAACAAACACGCCCCCTCACATTGATTGACAGCTTTCAGCGTAGACATTGGAAATTCAAATGCAAAAGGAACTGCGATTCCATTTGAGTTTTGACAGGTTATATGCGCGGCGCAGAGAGAGTGAAAAAGCAAATGTGGTAATATTGTCATAATTGGTCATAATATTGTCATAATTGGTCATAATTCGTAAGACATGGGAAATACAGTTGCAAATAGACTTTGCTTTTTCATTTGAAATTTGGCAGTCACTGTGTATTCGCGAAAGCGAAAATGCAAACGGTAATGCAAGATTTGCAGTTGCATTTGGATTGTGTCACAATTTATGCATCCACATATGGAAAACGCAATTGAAAATACAATTTGCAATTCTATTTGAAAATAGTCCGGAAAATCGTTCCATAGGGCTGGACTGTGCGGGCAAGTCAGTTAAAGGGTTAGTTCATCCAAAATGAAAATTATGTCATTAATTACTCACCCTCATGTCGTTCCTAAACCCGTAAGACCGTTCATCTTCAGAACACAAATTAAGATATTTTTGATTAAATTGGAGAGCTATCTGACCCTCCATAGACAGCAACACAACTGAAATGTTCCCAGGTCCAGAAAAGTAGTAAATACATCAATAAAACAGGTCCATGTGACATCAGTGGCTCAACTTCAGTTTTGCGACGCTACGAGAATCCTTTTTTGTTGCGCAAAGAAAACAAAAATAACAATTTACTCAACCATTCTTCTCCCCCGAATTACGATAGCTCTCCGATTTAATCAAAAATATCTTAATTTGTGTTCCGAAGATGAACGAAGGTCTTACGGGTTTGGAACGACATGAGCGTGAGTAATTAATGACATAATTTTAATTTTGGGGTGTACTAACCCTTTAATAGGAACAGTATGTTCACACATATTGTTAGTGCTGAATCATTAGTGCTTGGATGTGATCAACTAACAAAATTAAAGGTGGGAATCGAGAACTGGTTATGAATTAAAGCTGATTCTAAAACAAAAAACAAAACAAAACAAAAAACAAAACAAAACATAAAATAAAAACAAAATTACAAAATAAAATAAAATGCAAAACAAACAAAATAAAATAAAAATAACGAGCTTTAAAACTTGAAGTAAAATACTGTCACTAATATAAAGTTGTCTTTGCAACAGAAAACAATAACGTGACTGCTGTATTCCTGTAAGTATATACTGTATTCTTAAACTCATAGGTTTGAACCATTCTAACGACTCACTCTTTCACTGAATGAATCAAACTGGTTCTTTATTTAGTTGCTGAACCTGAAGTCATTACTTCTTATATTTATAACATGAAATGAAGCAAAAATTGAAAAAGGCAAAAAATAAATAAATAAATAAATAAACAATAACAAAACGTTGAAAGAAATGCATAGAAATGTACCTGAGAGAGACTGCCAAGAACAAGCCTCACCAGCTTCCTGATGTATGAAAATGAAGGGTCACAGTTGGAGTTACGGATGTGAGCACTGCAGGTGTCCAGAGCCGATCGTACAGACAGTCGGGTGAGTGTGGAGTCATCACACATGTTGAGCAGGACACTGTTCAGATGCTCTCCAAGCTTCATTGGCTAAAACACACATGTAGAGGTCAGTGAGGTCAGTTAAAAGACACAAAAAGTTGCTGAATTGTCTAGAATCTATATTTGCAACAAATCCTGAGCCGAATTAATTTATTTACACAATTTAACATGATGTTGCAATGGTACAGAAGAATGAAACATTGGAGACTCTATTCTTAACTGATTCTAATAGATTGAGGTTAGTATGTTAAGCTAACAAGAAGTAGAAAATACATAGTACATACCAATATTGGGTTAAAATATTCAATTTGATTTGATTTTAACCATCCTAAATCTTTTTTTTTTTTTTTTTTTTACATTAAATGAAGCACATTAATAGGAATTAAACATTAAATGTCTAAGTCTTACCTGGCTCTGAGGAATCTCATAGTCTGCACCCCAAAACAACGTCATGCCAAGTGAATACATGTGCATCTAAAAGTTGAAAAGGAAACAGAGACGACATGTAACAATGGAACATTTTAGCTCATGTTTTCATGTTTCAGCCCACATAATAAAACTGTAAAACAACAGACAGCCTCTTTCTGACACATTGTTGCACACAAACAATCTTGTTTTCCGAAGCATTTGCTACAGTACCCAGAGAGTATGTTTTAGGCATTAATCAGCATCAAATTTTATATACAGCACATCTGCATAGTGTTGTGTTTCTTCCCTGTCTAGTTCTTCTGTCTGTTCTTCCTGCTAAAGAATAGCTTTGGGAACAAAATATCCAAGAGTCTGTCAAAGAATGCACAAGATCCTTTGACTTCTCTGCAAATAATCATGTCTTGAGACTGTGGTGGCGTATCTGCTTCCCTCTAAGAATGTCATGTGTACACAGAAGTGTACTGTCAAAAATGTTTTAGGAGATAAAATGTATGTTTAAATGTAAAAGAAATACTTGTTTTCCTTTTTTTGGATGACAATGAAAAACAAAGTTGTTTTAACAACTTTTTTCTCATATTCACATGACAGCATAAAATTAAATAAAAAAAAAAACATCTGAAAGACAGTTCTGTGAAACTCACTGATAAAAGGGTTCTTTAAACAAAAATAAGTCCTGTTTTTTTAATAATTAAATGCATTCGCTATTTGTAATGTAAATTGGTACCAGAAGTCATGAACATGAATGAATCGTGAATTTTTTTTGAAAAAAAAAAAAAATGCAAGAGATTTTTAAACGGAAAACAACAAGCCCAACAAAAGCCATTTCAAGTTACCTTTTCCATATCAGAAAGTGAGGAGAGGCTGAGACCTTCCAGCACCTCTGGAGGAGTGAAAGCCCGCAGATCCTTCTGTGTGACATTTTCATCCGTGAAAGAGATGTTTCCAGAAGGCATGAGCAGCAGCGACCATGGAGAGATGATAAAACCCAACGCAGATGGATCTGTTGAACCTGAGGTAAAACAAACATGCAGTATTACTACAAACTGCAATTCTTAGGACATAACATGAATCTAAATCAAATTCTAAAATAAAATTAAATAAAATAAAGCCACTTGTCCTTTTTTAAGTTGAATGTCTTATGAAGTTCAGAAATAAAATGCTCCTTTGGCATTAAAGTACATGAAAACAGCCAAGTTTCCAACATTGGCTAGGCTCGGTTTTGCAATGCGAAGAGATGAAATTCTAAGACACTGCAAGTCCTGATGCTAAAGCGTGGGAAAGTTACTAGACAAGTTAAGGGAGATTATGGCCTTGGTCTACGAACATTTCCTCGACACGAGTACAGCACGATCTGACTGCACACGTTTCAGGAACTATGGAGATTTGGTGGTGAAAAGCAAGATCTTTTTATCTGGACAAAGACACGTAATAAAGAGCTACATTATTCTGTGAAAGTGCAATTTCCTTGAAATACGAGGCCCCTGGGATCTCTCAAAAAAAAGATGATTCTGTATGACAGTACATTTTTCTTTTTGATGTTTTTTTTTTCCCTCTTCTTTTGTGCTGCAGACATAAAACAATGGAGCCTTTCCCGTTCAGAACATGGCCCTGCGGTTATGGATGGAACAGCTGTACAGAAATAATTCATCTATTACGAATGAAGATTCAGTGGAAATGTGGAACTGCTTTTGAGAAAATTCTTTTTATTATTTCATGTCATGTAAAGCCAAAACCAGAACGATATCTCAAAATACTACGACAAAAAAATTAGATTCTTATATTTCCTAAACCAAATGAGAAAGGTGCTATGGTGTTATGGGTCAGATTTTTTTTTTATTATTTGTGAAAGAACTTAATACTTTTAATTGGCAAGGATGCATTAAAATGATTAAAAGTGACAGTAAAGCCAATTACATTACAAAAAAGGTCAATTTCACATAAAAGCTGTTCTCTTGAATTTTAGATTAATTAAAAATAAACATTTCCACAACAATATTAGGCAGCACAACTGTTTTCAACAATGATAATAATGAGCAGCAAATCAGCATATTAGAATGATGTCAAAGGATCATGTGACACTGAAGTCTGGAGTAATGACGCTGAAAATTCAGCTTTGCATCACAGGAATAAATTACATTTTAAGATATATTCAAATAGAAAACAGTTATTTTAATTTTTAATAATATTTCACATTACTGTTTTTACTGTATTTTTTGATCAAATAAATGCAGCCTAGGTGAGCATAAGAAATTAAAAAAAAATAATAAAAAATAAAAACAACCCCAAACTACTGAAAAGTAATGAAAGTCTATGGGGATTTTTGGCAGTGGTATCATTCACATCAGTAAGCAGGATGAGTTAAGTCTCTAATACTGCATTTAAAGTAAGGGGTTTGTGCAAATAAATATATTAACAAAACATGGCAGGAACATTATTAAAAAGTCAGAAAGTGTTTAAACTAAAAATAATGAAAAATGAAATGCAATCAGCGATGCTATAAAGCACCGGAATTCCCCAAGTAAACACACGCTTCCTGTGGAAACTGTCTGTCCACGGTTGGACCTCATTGTGAAAATCTAGCAGTGCACACTCATGTTTTGCCTCCAGCACAGTAGCTGCTCTAGCATCTTTATTAAAATACTTTCCCTGTCAACCTATACAGGTAACAAACCTATCTTTGGAATTCACTGCAACAAATTCGTACTAAAAGCTGGAACTGTTGGCGTGCTAAAACTGAGTCATCCAGTTGTTAATGAGAGGGAAGCTGAGGCACAGTTGGAAATATCTCAGAACAGGCCTATCAGATAACTCTTTATCTGTTCTATAAGAGACTAGCCCGGTCATCTACTGCAGTTCACGAGCCCAATGAGGTCACAGCCAAAAATAGCATCACAAACTCTACTAAGCAGGAGAAAAGAACATGAAATGAGATATATGAACATATGCCATGAATAATAAGCAAACAACTTAGTATTACACAAGATAAAGTGAAAATACAACATTAAACATGTGTCTACTGACTTGGGCGTCAACTTATTTAGTCAGTGTCTGTTTATTTTAGATGCTCAAGATTACCGCATAACCAAATGACCTAAATACCCAGTTTAAAGCACAGGAAGTGGAGGAAACATATTACTTATTTATATCAAGCAAAATAACTTTCAAAAATATGAGTTTCGCTTAAAGCAATATGCCTACCTATTTATTAAAAAAAAAAAAAAATCAAATGTTTTTGATGAGTATTACCTGGGACAATACAGATCGATCAATCAATCAATCAATCAATCAATATAAATATAAAATATATATATATATATATATATATATATATATATATATATATATATATATATATATATATATATATATACACACACACATATATATACACTTATATATATATATATATACATACAACCATCTTTGTTCATGAAATAAATGTGGCCAGAAAAAAAACTTTAAAATATTTTATTTTATATAATATTTTTTTATGTGCAATGTGTGTGTGTGTGTGTGTGTGTGTGTGTGTGTGTTTCTCCCATATTTAACAAGCTGGAATTACAGTCAAGTAATAAATAAATAAAAAAATTCTGGTTAAAGAAACTCAAAATATTCAAAATATTTACAATATTACAAATTTTTACAAACACACACACACAAATAAATATTGTTATGTATTGTATATATTTATTTAGTTTTTTTTTTTTTTTTAAATTGGTGTAGAAGATTTTCACTCAGAAATTTGAGTAAAAGTCAAAAAGTAAATTTCTAGTTTTTAATTTCCTAATTTTTTTTTTCCATCACCCTTCTACAAGTTGTACTGGGATAGGAAAAGAATTTTTAAAATTAAAAAAAAAAAACCCTTGCACCACCTTCAAATTAAAATAGCATGCTATAAAAAGCAAGCTCAGGACTTCTCACATCTAAGTGCTGAGGGTTTCCAAATAAATTAAGTAATTTCGCTGACTTGCTCAAGTCACGTCCCATGACTCTCGTCCAGGGCCCAGAATTTCTGCAAACTTTGTCAAGAGGGACCTTTGCCAGCAAGTTTTCACCCAGAGCAACTCAAGGCCAGATAACAAGCTACTGTGAGACGAGGAGAGTCCTCGTTCCCCCTGTGAGCGCATGCCGAAGAGGCTACATCATCTTTATCATCATCGTCCTCCTCGACCCTGAAGACAAGGGGCCTAATTACGCTTCAAACCCTACTGGCTATTGGCCATGTCTGCTGAATAAAGAGGGGGCAACGATTGTCTGTGATGCTGACAGAACGAGAATTGTCCCCTGACTGTGAGAAAGACTCGTCGAGAGTCTCAAGATCTGTGCGTGAACTGCAGCAGATATCAGTCGAGAGGAGCTGGCATCATCTCAAACGCCACAAACTGCCCACCAAACTGCTCTTTAGGAAACCAGGCTGTGGGACAATAAAGAGGCTTTTGTTCACAGCGGTGACACACAACACTAGCCCACACAGTCATTCAGAGAGACAGCGGACAGACGTAAGGCTGAGTAAGCCTTCTCATAAATTTCACCGAAGTGTTACCCGAAGACAGAAAGCTTTTCTGCAGCGGCTCACTTCTTTGAATCAGACTGATAGGTGCTATTTTTGGTCCACTGACAGCTTTTGAGGAGGCCGGAGATTTATTCTAATCACTCTTAAACAAGTGTGAATTGGTGGAGGACAATGCTAAACGTGCACATACTGACTGAATAACCACTTTACAAAAGAATCCTGTTGAATGTAGTGATAATAACGTCACAGCTGAAGCTTGTCATGGCTTTGAATTGTTTGTAAGAAAGGGACAAAACAAAACCAATATTTAAAGACATTTTGTGAGGTAACTGCATGGGAAGTGTGACACAGCTGTGGTCTGAGGGAAAACATTTTTTTATATTTGTCACAGGGAATTCACATAAAGACAGATATAACTTCAGTTTTTTGTTTTTCCTTTCAAACAATCCCTGCCAGTTTAGCTTCCTTTTCAAAAGCGCACCACGATAACTGAGGTTTCCACCAAAATACCAAAGTTATTCTAGCTATTGCTACAATATAAACCTATGCTAACCTTGTATTAGCAAAACAAATCATAGATTTTTACAATTACAAAGAGATTTGACTACAAACTGAGTAGATTTTTACATTTTCTAGAAAAAAAATGAGTGGATCTTGTCTATGTGGTTTCTGAAGCGCTTAGCTTGTTTTTAGCAAATTTCTATATGGTTGATAAGGTTTTCCAAAAGTTTAGCGCATTGATATATAGTTGCTAAAGTGTTTCAACTGTTTTTTGCAAGATGCTAGCAAGGTTTCTAAGATGTTCTTTGTGTTTATGCATTTTGCTGCATTGCAGTAAAGTGTACTGATTGTGTTTAGCAAATTGCTATGCAATTGTTAAGGTGTTCTTAATGTTTAGCGCATTGCTATGCAATTGTTAAGGTGTTCTTAATGTTTAGCGCATTGCTATGCAATTGCTAAAGTGTTTCAAGTGTTTTTAGCAAGTTGCTAGCAAGGCTGCTAAGATGTTCTTTGTGTTTATGCATTTGTTAAAGAGTGTTGATTGTTTAGCAAATTGCTATACAGTTGTTGGTGTTCTTAGTGTTTAGCACCTTGTTGTGCTAAGTTGCTAAGGTGTTCTGAGGGTTTTAACACATTGCTACGTGGATGATAAGATGTTCCAAGTGTTTTAGCCCATTGCTAGATTATTCTTAAGGTCTTTCTTAGTGCATTTGTGGATGCTAAGGTGTTCTTAGTGTTAGTGCATTTCTATGCAGTTGTTCTTCTATAATGCTTACCAAAGCAGACAACATACTTTAGCTACATAGTAGTAGTATGTAATATATAATAGGCATTTTGGTAAAAATTATGGCCACCAGATGGTACATTTTCGCATTTGTCACACACAAACACAAGGTTAGCACATGAAATTCTACTATTGAAAGTCAACAGGCTAACTGTAGAGCACAAATGAAAGCGATATTGGGTCTCTTCTGAAATGTCAAACTGGGAGATTTTGTACATTTAACAAGCTTTAATGACAAGGAGGAATACAATCAGGAAAGAACTACAAAAATTCAAGTTGAAGAAAACCGAAAATGCTACAAGGCTGACCAAACCAGAGAAACCAGGTGAACGAGGAAAAATTCAGACAGAAAAGAGCTGAAAGTATTAGAGAGATAAAAAAGGAAGTGAAAAGCAGAGACAGTGAACCGTCCTTTGTACAGATTATTCCAAAAATTGATGAAATGGAATGTAAACCTCCAAAAATTCCACAAATGATTAAGAAAAATACCCTGCAAGACAACAAAAACAATCTGAATGGCACCACACTAGAGGTTTGGAACACACAAGGTCAGATTTTCAGCATATTCACAATAAATCAGCATTCGCTGCATGTTACTTGGCAACGGAAACTGCAAGGTTCTGAAGAGGTCATAGAAGATTGTTTCATTACAAACACGTAAAAAAAAACCCTCAAACCTGCAGAATTCATGCTGCATCCTCTAAAGGAGAGTCCACTCACAATTACAACTCACTGATTTCAACTGGCTTATATGCTCTTTTTTATGTTTTTATATTAAAGTATACATAAATATTATAAATAATATTACAAATAATAATTATTTCAGCAATTTGTATTCATATTATATATAAAGCATACTATATTATATAAATTTTAATATAAAATGAATGTTTATTGTATACAAATTAAATATCAAATATACTTAATATTAAATATAAATAAATAAAAATAAAATACAAATCACAAAAATTAAATTAAAATGTAATGAAAGATTACGAAGATTACCTTTTTACCTAACGTGAACTGAGAAATACCTCATTGTGACAATTTACTGCACAATAAGATAAATAAATACACTTATTTATTTATTTATTTTTTATTGGGGTTAATTTAGATGTCATGCTGACTTAAAGGGATAGTTCACCCAAAAATGAAAACTCTGTCATTAATTCACATACAATAAACATACTTAATATAAACATCAAACATAAATATATTATATAAATTATATAAAGGTATATTTATAACCAAAAATCTTTTCACTTTGCCATTTTTGTTGCTTTTTATTTATTTTTCTTTTACTGATCTTCTTGCAGTGCAACCTTTACATCAGGAGCATGACTATGATGTTGTCTATGTAGGCAGCTAACAGGTTTCAGAACAGAGCCTCATACTCCTTCAGTTTTGGATGACTGGCTTTGGATGACAGTGTAAGCCATAAGGTTACATTTATGTAACCTTATGGCTTACACTGTAACCGAAGGAAGCCAGATAGTCGGTTTCATTTGCAAAAACTCTGCGTATTTGGAGCAGATTGCAGAATACTTTGGAAATGTTTTATCAACAAATGTTCTTCTGCACTCCAAAGATATCAGACTGCTATCCAAGGTCTCTGATTGCCTCAGCCATCCCAAGGCCTCAAGTTCTGAGCCAGCGTGGCTGGGTACCCTTGAGAGATGTGGGAGTTATCATTGCACTGCGAGTTAGGATGGCGGTTTACCTCTGCGGAGGAGTTCATGCAGACTCTCTGCGCTCTGGTTCAGCACGGCCCAGACCTCCTCCTCCTGCAGCGGCCCTCCTCTAACCTGCAGCGCCTCAGCCAGAGACACATGCATGCTGCCTGTGGGGGTCACAAATCACAGCAATGTTATTCTTACAATCATTATCACTGTACCTTCTTTTTTAAATATATACACTGAAAAAAATGATTGAAGCTGTAAATAAAACAAAGATTCCTGGAGTGCTTAAACTGGGACATTTATTAAATTATTTCTTTATTTATTTTAATTTATGAAAGTATTTACTCATTTATGCAAGTATTTTTTTTTATATAGGGGTTCATTTTATGCTGACTTAAAGGGATTGTTTTTGTCATTTTTATTAGTTTTTTTTTTTAAATATGTCTATATAGTTTTATTAATTTTTATTTCAGTTTTAGTTTTAGTTATTTTAGTACAATATGAGAAATATAGCCTTAATGACTAGTTGATAGATATATATATATATATATATATATATATATATTTTTTTTTTTTTTTTTTTTTTTTTTTTTTTTTAAATATATTTCAGGTAACCTTTATTTTATTTCAAAACAAAATAGGTTTTTGATTTTAGCTTTTAGTTTTAGTTAACTATAATAACCCTGATGAATAACACTATTAGGCTTTTCACACTGTGCTTAACCCCGGGTTATCGTCGTTCTAAACACCGCTTTTAACCCCGGGTAAAGACACGTTTCACACCAGCAATTTGAAAGCGGTGTTAGCACCGCATTTTACCCGGGGTTATGAAACCCTGCTCCGGAGCAGGATTAGCACCGCATTTGTGGTGTTAACCCCGCATTGTGGGAGGAAAGTTTATGCTTGTGCTCCCGTGGCGTCTGCCGTTGCTAAGCAACCATGACCTGCACTCTCCATGAAGACACAGAAGTTTCAGCAAAGGATAAATAAATGATTTTTCAGCTCTAAATTGCTTACAGTAGCTCTGCTACTAAATTTATTTAAAAATGGCTGTTCCTCCATCTTCGCTGAGCTAAAGACATACGCAGCAACATTTAGATTTAGATGGGGAAAAGCTGTGTAAACAGGTTGCCTGCTGTTCGTCCAATCAGTGACAGTGACATCGCAAATATGCAAATAAGAAGGTTAACCCGGGGTTTAGGAATGTACAGTGTGAAACATCTGTTAATGAATACCCAGGATTAAGAGTTAACCCCAGGAATAGTATGAGCAGTGTGAAACGTGATTACAGATAACCCAGGATTCCGTTTATCTGGGGTTTAGGATGACCCAGGGTTAACAATTTCAAGTGTGAAAAGCCCTACTGTTATTGTAAAAATAAATAAATAAAAAAACTCCAAAAAGACTGTAAAAATTATTTAAACAGCTTTACAGCTCTAATAATATGTTTTTGTTGTTGTTGTTGTTTTTTTCTTACAGATGAATGAATGTAAGAGCTTTTAAAAAAAAAATTATAAGCTTCACATTTCTGTTTTTACATCCTCCAAAAATTTAAATGCCTCACTTTGATTCAAAATTGGTTATAGGGTTAATTTTGATTCCATGCTGAATTAAAGGGATAGTTCACCCAAAAATGGAAATTCTGTCATCATTTATTTACGCTCATGTCATTCCAAACCCATATATCTATAGTTTAAATAAAAGACATCATATAAAGCAGTCGTATCTCTTCACAAGATCTAAATTAAACAGATTGATTTATTTGGATTCATTTCACTATGCCTTTATGTACTTTTTGGATCTTCTAAATTTTGGTTACCTGGACTTTGGAGGGACAGAAAGCTCCAAGGTTTCATTAAAAATATTATTTTTTGTGTTTCATAGGGGTTTGGAACAACATGATCTCTTTAAAGATACAGCAGCACATTTAACTTCTGTAATATGCCATATTTCCAAAAGTAACATAATATTTGTTTAGAAATAATGTAGGGTAAGAATAAGATTTTAATGGAATGTTTCAATGGAAGTAGGTTATGAATACTGGTATATGCATATATAGTATATACATTTGGTGCCATTAGTACCGCAGAAATGATATACTTCACATATAAGAACAGAAATGGATGTAGAAAAAGAATCAACAAGGTATTGTGAAGAGCTGTTCATTCATCCTCTCTCCTACAGCTTGCATAATATCATGCTGTTGACTTCAGGAGGCTGAATCATATGTTTGTCACAGAAAGATCTCTACAGAATGCCACACAACTTAGGTGAGGAGAAACCTGTGATTAATTTCATTTTAAATACAATTTCGAAAAGAAAAACACTCGTGAAATTGTCCAGCTGATCCAAACTGTCCAACATTCGGCATAACGTCATAAGAAAACAAGCGAACCCGTTCGTGTCCCATCAGGTCTAATTGTCAGGGTGGGGTCAGTTACACTCCTTGCAGTGAAATTGTTCGTTATGTCCAAACCTCTGCACTGCTGCCACAGCTGTAGTTACAAAGAGTCATAAACCCCTGGAAATCCCAGCATGCTGTGAGGCAAGAGAGACAGGGGAAGCTCAGGGTTTAAGGGATTACTTTTGAGCGGGCATTATGTGGGGCTACCTAAATACTTGTGTGTCACATTTCAATTGAAGTGTGGAGTCAGACTTTTCAGTTAACGCGTGGCACATCAGAGGGGAGTGTCATCAGAGCACATTTCTGACTTCTGTCATAGTCTTCTGTCAAGTTTGGGGATCATAAACTATTTTTTTTTGTCCATTTTTATGTATTTATTTAATTATTGATTTACTTATTACAAATAATAGTAAGTTTTTATTTTCTTATAGAATCATAATTTCATATAAATTTTATTTAATTTATTTTTAATTGTAAATGTATATAATTGAATTATAAAAATACATAAAAAGTGAATATTATAAAATAAATTGGTTTTATAATAATTTAAATTCAATAATATAAATTAAGTTTTTAATTTTTTTATAAATTATAATTTCATATATTTTTATAGAATTTATTTATAATTGTAAATGTATATAATTGAATTATAAATTGTGTGTGTATGTATTATGTATTATATATATATATACACACACACATATATACATATATATTTATATAATTTTTAATTATATTACATTTATATTATATATAAATTACTACATATTTATATTACATATATAAATTACTATATTAATAATATTTGTTTTATTATAAAATGATAATTTCAATAAGTGTTTTATACATTTTATTAATAATTATAAATGTATAATTATAATTACATTTATGCAATTTAATTATAAATAAAAAATATATATACACACAAATGCATATATATAGTTTATAATATAATAATTATATAAACTATTTATTTCATTATAAAATTATAATTTCACATATATACATATACACACACATACATATATACATACATACATATATACATATATATATAATTTGAATGTGAAAATATGTGAAATGTGAAATATATATATTATCCCCCCCCCCCCCAAACCTGTAAAAATATGGGACATAAAAATTAAAAAAGAAAAAAGAAAAAACAATCATGTGACCATAAAACCCTTAATTAAGGGGGCTGCTTTTAGCATTTACAAGCAGAGATTATTTTTAAAGCATTAAATCTCATTTTCCGCAACTAAAACCCATCAAGAATGCACTAAAATAAAGACGTGGCAATCGGCTTCCATCTAAGATACTCAAGGCCCCAGCAGCGAGAGCAGGTCATTCCACATAAGAGAGAAAGCGCCACAGATAAGCGCATATTTATGCAGGAATACTCACTGGGGATGAGAGACTCTCTGAAAGAGGGATATGAGGGGAGGAAAGTGAGCTCCAGACCTCTCCCGTATGCCTCATTAGCTTACTGCGGGGGGCTGTCGTATGCAAATTGTTTTCCTCGGCTTTTGTTATTCCAACGCAGCCTATGAGTGGAATGTTTGCCCCATCTCTCAGGGTGCTGCGGAGCACTGGGTCATTCCCACCGGTAAACTCAGCCACAGGGGAACAGGACAGAACAAGTGTGAGAATATGGGCTATATTCAGTCCAATAGAGCAAAGCCAAGGTCATAGGTTCCATTCCCAGGGAATGCAAGAACTGATCAAATGCAACAAGAGTCACTTTGGATCAAAAGTTTCAGCCAGATGCATAAAATTCGGAATAGGAAACTACTAAGCTGTACTGAGTACTTTGCACAGTATGCAAATTTTCAGTTTGCACTGAATACTCACATTACAAGGAATACTGGAATTTGATTTCCCTTTAAAGAAATAGTCCTGGTTTAGTACAGGTTAAGCTCAATTGACAACACTTGTGGCATAATGTGGATTACCACAAAAACAAACTTCCTCTTGTCCCTTATTTTCTTTAAAAAAAAAAAAAAAAAACTGCAGTGACGCACTTAGAATGGAAGAGAAACATTAAAATACACAGTCTCAACAGTATAGCCACAAGATGAATACAATATTCATGTGAACCAGTGTTGTTTTAATATCACTGAGATACAATTATAGTTTTTATTCACATTTATTAATATTTTAATATATCTGAATATTTTTATTTATATTTTTTCAGTTTTCATTTTTATATTTTCTGTTTTCATTTTAATTTTAGCAATTAAGTTGTGTGTTTTGGCATTTTCATAATTTTTTTTTAAATATGTCTATTTAGTTTTATTAATTTTTATTTCAGTTTAATTTTTTGTTATTTTAGTTAAACTAAATAAATGTAGCCTTAACCACTAGCTGAAATATTTTATATTTTATATTTTTTTATTTATATTTTCATATATTTCAGTTTATTTTATTTCAAAACAAAACAAGTTTATTTTACGATTTTAGCTGTTAGTTTTAGTTAACTATAAAAATCATGATGAATAACACAATGCTATTGTTAATAAAAAAAAAAAAAATCAAATCAACACTGTGTTACTAATGCTGTCAGTTGAACTTATTTTATACTGAATGCAGAATGTTCTTTTAATGTGCGACAAATTACCCAGAGGCAATATTAGCTGCAGTTTGACTCACTGTTTAATATGATGACCAAACAGTTAATACATTTTTACACAAAATTAGAGTGCAACATAACTGTACTTATTGTGTGTGCCCAATAACACATGCAACATCATGTGTGAACAATATGTTACATACTGCATTCAGGATATACCACGTAGTACGCTAGCATTCTATTCCCAACACAGCATATGTTAGACCTTCCCAACAATCCTGTGAGCTCTCACATCCGAGTGTTTGTTTATTTCACTATGCAAATTTCAGAAATGTTTCTTTTCCCAGTCATTATGCGTGATGACATTTAGGCTATTTCTAAATATGTTAAAAAACATCAAGCAGCATTGAAGCGCTTCAGACTGCAGGGGAATTTGGATTATGCGGTATGTAATCACTTTAAGGAGAAACATTGCACGACTGGGGAAAATGTTTCTAGAGAAGGAAAAAAAGCCTGTTTTTACAGTGTTTGACACAAACAAAAACACACAAACTTACTTCTGTAATATTAAGCTTTGAAAATTCAAATTCATTTTAAACATGTTTCCCTGATGTCCAATAATAACTTTAGTCAAGATTTCTTACAACAAAAACAGTCACAATTTAAAACATACAAATGTTTAGTGGCTGAAACTAAGATGTTGCTACTGCACCTTTAAGACTTACTGTCAATAATCCCTGATAATTAGCTAACCATAATTTGCACATGAAATGAATTACATTCATCCAGTGTTATTTCAGTATAATTAAGATACTACTGTAGTTTTTAACTAATATTTTGAACTAGATTTTATAATTTGTTTTCATTTAAATTTTAGTTAATATTTTAGTAATTTTGTTGTGTTTTTATCTTTTTGATATTATGTAATAGTAAGTAATATGTAAATATAGTTTATTCATTTTTATGTAATTCATTTTTTATTTTTTTTAAAAAATTTTATTTCAGTTTTAGTTTCAGTTATTTTAGTATAACAAATAAAACTAAATGAAAATGAGAAATGTTTTGCTTGGTGATGGCTGAAATAAAATAACATTTTTATTTCAGTTAAAGTAACAAAAATGTTCATTTTATGGTTTCAGTTAATTATAATAACCCTGCATCCCACCATATTACTGAATATATATTATGATTGCTATATAAATGTTGCCATTTATACACCAAGTTGCTCATTAGTTTCCATAAATGGTCTATAAATCTTTTAAAATATGGAGATCCAAGATTTCGTCTGGACAGCAGCAATGAGGTGAGACATGAAACTTAAAGCCCTTAAAGTAGACAGTACTGAAAGAAGAGCTGCAATGGATAGTAGATTCGGGCCAAGTTATTCCCGGAGTGCCGAGCGAGCTGAGGAAACACAAACAATGAGCGTGGTCAGGGTTTTCCTGGTCAGAGTAACAAGGATTTTGAAGGGATTAATCTTTGAAATGTGATATTTCGCGCGGGCGAAACCCTTCACCCAGAGGAGACTTTCCTGGTCTTGCACACCCACCTACAGATCAGAGCGCTCAGAGACAGAGGGTTAATGAGATAGAAGAAGGGCACTTGTTTTAAGTCATCCTCCAGATGATACAGGCACTCTGTTTTTCCCATAAATGCCTGAGACGGGAGTCATCCTCTCAGTATTTTCCATTTTGTTGCAGAACTTGGCAGAATGCAGATTCAAGAATAAAACTCTAGAAGCAGTCAAATAAAAACAGAAGCATGGGCTAACAGTTGCCAACGGAACAGCAAAGTCCGATAGAGAGGATGTTTCATTTTCTCATAACATTAATCTGTGGTTGGACCCAGTTAAATCATCTGTAATTCTAAAAACAGCCTGATGCCAGTAAGCTGAGCCGAAAATCTTTCTTGGACATGCTTTTGCCAGGAGAAAGCAAAAAAAACACCCAAACTCCCAGAATCCTTTGCTGGATCCCTTTACCCTCTCTCTCTTTCTCTCTTACTCTATCTCTGTTAAAATAAGGAAAACTTTAGAGCCAGGAAAGCCTCGTACACAGATTTTCCAAAAACAGATCATTGAGACCTAAAAACTTGTATGACATAAAACAGGATGCATGCAACAATGCTTCCTTCAATTAAATTCTTCCCATTTCTGCTTTAAAACAGTAGTTCACAACTGGTGGGTCGACCCAAGAATGGGACACAGGTCTCAAATGATGTCAAAAAGCAATTAAAAAAATGCAACTAACCAAATAATCACACATAAATCAAATCCAATTAATAATACACTAAAATATGCTAATTTTGTTGACGTCAAGACTGTGAATCCAGACAAACTGATACTTCAGCATAAATTCATTATACCTTACAAATGATAAATATAAAATATAAATAGTTAATACATAATATAATACATAAATACATATTTATAGAATTATAAACATTTATATAACAAAAAAATAATTATTTATATTTATATATATAATTATATATAATTTAATTATAATTATATAGTTAAAAATATATTATTTATAAATAAATAATTTTAAATAAATAATTTAAAAAGACACTGTCAGCTTTTAGAATTGTATTGCACCACAATCTCTGACAACATGCTACTCTAAAAGCAGATGAGAACAGTAGGCTTCTGTCTATAGTAACACAGGCGACTGGAAGGACCAGATTATTGCACCATGATGAATCAGTGCATATTTTCTGCAGTGAAAACAAAACACACTTTTACAAGGTAGAACTCCCTTCTACCCTGGATGAGTCACTGCTTGGCTGAAAGATTGACCCAGCCCCTGATCTTCTTTTCTCTCTTCCTATTCCACCACTTCGCTTGTGCAGGTTCATAATGATTGTTCTTTGCTCAGTGAGTCTATCATTTCTACCCTCGGCCCTGGCCCTTACTACTTAACTTCCTCCCATTTCTAGTGATAACAAGGTTTCTATGGGGACCAGAATTAAGCCAAATGACTCATCCTTTTCTCTTTTTCTTTCCTTCATGAGCTTCACCATTATTTTACAGCCAATCAGATTCAAAATGTTTAATTTATGAAGTAAAAGAGTAAAAAAATTAGTTAAAAATAAATAACACAGTGAAAAATAATAATTTAATGCAATACAAGTCACGTTTTTATCATCTGAAACATGCATCAACTTACATAATTGCATCGACTTACATAATGCAAGCATGTAAAACGTGCAAAGTGCACACATTTGGATTTGTACCGAACGAGAGAGGTATGTGAGCCTAAGTTTATTTGATGGGCACATTACCAACATAAATTTGTTAAAGCTTGGTGTTTATAATAAATGTTGTTTATAATGAATGCCACTATAAATGATGTTTGTTTTATACTTAGATTTTTCCATTCCTGTTCTGTTCTGAATGCTGTTAAATCCAACTCTAACACCACAAAAGTTAAAGCAGAGATGTTAAATTAGGAAACTATTCTAATGAGAGTTTTCAGAAAACTCAGTGGCTAAAGCACTTTAAAATCATTGCGAAATTTACCATCACTAGCAAAATCTTATAAAAATATTGCAAAAATATTGTGTAAAAATATTGTGTATATTAAAACTTCCACCCTTCCCAATCTATTCCTATGCCAAAACCATTTCTAAATTCAGTGCCTGCTAGATCCACCCTTTAATTCTGATTTAATGTCAGTTTTGCAATCCATTTTGTAATGGTACTGTTTGCAATTCACAGGACGGCTCTGATCCCAGATCAGTGTGGGTGGGTGGTTTCTCCAGTCTTTTTTCTTCTCCCAATGGTGTGATCAGTAATTAAGCCTCTAAAGTAGAGTTCTGGAGAAAACCAGAGGCCTCCGGAATAAAACTGCCCACTCGCGGCTGTTTCTCTGGGTCAGATGCACTGATGTCTGCCATGTGTTGAGCCTAGGCCAAAGGTACTATACACTGTGCCCGGGACAACAGCCCGGTTTGATTTGAATATACTGGTTGAATGCACTATATACCAGCTTTCAATAAGTTTCCATCCTGGAAAAACCCAAAATATGTGAAGCATACAGGAGAAAAAAAAGCTAGAATCCCAAAACAGGATGAACGTTTTTATTTTAAAGCTTACATTGCATGCCTTGTTTACCGCAATACAAGAAAAGAAAATTAACTATAGCGACAAACACAGGAACATCTTGGCAACCACCTTTGCATAGTGTTAATGCAAAAATAACAGTCTAGTTATTTGTGTCAAATCCAGCACTAGAAATAGTTTGGAGTCCGTAAGATTTTTTTGAAAGAAGTCTTCTGTGCTCACCAACCCTGCATATAGGCCATTTTATTTAAAAAAAAACACAGTAAAAACAGTAATATTGTGAAATATTTTTACAATTTAGAATAACTGTTTTCTATTTGAATATATTTTAAAATATAATTTATTCTTGTGATGCAAAGCTGAATTTTCAGCATCATTACTCCAGTCTGCAGTGTCACATGATCCTTCAGAAATCATTCTAATTTGCCGATTTGCTGCATTTATTTGAAATTGAAATCTTTTGTAACAAAAATCTAAATTGATCAATTTAATGGATCCTTGTTGAATAAAAATAGTAATTTTTTTTTCCAAAAAAAAAAGAAAAACTACTGACCCCAAATTTTTTGAACAGTAGTGTATCATTCTATAAAAAATTTGAAGCTTTATTCCTGTGCTCAAGAATCCATTAAAACCAAGACATCATTAAAAATATGCATCAGCGCTGATTCAGAACAGAAAACTTAATCTGTCCGTAGAACATAAAGATGAAAATGCTTTTAAAAGCATTTTCTCAGAATAAGCACAAAGCAGAGTGCAAAAGAGACTGCAAATGCACTTTCCAAAGTGGTATTAAAAAAAAAAAAAAAACACCTCACATAGATGACTGAATTTAGCCGAACTAAAAACCTGACCTGTGCGCACCTAGCGTGTAAAAGCACACTGAACTGCGGTTCAGCAGAGATGGAATTTCCTCAGTGGAGACAGGCCAGAACAAAATAACACGCTGAAGGAGCAGAATTAGCATCAAAGGTGTGAGGGTGGGGTTTGATCCAGGCAGCCATCAAAACTGAGACTTCCGTTCAACTCGTTTCGCAATCTAGCGAGAAAGATCTACTTAGAGCATGAGTGGAAAAACCAGTGGACACAAAGCTGCTTAAAATAACTTGAAACTTATGTTATTCTTTTTGTGAAACCAGATCCCAACCAAGATTTCTGTGACACTTTCTCAAAGTTGCCTACAGAAGCTTCCCGTTCAACCAAATGTTAGGAAACTGAATAAACATTTACGCAAACGTATTACAAGCACGCAAACCAGCCCTCGAACCCTTTCTTATCCTCAAGTCACCTGTCAAATGCACCATCCAAATGGCTATTACATCACATAATAAGCACCATAATCCATCTGACAGGCTCATAGCACAGCAAAATATATACCAGCTGGATTCAGACAGCCAAAGTTGACCTCATGCACTGGACGTAGGTAAACCTCTTTCACCGTCGGCCTACTTTCACATCCATCCAATTTCTCTCAAAACACAAGCTAAAACTGAAAGACTGAACCGCCAAAGTTGGACTACTAAGTCTGAACCATCTCCTGTCCTGCACGAATGAACTTTGAGACGTTTCTGTAGGCATTACCAAGCCAGATTCGCACAACCCAGATATAAGCAGCGCCCGAACTGCAATGGAGACCCGAAACAAAAGATCCATTGAGCTCGGCGCAGAGGATAAAACAAACCTTCGGACCACCGCACAAAAGAAAACAAGAACTCGTATTGGCCCCTATAACTATGGCTGGATGAATCAGACAACCTCAGTGTCAGGAACATTCCTCTGTGCAAGAAGTTTCTCTTTTACGGCGAATTCTGTGAACTGCAAACCACACGGTGCAATTTCATAAGAACTGCTCATGTTTACACTGGAAAGAGACAGTTCCTCCTACCATTAGATCAGGAGTGGCATCGTGAGATATAAACAGACTAAAAATGACAAGTTTCAGCTCTCAAATGACAGCTTTGGCGAGCCGGAGTGGATCTGAGGATGAGAGGTTTCTCAAGCTGATGATGTGGTCATTAGGATATAAAAAGCAAAGTACAATCTTCTAAAAAGTACTGTGGTGGTAACATAGCTTGGTAATGGTCTGTGATGATAATTTGGCAGAGTAATCAGCTTCCCACACTTTTTACATTACTTTCAGGTCATTTGTGATTACCAGATTTGATTAAAATGATTGTATTGAGATTGGGATTTCTGTCAGGTAATAATCCATTGAAATACTGACAAGCAGAACAAAACTAGGCCTGGACATCACAACATTAAAACTCAAATTAAATGGTGTTAACATGTAGAATAGTCGTCAAATTAGTATTTTTCCCCCCCCCCATTTAACTCAATTGTTAGTTTGAATCTTCTGTGGTAAGACTTTCTTTTTTCATTTTAAACCTTAAAATTCCCTATCAAACATGGCTTTGAGAATGTCCATGTCACTAGACTTCCAATGTGATGATTTGGTGGTCAGACTACAAAAAGGAGCCAAAACAATGACATGTCCTCAATAATTCTTCAAAATAAAGACACAAAAGTCGTTGATTTCAATATTACTGACTAAAACTACACGTGAAAGGCACCAAACTATCCCAAAAAGTGGACCAATGGCCTCCATCAGATATAAGTAAAACACCTGCGGTTACATAAAAAAAAGCTCCACCATCCAGCACTGTGCAACATTTGAAGCATTTTGTAATTTCAGCGCTTACATTTTACATACATAACGCCTTCTTGGAATTTTCTGTAGATAAAACACGAATAAAAGTCGCATTTTTGCTGGAATACACACATAAAGCTCTCCTAATCCAAAGACTAGTGCCTCATAGCCAGCGCGAAGCTATTTACGCGGTTTATAGACCAATATAAACGCTGATAAACTTTGCAAGCAGCAGCAGCATCAAACTCAAGAAAGCATTAATGTTAAAACACAAACTTACCTCTCAAATAAGTGGCCTACAACTTCAAACTACACTCCAACTACCAGCCAGTGCGCAAACAAGAGTCCAGCATCACATCCACCAGCAAACCTCAAACGGAAAACCAGCTCGGGTCGAACTGGCAACAGGTTTTACTTCATAAGAACTACTTCGACCGTAAGGTCCATGATATCCATTTAAAAAAAAAAAAATATGTAACCCGCACTCCTTGGATTCTCCTTAAAGGATAATGCGTAAACACTTGCAGACTGCGCGTAAACTGAGATGATCTTTAACGCGGCTGAAAACGGGCAGCGCGTCTTTGGATCCTTTGGGAAGCCGAGTCACCCTTCCAGCCCGAGAGCTTCAGATCTCTCTCTCCGTCTGTGAGCCCTCCTGCTCGCTGGAGAGAGGGAGTAACCAGACACCCGCACTCCTGCCGCTCATTGGTTACTTTCCACCGGAGCAGGAACCGTCACACCAGCAACATGAGGCGTCTCTATAGAAACTCTCCTCAACTGGGAGGAAAATACCACGAAAAGTTGTTACAGTGAGGCGCAGTGCACGGTGGCCACGCATCCAGATACGTAACGCAACAAAAAACAAAACATATGAAGAAGAAATGCGCATGTTTGCGTGCAGGTTTTCATTTTCCTTACCCCTTTAAACTTTTAAATATGACGCAATCTCATTAAATACCCACATATTTGCATATTAAGCGATAAGGCCTAATATTACCACGCACCCAAATACCAACAAATGTGATTTAATTTAAAATAATTTAGGAAAAATACACAGTTTTAATCATTTCAATTTAAAATGTGCATATGATACAACCTCCTCGGAAAATTATACATTTTTTTAATTGGTTTGTTTTATGTGATTAGCAGTTAAGTTGGTCTCTAAAGGCCTTTGTCAAAAGGTTTATTTAATTCTAAAATTCTTATATTATTTCAACTAGTTAGGCAGTATTTCACATTTTTCGTTTCAAGTTGCAGTACTAAAATCATTCAAAATAAAAAATAGAACTAAAAACTATAACCTAATAAAACTTATATAGATATTTTTTATATAAAAACTAATAAAATTAGTTTAAGAAACACAACAAAATGACTAAAACATTTTTTTTAAAAAATTGAAAACTGAAAATCTAAAAATAAAATCTAATTCAAATATTGACAAAAGCTACAGTTGCAAAATCAACTGGTCTGTAACAGTTGCAGAATATTGTGAAAAATCAAATCCTGTATCATCATTAAATGATATCAATAAATAATGTAGGTCTGTCTGACCACCCATTAAGAGAGAGCAGGTTTTGTTTGAGGGTTCATGCTGTTACACCTTACAGTGTTTTGTTCTGCTTGAAATTCTGTTCTGGGGTCAGTCATGCTTACCATGTGTTGCCTGAGAGCTACAGAGGAATGAAAGTTTAGTACTCCAACCACAGAATTCCACCTCCACCCCTCCTCCCATCCCATCTCCTCCCCTTCACGCTCCTTTCCTTTACCCTGTGCCGCTATTGACCCTGAAGTCTTTCTTTAAACTTGAGCAGAGCTTCCTACTTCACCTGGGGCAGCAGCGATCACCATACATGCCTGCATGTGACCCCTGTAAGAGGTTATAGGTTGTTGCAAACATACTGCTTAGATTTATTTTACTTTAATGCTTTCATTAAAACATGTTTGGGGTTCGCAGATGCCAAGAGTCTTAATGGAATAACATGGCTGATGGTTCGTTTTTGTAGGAAAGAAAGGGTGTGTGCAAGAGAAACAGTGAGTTAGCACCACTCATATGACTAACAGGGGAAAAACGACATTTCAGGCCGCAAATAGCTGGGTACGGATGAACCAAATGTCACTCCGACGTACCGTGCTACAGCACTGACATTTTCTTCCTCCAAAACAGAATCCGGAGAGAAGCAGAATGAGTGCTATTTTAAAACAGACCGCTAGATTTTTGTTTTCGGGCCTGATGTGCCCACCTCCAAAAAGTGGGGCAAAAGGAGGTGGCGGTTAGACTGAACAAGAGGGCCCTGATTCAGAATGATTCAGGGATTCAGAACGACGATAACCTGGGGTTAAACAGTGTGAAATGCCCTTTTCAGAATCAAGACAACTAAGAAAGGTTCTTTCTTCTCCAAATTAACAGCTTCCCTCATTATCTCTCTTTCAAGGCCTTTGACATCTAGAGAATAGGATACTCCTTGTCTGTTTGGATTTTATTTGTTTATGATGTCTGCAAGTGTTCCACCATGACTTAACCGTGAGTGACAGCAGGCTTTCTCTATCCAGGGCTTTGGAGGTTTGTACCTACAGGGCATAGCAGCACAGAGCGCTCCTGGCTCCAGACCAGGCCATTAAAACCTCTGTGGGGATGCCGGAAAGGAAAAGGGGAGGAGGGGACGACAGACTAGATTGGTGGGTTTGGTAATTGCTTGCCCTGGTTTTGCAAATATGCTTCCTCTTGCACTTTTGCTACACCTCTGAGGTCTACGAGTAAAACAGCTTGTCCCAAAGAGACTCAAGAATTATATAAATAAATGCTTTTTGTTTCTTACTCTGAAGGCTGTAAATACTGTAGCAACTAAATGTTGTTATTTTGATCCCTAAAGGCTCAGTTGAAGGCAGAAGCTAAATACAGTTCAATCTCTCTGATCGCATATATATGTGATATACTGTATGCATACTTTACATAAGAAGCTGCACTCCAGGATTAAAGTCCAGATTCATGCAGCAGCTTGCAGACCGAACATAAGCCACTGACTGTATTAGAGTATATCGTTGAAGTTTTATTAATCTTTATTTTTGAATAAAATGACATGAAGTTTTTTTTTAGGTTACCAGAGATTTTCAATTAATGTCATTTTTATAAAAAAAAAAAAAAATATATATATATATATATATATATATATATATATATATATATATATATATATATACTATAGAAGTATACATTTATTCTTTAATAAAATATATTCTTAAATTCTTTCATATAAATTAATATATTCTTTAATTAATAAAACATATATTTTATATTTTTATATTTTCTTAAATTCTTTATATATATATATATATATATATATATATATATATATACACATATAATCTTACAGACCCCAAACTTTTGAATGGTGGCTTTCTGGTTTAGTCATGTTAAAATAACTATTCCTACAAGTAATCAAACACTGTACAAACTGTAAAATATGCAGTATAAAGCATGAGATAATTACGAAACAATCTAATGTATTCATATATAAAACAGTGATCCAGATTCCAGATGTATATGTAAACAGCAACTTTAGAACTCAGAATGTGGCTATTCTATTCAGAGGCAGAGTAATAAAAGACATTTGTATATTTCCATGTCTGCACCATGTGCTGGTCATCATCAGCAACTGTATGCATTACACCGACAATGATTGATGGTTTATGTTGAAATATGTTCAGTATATTTTATGGTGCTCTGTATAGTAGTAGCAATATTTGTCTTTTGCAGTGGTAAAGGCCACAGCTGCCCAAATAAATGATTTTTACTAACAATATGCATATTTTATAAATTATTTAGAGAAAATCCCCCCCTAAAAGATAAACTGATAAACATAAGAGTCAGTGATTATCTTATCAACATCACTCAGCGCTTGAAAGTTGGTTTTCAATAGCTAGAGGTCAATTCTCAGTTTGTCAGGAAGTAATTCCGCTTTTATGGCTTCCTTCCACTGAGTGTTCTGTTGCTATTGCTTTTATAATGTAAGATACGCCCCCTAGTGGAATTATACTTTCGTTATAAAAATTCATTGCTTTTTATAATTACAGGTCAGTTTTAAGTGTCTGATGTGCTATTTATAAGAAATTATATTCATATTCACTTATGCTTGAATATGAATTTCAGTTTGTTCACCAGTTCAGAATTGTTTCACCACCGTCAAAATGAAACCATGTTCTCCAACAATTATGAAATATGTATCTGATCTTAATAACACAGAAAGCCTTTTTATGTGCCACTCTGCAGCGTAACACAGCTCTCTCAGTGTGTAAAGCAAATGGAAATTCAACAATAGGAGATTAAATGTTAAACACAGTTGCGTTTATGTGGATTGATTAGATATGTGAACAGCCTCATAACTTTCTCTGCACAGTATTGGCAATTTCTGCAGAGTAAATCGATAATTTCCGTAATGATGTTACGTAAAGATTTTCTCGAGTGCTCTTGATTTTCAAAGTGGACCACTTTACTCTGGCACGGTCATTCTGGGGTATTTATCTTCTAAAAGGCACAAATGCAGACTTTGTAAATATTTACCGATGCCACAAAATGCAAGACAGGTAAACTGTACTTTTGCAAGTTCAATGCATCAGTGCATTTGATTTAATATGCAACAATATAATTCACAGTTGAGCCCTGGATTCACTAAAGGCCTTGAGGTGTAAATGTTTGAGAGGGAGTAAAGGACATCGTTATGCACAGGCTGTTGGATAGACAGTCCCAAATGAGGACTGGTGTGATTACAGCAATACTCAGAGAGGCAGGAGTGTAATTGTGAGGTAGACGCCCTGAGGATCTTACACATTCAGCATGTTCTGCCACTTGACATTGCTCTAAACGTTCAGAACCATGACAGCTTGGCTGAGAATTGGGGCTGCCAGTCTATCTAACCACAGCTCTCTCGTGACAATACTGTGCCTGGAGGCTTGTAAGTTAGTGAACAGATCACAAGATACACTTATAATATAATTTACTGATAATTTCAGGCAGAGTTTATCTACCTTTCTAGCCATATTCAGTTGCAACATCACTGTCTGGAGTAAAAAAGAAAAAGAAGAAGAAGTCTGCTGGGAAGTGCGGTAAGGATTTTTAAAATAATTTTTATTCATTTTTTAATGTATTTATTAGCCTCAATGCATAAATGTAAATGTTATTCTGATATATATATATATATATATATATATATATATATATATATATACTTAAATAAATAATAATTATTTTGCTTGCAACTAGCCTCTTATTACTAGAGTGCATTGTTTTTAGGTCCAGAAGTACTTGGTGATGTGCGATTCGTGAATGAACCGATTCTTTGTGATTCAAAGCGTTTGCGCTGGCTAGACTATAAGAGACAACTTTGGGGCAGAAACGTGTTGAAATAATAAATTACGCAACTTTTGCATCTTATATCTTTATTTATTCGAGCACGTTGGGAAATTATTTTACATGAACTCACAAAATAATGAATTTACAGTAAATACCATTATCTTAGTGGCAAACCATAATTACATAATTCAAAAACTATTAATTACATAATCCACAATGTTTACTTTACAAGCACACACACACGTTAGGTTTCTGTCAATTGTGGGGATTTTCCATAGACTTCTATTGTTTTTATACTGACCAAACACCATCTTCTGTCCCCTAACCCAATCCCACCCTTAAACCTACCCCTTACAGAAAACCTGTTTGCATTGTTACACTTTCAGATAAACATCATTTAGTATTTTTAATATTTTTTTTCCTCTTGGAGGCCGCCGGCCGGTCCCCACAATGTCAAAAATTTCAGGTTTACTGTCCTTGTGGGGACATTTGGTCCCCACAATGTACCAAAAAACAAGAACACACACACACACACACACACACACACACACGTTAATGCATGCCAGTGGGAGCTTAAACCAATATGATTTCCTTGTCTTTGCTGGTTTTAGAAACGCTTAATGTTGCTAAATATTAATTAGGCTACGTCATGTTGCCGTTGAAAGACCTAGGTTTTGGGGTCACTTTGATTCATGACTCGAAAGAATCAGTGATCGATTCATTTGAACTGATTCACCGGACCGAAACCGAATGAATCGAATGCTCAGTGATGCTGGCTGCTCTCTCTCTGCCCGCCTCCAAACACGCAGTCGGCGGTCATGTGCGCCAAAGCCCACCAATCTACAGATGCGAGATCAGAGCGCCGCTCCTCTCCATCTCCTCACTCCTATGAGACCGTTCCCGGTCTTGACGTCATCGTGTGCTCCCTCCGGTTGCTAGGGCAACCCGTCTCCCGCACCCCCCCCCCTTTTCCATCCCTATGCTGGTAGGATCCGTAATGGTACAGGCAGCATCCTGCAGCACAATGGTGAGCGCGCAGTGATTCAGCATCGCAAACTCAAGCTTTAACCCTTCTCTTTTAGTTTCATCTTGCTTGTTTTCTTTCTATTTGTTTGATTCGTCCTCACAGTGGTCTTTAAAGGCGTCGCGTACCGGGATGTTTTGAACAGGACTGGACTGTCACCGGACCGGGATCGTCGGACGGGCAGCTGGCACGGAATGGTAGGTCGGTCGTTCGGTCGGTGGGAGATGTTGATGCGGGAACCTGAAGGGTGGGGTGATGAATATTGATCGTTATGAAGGTTAATGAAGTCGATGCCTTTGTGGCAAAGGAAAATAAATGATCAGTCACGACTGTCGGTGCGCACGAGAACGATCTCTAAACGGCAGGATTTCTCCGGTGTTTACCGGATCTGAGCGTGTGAGCGCACATCCATCCATGTTTTCCTTGCATCACTCGCAGTCCTGCATCATATGTCCTGTTTCCAGTGACGGCAGGCCTTTGTTAGAATATGGACTGATAGAATCTGGAGTCACAACAATGACATGTACATGCAATAGCAGGTCAATATGTAAGCCTTTTGTATGCTTTATAAGCTATTTAAATCCAATATAACGTTCTAATTCTACAAAAATCGGCAAAATCGGTATGATTTTTTTTGCAGTTTAAGACCTTTAATTCTATATTTTGTGACTACTTCTTGCATTTGATATTTTTGAACTTATCGAGGCATACCAGTTCATCCTGGAGTCTGAAATGGCTCATATGGTGATATATATATATATATATATATATATATATATATATATATATTTTTTTTTTTTTTAATTTATTTATTTATTTTTTTTAAATTTGGGTATATGGTACCAAACATGAGAAAGCAAATATATAAAAATTGATAATAAAAATTCTTGCTGTGTTTTGATTTATTGCTACCTATGGTTGAATATATTCATTATTCGATTAATTAAATTATCACAAAACACTAAAACAATATTAGATGATATCAGATTTATGTGCGTTGCATATGATGGAAGACAATGTTAGCATTTTTAAATTTAAGATCAAATTCAATTTTTAGGCCCATTTTTTTGGTTTCTGGTTCAAAATAAACATCAAGTCAGCATCACAGGATGTGACGTTTTCATGCACTTTGGTGCATCGTTTTTCATAAGACTACATGAAATAACAGTCTCAAAAGTTATTAAAAATGCAAAAGTGCATTCATATTCTTGACGTAAAATACAATGGCTCTGCATTTATTTTTGCATTAAATTACATATACAAAATGACTTGGAAGTATTTGTATAATGTACTGTGAGCTCAAAAATGGAGTTTAATGTATTTATGCCTCAGTTGAACAAAGAGTTCTGTTATTGCCCTACTTCACTTAGGATTTCAATGCTTACATTTTTTCTTTTTTTAAAAAAACTGGTGAACTGACCTGTGCTGAAAAGTTACATGGCACTTTAAACAGGCTTTTCTTTAAATACAATGGCACAATATGGCTTTTAAACACTAGTAAAATGAGCCAATTACTGTAGGGTTTGGCACGGCGCTGTACATAATACTGTGAGACGTCCATGGACCAATTATCCATAGCCCCCGAAAAAGACCCCATATGGCTAATTAGGCTGTTCCATTGTGTCTGTATATTGTTAAATCACATAACACTGGGTGCCCTGGTTAGATTCAGCCCACGGTTTAATGTCAGAGGTTGTCATGGTCATCTGACTTCTCATATTCTCCATGTGTGCTGACATTTTGATTAGGATTAAAAGAGTGATTTTAGGAATGAATTTTTGGAAATCTTAGATGGTTCAGCAAACAATCCCACTCAAACTGACCTCGCTCCTAGGGAATTGTCTCTGTTTTTTCAAGGACTTGCCTCATCGATAGACTCTTTTACCTGAATAGTTGATTGTAAATAGATGCTTGACCCATCCAGTTATGCAGTCCACTGCAACAAGGTTAAACTTGTTATATCTATCAATATTTATTGACTTTCTTGTGTGTTTGTGTGATTATTCAGCTATTGTTTGCATTCATATTGGATCAGTAAACTTCTCTATGAATGTTGTTTTATGTGCCACGTTCATTGGAAAGCAAATAGTGTTTTGTATAGCTAGTTTCAGTTTATATTACAATATATAGTGTTACGCTGTGCCTCAAATACAAAAATGACATGTTTCTAAATGTCAAATACAAGCTCTGTGGGACTGCAAAGTCTTAATTTTAGTCCCTGCCGTACAGCCAAAGAACAGTCCCACTTAATATTTTATGTTTTGGAGGATGTAGCTTGTTCTGTCTCTGGTTGATTGTGGTTAGGATTAGTGGACCCTGGTTAAGCCATCTAAATGTTGTAATGTTTCTATTGCAGGCCCACATTATGCAACTACAGTAAAGTAGGCATGTTACAGGCCAAAGCCATTTGTAATGAGTTTGTAGATGATGTCTGTGCTAACCAGGGAACACAGTGTTACTGGAATGGTATCAACATTACCAATCTGCTGTTATCAACACATTTTAATGTCAATGTTTGAAAGATTCAGTGAAGTTCTTGACTCATGCCATGCATGGGCGAGTTTTCAGAGATCTTTCTTAAGGTCATTGTTTTGTAAGAGGCTTTATTAAGAAGTTGAATGTTTTTTGAAATATAGTGACTACCAGTCGATAATAGAACAAAATGATATCAGTTACTTTGAAAATCACAAAATCAAAAAGGCTTAAATGGGCAGTTCACCCCAAAATAAAAATTCTGGCATCTCTAATGTTGTTCTGAACCAGTATGACTTTCTTTTATGACTTTCTTTTATCCATGGAAATAAGTTTGTTTACGCTGCTCATTTTCATATAATGAAAGTAAATGGGGACCATGGGCTGTCAAGCTCTGAAAAGGACAAAAAAGCACAATAAAAAGCATAAAACCGTGCAGTATATTCCAAGTCTTTTGAAGCAATGTTATAGCTTTCTTTGAGAAACAGGGTTAAATTATTTCATTATTCCCTGACAATTTAGTTTGACAGCCGTGATCACCATTCATTTTCAGTGTATATAAAATTAATAATTTTGTGTTCCACAGAAGAAAGAAAGTCATATTCAGAGACATGAAGGTATGTAAACTTGACAGAATTTTCATTTTTTAGGTGAACTACCCCTTTGAGGGCTTAAGACCACTGAAAATGACTATAAACCTGTATAAAAATATAAAACAACTACCTCATTCCATAAAACATTATTATAGTTCTGCTATTTTATGACTATTTAGTAAGTTTTTAAAACAGATTTTAAACCCTAACAATCGATAATTGTGCATGAAATCTTAAGACTTATTGTAGACGTGTCCACTGTCCAGGCGTATGACTGATGATGTCATTTGTTAGTGGCCATGTGGGGTGACAGGATGCTCATTATAATTGTAATTATGCAAGAGGAGGGGTGTGGCTTTAGACAGAGCTCCACCTGCTCCACTTCTGTGTGACTATAAACTATAGCACTCGCTTTTTGTTTATCAGTCACTGTCTTTTATTATATACTGTAAAAGCAGATGCTGTTCAATAATAACCAAGCCACTTGATCTGTAGCAACAGAATTTCAGGTTTTTATTCTGAACTCCCACAAGCTTCCAGTGGGCTGTGAAGAGATATAGCACCACACCAAGGAGAATGTTTCCTGTGCAAGACGATGGTTTTAAGATACAAACCACAGAGGCTGCTGGTATTGATTCTGAAATTACTGAGCACAGCAGCCCGTGGCGAGAAAAACGCTATGAATTTATCGATAGCTTTTCACTTTTATGTTTGACCTCCTTCTATTACTTCAAAGAGAAAGTTAATCAGGACTTTTAGCTTCTCAACTTAGCTAAATAAATGTGGGAGAAATGATAGGTTTGAAATTATATTCATTAGAAATGATCTGCTTTTAAAACAAGACATCCAAACCATCACCATCATTATTGGCAGATACAAGTAATATCAGTATCAGTATGAAGTCTTATGCATCCTGCACAACAATCATTTATCTTCATATTATATATGTTGCGTCCCCTTCGTATTTGATGAGTCTTTGATCATGAGAGCTTTTGAGTTGACAGATGGTACAGTTATTGGCTTACAGTTTGTTTATATAATTACTTTCAGCTGATCATTAGGATTTGAAAGCTCATCTTATGTAACTGATCGTTTCTCAGTAGTTGTAAATCCAGCAGCATCAACTCTTCTACTAAGAGTCGATTGGCTTCTCTAGGCTGTTGTCATAGATTAGTGTTCATTTTTATTTTATAGTTATTGTTTTCTAGTGATACCTGCTATTTGATGTCTTATTGCAATGCTTGTGATTTTGTAGTGATTCCAGATCTATAAGATTTTATTTCTTTGGCTGAATGCAAATGAAGATATTTTGCAGAATGTCCAAGCTGTTCCGTTCAATATGACAAAAGTGGACATTGATTCCAGTGCAACTAACATTGCATTAATGGTATACATTTCCTGGGAATTGAACCCATGACTTGCCGTTACTGGCTTTATGTCAAATCCACACTCCAAAATGGACAAAAAGCACCATAAAGTGGTTAATCTGAAGTCTTCTGTGGCCAAATAATGTCTTTGTGTGAGGAATTGCATTAAAATGAAGTCATTAGATAGTGATGTGCCAGGCTTGAGTGTGTACAAGAATAAATACTGATTTAAATTTAATTTTTTAACAATTCTGTTAAAAACAGTAAACCAATAGAGCATGAAGCTAGCAACGTCAAAAGATCATGAGTTTGCTTCTTCTGGAAAACTGATTAAATGTGTACCTTGAATCCAGTGTAATTGCTTTTGATGAAAGCATCTGCCAAGCACATAAAATGTAGATTCAGTCTTGACTATACTGTGTCAAATGAACATGTTGATTAATGACTCTGATCCATTGTTTTGTCAGATAAATTAATCTCTAGAGGCATTAGTGTAAATGTCATGAATTCACATCTGTTACATAAATAGATTTTCATTTAATTGCTTTTATTAGGTGTATGACTATAGGTGTTTGTGTGTGTGTGAATGTATTCTGTTTCATTTTACTCACACAGGAAAGAAAGTGTAAGTCATCATGCTCATGTTTAGAGAGAGTTCTAATTAAAGCTGGGAATACTGCAGCTGTCAGCAAAGGATTTATCTGATAGTATTAATGTGGACAGGAATTGTGGGATGTCAAACCACTGGAACATCTGCACTCGCTATTTTTGTATTACTATATAATCTCTCAGATTCTACCCAGTTTTATCAAATGAAATGATGCTATTGTTGTTGTTCAGGTAATTCAAAACCAGAAAGTATTAAGTTTAAATACTGAAGATGCCATATATGTTTCACATTCAAACGGAAGTGACTCATCGCTGTTCAAAACATTCAGTGAGAGTGCAGAAGAGCTGTCTGTGAATCCTCTTCTCATCACTGAATTGGTGTTCTTGAGTTGGCTGTATGATTGTCAAGAGATTTAAAAAGTTCTTTATGTTACGTTATAGATTCTTCAGATCAGTGTATTGGGAGCGAAGCACTCCTGGTTTCTTTAAAGCAAGGTGGAATAGCTGTGGGTTAGAGACAGCAAGCATGAGGCACAGAACGGAAGACAGAGGAATGTTAGGGAGCACTGGACTTTAGTTCAGGGAAAATGGGAAAAAAATAAAAATAAAAGAGCTGCTGATTGAGAAGACGAGGGGTCAGGGCTTAAAGAGTGGGTTGGCCCCTGCCGTCCGGTATGATTTGGTCTCATGCTGATCAGGGAGGAGAAAGCAATGAACAAGAGAGTTTTCTGCCTGGGAAAAACCGAAGACTCAGCATGTTGCCCTAAACCTCACCATGATAGAGAAACAGATGGATGCATAGATAGATAGATAGATAGATAGATAGATAGATAGATAAATAGATAGATGCATGGATAGATGCATGGATAGATAGATGGATGCATGGATAGATAGATAGATAGATAGATAGATAGATAGATAGATAGATAGATAGATAGATAGATAGATAGATAGATAGATAGATAGATAGATAGATAGATTGATTGATGGATGAATGCATAGATAGATAGATAGATAGATGGATGGATGGATGGATGGATGGATGCATAGATAGATAGATAGATAGATAGATAGATAGATAGATAGATAGATAGATAGATAGATAGATCAGTCAAAAAGATTCACAGTTTTTAAAAACGTTCCTTCAGGGTCCTGTCTGAAGCACAATCTTTCCATCACTGTTTGAGTTGTTTTCTCTCTGTATTTTGAAATGAGTCCAGTGACCGGATCCGTTGATCAGACTGCAGGAATGTGAATAATTTAGATGTTTTTGCTGTGCCCCATAGTAGCAGAGCGTGTTATGCAAGAGACAACTTTAATTGCCTCAGCACACTAATGAGATGTTATTATCGCTGCGCTTTGTTTGTGTTCTTCTAAATAGTCATCCAAACAAGTGTTTGGACAAATGTCATTTTCCCCAGGATAACCCCCTGTCCTGCTGACTGCTTCTCTTTCACTCTTATATCTAGTCCATGTGTGTGTTAATTACAGGAACTAGGAAGTGTGTGTCACAGTATTTGTATTTCTCTGCGTGTTTATGTCTATGTGATCAGGAGAAATAGAGCATATATGTTTGCTGCTGTCACCTGACAGACAGGAAGGAGAGTTTAACCTCTTTTTAAATGTTTTTCACTTTCTTTCTAAATGATCTGCTGGTTACAGAGGCTGATTTAAATTCTCAGGTCTCAAAGCAATTTACTGTTGCCATTCTAAATGTTTCACTGAAGTAACTGCAGGCCATTCACTTCCACTCCGCTCTGAGCTGTGAGGTTCGGTTGTATGTGTTTCTTTAGTGTTTGGTTGAATGCATATGTTGCTGCAGAGCTTACTTGACAGGATTTCAGGTTCCCAACATCATCATCGACAGAGAGAGAGATAGAGAGAGAGAACAGGAGAGGGGGAGGAGAAAGAGAGAGGAAGGAAAGACAAGAAATATGGGACCAGTGTGGAATTACTGACATATTTATGTGATGCTTGTAAGCCAGCTTAAGGTTTGCCTCCGGTGCACAGCAGAAAAGAACAGACTAAAAGCACACACACACACACACACACACACACCTATACATGATTGAGAATCCAAGCGAAATATCACAGTTAGCGAACACTGAATCAATGTTTGGAGCGATTTAGTGAAACACAGTTTGAAGTGATTCTTAGAAATGAATTGAACTTTAAACTCTGTTGTTTTAGAGCTGATTGTTCAGTAGTCATTATTTTGGCTCTGTGAAGTTACAGAAACTTGATTTATTTGCAACGTGTCAAAGAGAGGGGTCATTTAAAATAGATTGAGGACACATAACGCTGGCTAAAACAGGTCTCTCTCTTTTGCTCTCATTCTGTGCACTCGCTCAGACTAAAAGCAGGACAGATAGATAGATAGATAGATAGATAGATAGATAGATAGATAGGTAGGTAGGTAGATAGATAGATAGATAGATAGATAGATAGATAGATAGATAGATCAACCTGGTCTCATGACGAAAACGTACCTCAGGGATCTTTTCCGCAAGACGCGATATACGTACCGCGATGTATGTTTCGTGACATATTCAATGTGAAATGTCCACTGGGTGGCGCTAAAAGAGTGTTCGTTTTTTTTCCCTGGAACAGATGAACGTACATATGGTACTGACTTGAAATATCCATTGAGTGGCGCTATAACTCTACTGCTTTGTGACGTTTTAAAATAAGATACCATCTGCACTACACCTAAACCTACCTGATAGTATGAACAAAAGAGAGTGTGACGTAAAAACACAATCGCAAGCATGCCGTTTTAGCTTGTTTTTCAATCTCTCATCTTTCAGCTCTTTCATCATGAGTCATGTTTTTCACGGGATTCATACCCAAGGATTCCGCATCGTAAGTCCAATTCCGTGCCAGCTGAGCTACCAAAAGTGAAACATATGGAGCTGAAATCACAACTGTGTACGAAAACAATTACAAATGCTCGCTGTTTTACCGCCTCTAGTGTTCATTTCTGTTGGAACTGCAGTGATATGTACTTATTGGTATGTATTTCACGTCTTGCGAAAAAGTTCCCAGAGGTACGTTTTTGTTATGAGACCAGGTAGAGATAGATAGATAGATAGATAGATAGATAGATAGATAGATAGATAGATAGATATCTGCCATAGCTTGCTGCTATGCCCCCATGACGATGACGAACACTCCTGATTGGTTGTGTGGGCTGTGGCCTTCAGGGATGCTGCACTGTGATTGGCTGAGTCCAAAGAGACCATGCTGTTGCCACAGAAAAGAGGATTTAATATTAACAGAACAGTGAGTGACATTTGCTTTGGACACTCAAGGCATCTGCCATTGTGAGCTCAATCGTTCAGCCGTTTTCTTCTATTGTTTTTAGAATGAAGATCATACAGCGAGATGAGCGACTGACAAGATAATAAGAATCACAGTCATAACGCTGGAGAACATTGCTATTGGCATTTTGAGTGTTTCGGCTGTTGCTAAGAAACTCGTTGAGTCACTGCAGATAGTTTGGGTACATGATGAATTCTGAGAATAGGAGACACATCCTGACTGACTGTTTGTAGGCGGTGTTTGTTATTTACTCCTCCCACCCAATGGAGGAAAGTACACAGACACCTGTCAAAAAGTTTGATGTGTCATTTGTGTTATGAGAGTTTTGTGGTTTCTGATACATTAGCACTCAGTGAGCTCCCTAACTAGAGCACCTTTTCAGGCATCATAGCTAAGAAGTGAATGGTGTCTTATGCTGCCTTCTAAGGTAAAATTACTAAAGTACTAGTACTAAAATTACTAAAAATATAAAAATATATTATAAAACACAGTGCCTACGGGGACATGGTGATAGGAAAAAAATTAAATAGGAGGAAAAAGTATTTCAATCCTTTTGAGTTTGCTTGTAAAATATATATCCATAAATTAAAATATTAAATTAAAATATTAAAAAAATACAAAAAATGACAAAACCACTTAAAAAAATACTGTTAAACTGATCAAATATATTAAGAAATTAATTTAAATATTAAAATCTAAATATAATTCCAAATAGTAATAAACAATATAATAATATATACATAATATATAAATATCAATTGTAATCAAATATGAGTCTTATCTCTAACATAAAAGACTAACAAGTACTTTTTTAAATATTTTGTTTTGAATCATTTTGAGTGGTTGTCTATGTAGAGCATCAAAATCTGTCACTTTGGTTAGCATGCTGTCTCAAAAGGTAGCTTCTTCAAGGCAGCAGTCAGCAAGGACCTCAAAAGGAAGTTGGAGTGGCTGTTGGTTAATGAAAGAATCAAGCACTTAAACTCAAAACTTACTTTGTCTCTCCAAGTTACTGGATCTCCATTTTTTTCTGAGATTCAGTCTTTTATATTTAAAGGGAAAAACACACTGTAATGTAAATAAACCCTAACATTATTATTACAGAGTACATAAAAAGCAAAATTGCTTTTCTTTTGTGCTGTTAACTTCCATTACATTGCCCTGACATGAATGAAAATAACCCACAGGAACAGAGAGGAAGAGAATTTCCTGATCCTGACCTAGTGAGCAACTGAGCATGCTCTTTTCTTCTCTGTGGCATAAAGATTAATTCAGCCGTCCAGTATCTGGACACACTCAATTCGATAATATTAAAAGCTCCTTTGTCATTTTGTCCCATTCACTTATTTAATATATGAATATATTTATTTATTTCTCTATCCTAGATAAAGATGCCATGGGATATTACAGCGATAGCCAGTGTGCGCTCCACCCCCACTGTTTATGAGACATTAATCTAAAATGTTTTATAATTTATTGCAGGTCGGAATGGCTTAAGGATTCAAACCTGATAGATAGATTATTCCCTTATCAATCTGCACTGAAGCCACCTGTGTTCCAAAATGGAGATAAATTACGTAACGCACCGATCACAAGCTGTTGTTCTTTTAAAGAATTTTTTATAATCTGATCACACCAGGCGGTCTAATGATCAACCCCACACAAAGACGTGTTGTCAGATTAACATTGAAACCCCAGCTCAAAATCCTAGTCCTAATCCAGATCGAGCCTGTGGATTATTTTGCAGGGATTTTGGCAGCACAATGTAATCTAATGGGAGTGTTGGAATGGGGACATACTCTTAGATTTTACGTCTCACTCTCGTCAGTCATTGTTGCTGGTTGGCATGCATTGGGATCCATATTTGGAAGCTGCTATACAATATTGATGTTATCCAGCTGGTGGTGTATTTACAGCCAGGGCAGAAGTCAGATGTTTCTACTTGACAGGGAGAAAAATAACGCTTGCCCAACAACACATTCAGTGCTTTTATAACAATGTTTCATAAATTGTTTTGCACAGACCATGTAGGTTAAGTACCCTTAGTTTATTTTAACCATTTTATTGCTAAATTTGGTGTAAAAACAATTTTCTCTCAGAAATTGCTAGTAAATTTTTCAATTGATTACAAAAAGTAGCAAGTGACACAATGGACTAAATGTGGAAGACTAAAACATACTCCAATAATCTTATGTTAGTAATTTAGAGTTGCCTTGCTGCCTACAGCCTACATAGGCTACATAGGCCTTCAAAGTCAACATCCTAACTGAAATTTAACCTAAAAGTGACTGATTTGGAACACTCTCCATAGGCAGCAACTATATTATTATACAAACAGTGCTCCTTATGTAAACTGCACAAGTAACACTTAATGTTGCATGCTGCGAAGCTAAAAATGTGATATAAAAATGATACAGAATATGTAGCACACAAATATTTGCTAAAATAGTCTATTTTAATTAGTTTCACATTTTTCTATATACTTTTCAGTAGTGAACAATTTTGGAGCATTGAATATGTATACATGTGATATTGCTTTTATACAACAGCTTTAAAAGCAAACAAATATTGAAAAATGTACATTTTAGATCGAATACCAAGTTACTTTGTTTGTTTTTGCACCGCCAGCAATTGTACATCTCCAAACAACACAAAGTAGAGCTGAATCAGTCTTTTGAATAAATGATTTGATAACTCACTCATAAACATGGTCACTTGTTTTCATCCTGAATGAATCAGTGTTTTAAACAAATCAGTTGAGTAAATGATTCAATGACTCAGTCATAAATGATCAGTTTTTGTATTCCTGAATGAATCTTGGTTTGAACAAATCTTTTGAGTGACTATGATTTAATATCTATGTTTCCATCACCCTGTTTTAATGTGCATTTTGAAGTATCGCATCAGAAACGAGTGATGGAAATGCCAAATTTTGCAAAAAAAAGTTTTTACATCCGCTTGAGGTGGTTTTTGACTTTGAAAAAGGCTTAATGTGAATAATAGAAGATGGAAACGCACTTGCCGAATAAATTCCTCCATGCGCATCAAAAAAATAATGTGACTTTGTGCTATGGGACGGCAAAACCTGACTAACCAGTGGACCAATCTCATTCCACATCATCTGAAATGTTGTTATGGTCATTCTGAAATGCCCGAGCAAAGTCTGTCATCAAAGTATTTCTGTATAATTGCCTCCCAGAAGTGTCTTACACGACTACATTCCCAAACAACAGGCATCCACTTCCAAAAGCAATGACAGCATCTATTTAGTTTCGCCTGCTCGCTCTGAGGCGCAAGTAATTTATTATATATGAAAATTATTATTATATTCAGTGGCTTCTCCTACTTTTCTTAGTGATTTAGTGCCAGTTTATCAGGAAGTGATGATTTTGTTCTCTTTGACTCGTTGGATGGAAACGGTGCTTGTTCGCAAATGTTTTATGTGATATTCCAATTTTCCGCATAAGTTAAGTTCGCAACTTTGGATGGAAAACCGACATACTCAGTTGAGTAAATGAGTCAAATAAAGATGGTCAGTTGTCGCCACCTACTGGTGTAAATACGTTATGTAAAATGCATAGACTTGCAGTGTATGTTAATTCATTTCAGCTTTGCCATAACAGCAATAAATAACATTTAAATATATTAAAATAGAAAACTGTTATTTTAAGTTATAATAATATTTAGATTTACACTTGTCACCTACTTTGCTCGCTATACACAAAAGGCTTCAAAAACAATACAGTATGAGAGGAAGAAAATGGAGTAGTAGGAATATTCAGTTCAGTAGTGAACAGACTGTGAGTGAGGGGAGATGTTAATTATTCATATCTTTAAGCCATCCAGAACACCGCAGAGTTAACGGTGAACTAGAGTGGGATTAATCTGACATCTCTCTCACACACACACATATTCTCACACACGACAAAAAGAAAAAGCCCAAACTGAGAGAGCAAGGCAATTTAAGACCAGTGAGACAAAATGGAAAGAGAGAGAGTCACATTCTGGCATCTCGCAACCCTTTACGCTGATTTACTGCTCTAGTCAGTTATGTGCCTGGACTCCAGCAATGCATTTGTGCAGCCAACTGCAAAATATTCAAGTGCTCTGTAATTAGTGAGTGATGTCTGCCATTGATTTAACAGTAAACAACGCACATTATGGTTCTTCCCAGTGAGAGCTCAGACTGAAGGTTTTGAGAGATTTGAAGCATCTTGCAATTTTCAGTGTCTTCTATGATCAGCTGAAAGGATTCTGTGACAGTCTATAGGGGTTGTTGCTTTTCAAAAGCTCAGGAGACTTGGATTTCTGAGTCAAGTTTCTTTAGGTTATCAATTCTGACTCAGATGTTCCTCCAAAGATTAATTATGAGCAATAAAAATAGACACAAATAAGACGACTGACAAAGTAAGAGTATAGAGGTACAACATTAATGTGAATAGTATCAAATAATTTGGTCTCGGATGAAATGTTTGAGTTCATATTTAGATCTCTCAGTTTGATTGTGGGTTTTGTATCTTTGCGAATCTGAGCACAGTTTGAGACATTGTTGAGATGTCTTATGAATCTTTGGAGAAGAGTATTGTGGATTATTAAAACTGCTGTGAGAATATTGGGGAAGAAAATTCTGAGAAATATCAATAAGTGTCAATTTGATGTTTGATATTTAATGGTGCTTATGTCAAGGAGAATCAATTGAGATATTAAAGAAATTTTTTGTGATTATCTCTTTCCTATTGGCAGCCAGCAATATCTGTTTTTAACTTTGTCAGCATGTTTGGGCAGAAAATTAATGTAGGAATAACATACGCTTGTGTGTGTGTGTGTGTGTGTGTGTGTGTAAATTGTGTAAAAACTAAAGTTTGACTGCAGAACTGCTGAATAATCCAGAAGGTGGTTGAAAATACATCCCATTAAGTCAGAAAAGCTGAGGTGTTAAATGAAACTGTCAGCACTGAACGGTCGACAGGTCTGACTTTAACCTCTGAACAAGCAGGAATGAGAGTCAAATAAAAACAAGGCTCATTGTAAGTTATGTACTATTTACTTATTAATATGTCACTGGTTTTATTGTGCACAATTTATCAGTGCAAAAAAATGTTTTCATAATGTTTGATCAAAATGTAATGCATTCCTCTACCTCTGAAATTAATTTTCTTTTTTACTAATTAAACAGTAGCACTATAGTCAGGGGAAAATAATATTAGCCAAAAATATCATATTTTATTAAGTCCCGTCCTACATTATTTCCCTCTAATATTCTGTTTCACCTAAATTTGCCACATTACCAAAGTCTTCATTCAACTGAATGTGGTTTAAATTATGAAGTTTATTCATCCCTTGTGAGCCACAGCACTGCTCTGCTGAACTAGAATAAGTTTTTACTCCATCTGCCTATGATTTCAGTCACTTTTGATATGAAATGCTCTTCTGATCTTCAAGCTTTGGTCTTTTCTAGAGGATGTTCTATTTGATAAGTGATTTTTTTGAAGAATGTTGACAGAGGTTTCGCCTGCAGTCTAACTTGTATGAATTTTATTCAGCTGTTGAACACAAAAGAAGATATTTTGAAGAATGTTGGTAACTAAACAGTTGCTGGTAGCCATTGACTTCAGTAGCATGGAGAAAAAAATACTAGGAAGTTAATGGCTACCGTCAACTTTGTGTTTACCAACATTCTTCAAAATATCTTCTTTTGTGTTCAACAGCTGAAAGAAGACGCTGTCAGTGAAGACGGGCCCTGGCCCCGCCGACAGGGCCCAGATCGGTTCCCGGTGAACAGAAATGTGTTCATGACCTGAGTAAATCAGCTGCACTGCTATCGACAACCTCTCGAAATCACATAAAAAGACAGAAACCGTCCTGGTATTCGTTTGTTTTCATGTTACAGGCTTGTGAACTGTGTATTCACATTGTGCACATTCTCATTGTCGTGTCAAGGGTTCAAATTGGATTTTGAGGCACTGTAAGTCTGTAATTTGATTTTGTGTGTTTTTCATGCACCCGTGGGGATTTTATGCATCATTCTGGGTTTGGTTGTCATGGCAATTTCTTCAGATAATATGTCTGGAGATTTTCCTTTGGTATTAGTGAATAGAGCACTGGTTTGATAGTCAGTAGGGACCTCTTGACACCTGTGTGTCTGAGATCATTTCCTGTTGTGTGTATGTGTGTGTGTGTTTTAAGCTGGATATATTATTAGAGGTCAGATACAGGTCAGGCCAGTCGTTCAGATTTTTACTAAACCGGCCAACATATTATTTCACTTATTAAAAAATAAATAAATAAATAAATAAATTTATAGATATATAAATATAATTAAAATGTTACATTTGTATATTCACAAATAATATATACATATATATATATATATATATATATATATATATATATATATATATATATATATATATATATATATATTTATATATATTTATATATATTATATGCAATGCTGTTAAGTGCTGTTAAAGATTAAAACTATTAAAAAAACATTTTTGAATTGAAATAAAGCTAAAATAAAACCAGAAATTATATATTATATAAATTTTACATGGAAAACTGAAAAAATAAAAATAAAACCTTAAAAATAAAAATTCTTACAAAAATTGTTGTAGAAGATTAAATTAAATTACTAAAATTACTAAAACTAAATCTGAAATAAAAATAAATTGAAGAGAAATATAAATATTATTAAAAACAAACAAAAAAAACTAAAATGAAAATAAAATATATTAAAAAAATTACAGTTAAATCAAAATATTGATGTCAATACCAAATGTTAGAGTTTTAAGGCATGAAAATATAGTGGCAGCAAATTTTGCACGGGAAAGCATCACTTGCATTTTGTTTAGTAAATGTAACATCTAGTTTCATATACAAATGGATCTGGGGCTATTACTTTTAAGAAAAAATGGTTGAATTTCATCTTCAATTCTAATTTTGGAGATTTTGTATCAGTAATTTTCATTTGATATGAGCTGAAAAATCGAAACCCTCAAATAAATATTATTAAAACAGGAATCTCTATAATTAAAGGTTATCCATAACTATCCCTCGCATTTTCCCTGCCAAAAAAAAAAAAATCTTTTCTCCTCCATCTGCTCTCGTGTTTCATCCCTCTACCCCTCCCTGTAAAAGCAATATTTCCTCTTTTCTGCCTATCTCTTAATTTCACTGGAATTAAAGCCTGAATTTAGCTTTTCCCAGGCAACATATTCCTACCAAACCTCTGATGATTGACAGATAGAATGATTGAATAATATTAAATTCCCAGACACAAGCCAGACATCATACATCTGGCATTAAAGGCTAGAGGTTGAGTGTCTTTTTTTTTTTTTCCTAATTATCATATCCAGATTCAATTTCATGCATTATTTTACGTCCTGTCTTTCTCACCTCCCTTTGCATATTTATGAAGGTTATGCGCATATCTTAGCAGAATCTACTGCTCCTCATTAATACACTGGGGAACACTAATGATTTGAAGATGGTTGTAACTAATCTGTTGACACATTTGATGATAATTATAGCATATTTCTGGTTCTCAGGGTTTCACAGTGCTGTCATAGTTTTCAAGGCTTGATTGCCTGGGTTTTTCTCAGAATGATTTTAGTAGCCTAATATTTATATATTATTATAATATTTATTAACAGAATAGTTCTCCCAAAAATTTAAAATTTAATTTTGCTGGACCATCTAAGATGTAGATGAGTTTGTTTTTTCATCAGAACAGATTTGGAGAAATTTAGCATTATATATCACTTGCTCACCATTGGATCCTCTGCAGTGAATGGGTGCCATCAGAATGAGAGTGTCCAAACAGCTGATAAAAACATCACAGTAATTCACAAGTAATCCACATGACTTCAGTCTATCAAATAACATCTTATGAAGTGAAAAGCTGCATGTTTTCATAGATATCAAGTAGGAATATCCCATATCTGTCTTTGGATGGAGCACAGACCTCTGACAGATCATCAGTGTTAATTGACCTGAAAGCTCCAGACACAATGGACTAATTAATCAATGTTCTCCGTTCATGAAACTGAGTTGAAGAGGGAGACAAAGAGGAGGAAAGAGAGATGGAGGGTGATGTACATCTGTTGGATCTCAGGGGTGATGATTCACTGTAGCTCTGAAGTCACCTGTCTGCTCATCTCAATATGGCTGCTGCGCACTGAATGTTTCACACGCTGTCCAAACACTTTACAAAATTAGCCTCTGGTGCGCACCACCTGTGTGAACAACAGATTTTGGCATAATAGCAGCACACACACGTACACCCACTAATGCTTGGCGGTATGACATACATTCAAATGTATGTAAATGTGTCAGCTGCTAGAGACTCTGCCGTACTGTTTATATTAGAGTCATGTTTTGAGTCATGTTTTTAAACGGGGGGTCTAATGTTATTTCATGCATGTCGAGTTATTTACACAGTTAAAGAGTTGGATTCTCATGCGAAACATGGCCAAAGTTTCAAAAAATGATATGAATGTAGAACGTGTGTCAAATATACTCCTTTCGGTTTTGTACAAGTTTCAGAGAGTTTTTTTTGAGCATGGCTTTTCATGACGTAATGAAGGGTGGAACTCCTTGTATGGGCATTTTTCCTGGAAGAACGCGCCCGCGCACACATCGAGCAGAGCGAGAGCAAGAGCGCGCCCATCAACGCGCTTCATTCGGCTGCACTGAACGGGACTCGCTCGAGAAGAATGTCTCTAAAGAAGTGTGTTTTTGGTTGTAAGGGAAAGATAACCTTGTTCAGCTTCCCAAATAACCCAGCGTTACGAAAACAGTGGATGCAGATTGTTTTTCCGGGCAGCAGCGGAGTTTTGCAAGTGTGTTTGTTGACGAACGTTTTATAAACAAGGCGCAGTTCGACGCTGGATTTGCACATCGTTTGATTCTGAAAGATGGAGCGGTCCCAGTGATAAAAGATCCTAGTCAGGATTCAGAACTGCAGACGGTAAGTGAAACGGCATCAAATGTCTGTGTTTTGTTGGCAATCGGCGCAAGTGCTCACAAGAGCTCCTGGAGGCATGCCGTGGGCGGAGCTAAAGAGTGATACATATATATATATATATATATATATATATATATATATATCTATCTATCTATCTATCTATCTATCTCAAGTAATGACTTTTTATGTTTTTAGGTTTAGCTACCTATAATAACCCTGCTATCCAGCTCTACTACCCACCTTCACGTCACTCCGTTGACAGGCTTGAAGATCGACTTTATTAAATATCTTGTGCACCCTATCCAACTCAATAGATCTGTCGATAGACAAGAGGGCTTTACCTACAATCCAGAATTATTAAACTCACCCATTCTGTGTTATCCAGAGGCTGGATGCTTGATCCATAATATGAATTTTTTTTGTGCATCCGTCTAGCTCTATTTCTAATCTCCAGGCATGAGTTTTATTATCATAGCAATCCCCTTTTTGGCCCCTTGGGAAGGCAGAGTTCCTGCTCTCTGCTTGCATCCTGTTGTCTGTTAATGTCATATTTGCACTCAGTAATTCATCACTCTCTTATCAAGGTTCCTCATCGGTTCTCGGCCTCATTCATCAGGCCAACCGTCCATGACCTTGCCATATCCTCCGCTTTATAGATAATATTTCTGTGCAGCTCAACTATTTATGTGCTGTCAAATATTTATTGAATAGCAGCGCTAGAGAGTGCGAATGTTTATCCCAGTTGATCTAAGCAATCCATAATATCTAATTTAAGAAGATCATGTGAAATACTATATGTTGCTATGGAGACTTCAAAACTAGTAGTGTTGATTTGATGCACACTAAATGCCACACCAGTGATGGTGAGTGTTGAAAATAATGGGATTTGGATGGATCTGATTTTCTAATATTTCTGTAAAAGTCTGTTTTCTCCTATAAAACACCATCCATTCATTAGCTGCATTTGCTAAGGTTAACATCACTGTTATTACTGAAAAAAGGAGAGACCTGAGTCATATCTAGGGAACAGAATATGGGAAAGCTAGTAATCAACACCTTTGCAATACATAAGAACATGCTAAAAACTCATGGTAGCATATTTAACGTGCTAGCGTCACACGTTTTCTTCAGAAAATGTAAAAGATTATTTTCTTAATTTATTGATAATTAAAAATCACAAACACATCCTTGTTGTTCTCAGTTTTTGATTCTTTGGTGAAAGTGTTAATATGGTGTGATTTTGTTTTAGCATTCATAGCTAGTGCTGCTGTAAACACAACCTTTCAGTCAAAGGTGTTGAGCAACATAGATTGGCCTTTTTCTCTCACTGGTCTTATGTCTGTTTCTTTTTTCGTCCGATATACTGGTATGTAACATGCACATTTTTTAAATCAAGTTGAAGTACCATCCTGTATTTTTTTTTCTCACTGAATATCCTGTTTTTAAAAATTTCTGAATCTTTTGTTTTGAATCAGCGGTTTGTTTTGGTTCAAATGAGTGGTTTGTATTGTTTTGAATCAGTGGTTTGTTTGTTTTGAATCAGCGGTTTGTTTGTTTTGAATCAGCGGTTTGTTTTGGTTTGAATCAATGGTTTGTTTTGTTTTGAATCAGCGGTTTGTTTGTTTTGAATCAGCGGTTTGTTTGTTTTGAATCAGTGGTTTGTTTTGTTTTGAATCAGCGGTTTGTTTGTTTTGAATCAGCGGTTTGTTTGTTTTGAATCAGCGGTTTGTTTTGGTTTGAATCAGTGGTTTGTTTTGTTTTGAATCATTGGTTTGTTTTGGTTCAAATCAGTGGTTTGTTTTGGTTCGAATCAGTTATTGGGTCAAATCAGTGATTTGATTTGGTTCGAATCAGTGTTTTGGGTCAAATCAGTGGTTTGTTTTGGTTCGAATCAGTGTTTTGGTTAGAATCAGTGGTTTGTTTTGGTTCAAACAAGTGTTTTTTTGGTTCTAATTAGTGGTTGGTTTTGTTTCGAATCAATGGTTGGTTTTGTTTCGAATCAGTGGTTTGTTTTGGTTCAAATCATTGGTTTGACTCAGTGCTTTGTTACGTCATGCTGTATCAAACCTCGCTTTCGAAACATTTCAAAATTCTGATTGTTCGCCGCTGTATTGCATTGACCTGGTGTACCCATGAACAAGTGTGATGGTTTTTAACTGATATCTGGTCAACTATTTATTTGGTATTTTAATTATTTAAATATTACATTTAATAGATGACGCTTTCATGAAAACATTTGAAATTGGTTTGTAAAAGGTGCCAATGCCATACATGTTTTCATTGCATTTACACCATTTTGACCAGCAGGTACCGCCAGCCTGTGGTGTTTCAAGTACTTTGAAACAGTGAATTATTTAATAAAGCAGTTGATTTAATTGATTCTGAGTTTCGAAAAAGCTTGACGTTGTGCATGCATATTATGTGTTTGCATGGTGTTTCTTTACAAAGTGACATCACCATCTACTGGCCTGGCATGCATAGTACATAGTACTGTTTTTAGTCATTTTTGTGGATCCGTGTGAACGGAGTTCTTTTTGACAACGTTAGCATCTGTACGCAAAACCTGTTCAAAAACGCAAAAGAAAAGACCCGTTCACACCAAGAACGGTAACTATAAAGATAACTATAAAGATAACTATATTAGCGTCTACACCACCGGACGATATCGTCTGTTTATTCACGCTCATCTGCCGCTTTAAATTCTTGAGCTCGTCATAGCAGGATTGATTCTGATTGGCTCTCAAAGTTTTTATCGTTCATCAGTTGGAAAAAAAATAGTTTTGAAAGTGTTTCCAACAATATCGTATCTCTGTGCCTTTATTGTTATAGATGTGGTGTGGACTCTGCTATTCTTTAATATTGAGAATGATTTTTAGAACTATATCTTTATTGTTATCTTTATTGTGGTTCTTGGTGTGAACGGGCCTTTAAGTTGTAAGTTTGAGTACTGTGCACAAAATGACTGACTATATTATCTGTTTTTACAAACAATAGCAGATAGGGGGAGCATTTGAGAGTGTTATTTTTTCAGTTCTGTTTGTGATACAGAAAATCACTTACAGCAACTCCTCAGTATCTCAAGACTTTGTATTTCATTAGCCTACTGTGTGTGATAAAAATCTGTGTGCCGTCAGACTGTTGAAATCTATTCAAGGATGTTCTCACCGACGGCTGTGTGTCTCCTGAGCTGAGTTCTGTTTTTGCTAAATCAGTTTTGAGAGTTTATTTGTTTTCTATACAAGTATTGGTTTTTTGGCCACGCTAACAGACTAGCGGAATGTTTGAATCAGTCACGAAGACATCTGAAGATTCATTATTCACGAGTGCTGCATTAATATATAAAATGTTTTCAATCTAAAGAGGTATTGAAATATAAAAAAGCACATTGCTTTGATTAAATGTGGAAAAACTGTCATTTTAAATTGGTGACAAAGTTGAATTTGTTAAAGACATTTCCTTGCGATATCAGCTGCATGAAGTATGTGTGGTAAAGCAGCAAAATAATCACTCCTCTAATGCTGGTTGATTGTTTTTAAGCTTCTGTATGTATCGATCAGTTTACACTGTTATTAGAACATTAGAACTGACTTCAGACTGCAAATAATGAAAGAAAATAATAATTAAGGAGCAGAACCCGCAAATTACTGAACCAGGAGATATCTAAGATGGAATTTTAAGCATTACCTCTTCCTCGCTCTTCCCTTTGGATCATTCTGTACGTCATATTGACTCATTTTATCAATAATATGAAGGTTATCATAAAGCCGCACAGTATCCCATAATGCCCTTTGTCTCAGAGCAGACTGCAGGAGCAGCAGCACAGGTCTGTGTGTTTCAACAGTCACTTTGGAAAGGAAGTGAAAGTGGTGCTGTTAATGTCATGAGGCAGTCGTCATGCCATTTACACACACAGCTGTAAGCTGCCACTCAAAACCAGCAAGAGCATCATAGCAAGTGCTGTTTTCACTCACACAGCCAACCATTATCAAAATCTGCATCGAAGGCACAACCAGAGATGATACTTTAGATATTATACATTATGTATATACTGTTGGCAAGAAGAATTTTTAATCAAGAATTTTTTTTTTTTTTTAAGATGTCTCTTATGCTCACCCTGCATTTAATTGAATAAACTGCAATAAAAATAGTAACACATTATTACATATTAAAAATATTTTAATTATTACATATTATTATTCTAATTTAAAATATCTTTTTTCTATTTTTATATACTGTAAAATGTCCTTTGATGGCAAAGCTGTTTTATGAATTTTGCTGCTCAAGAATCATCTCTTATTATAATTAATGTTGTATTAATGTATTAATTATTATTATTATTATTATTAATATAAAACAATTGCAATGCTTAATATTTTAGTAAAAACTCTATACTGTCACTTTTGATCAATCTAATGTTTCCTTGCTAAATAAATGTATTCATTTGTCTTCTCTTTCTCTCTCTCTCTCTCTCTCTCTCTCTCTCTCTCGCTCTCTCTCTCTCTCTCTCTCTCTCTCTCTCTATATATATATATATATATGTCTAAGTCTTTTTTTAATGTTTTAAAAAAAACTCTTTTTAAATCTGATTTGTATTTATTATTGGTAATATCTAAGAATTACTACTTAGAAATTTATATCGCTTCATAAGTGTATATTTTATTTTTTTTAATTGTTTTTTTTACATTGACACCAAGTAAAGTCAGTAATAATAACCTATAAATAAATGTAAAAATCTCATACCATTAAAATGACCCACATATTGTGCATCCATATGGATTGATCTCTTTGTTACAGCTGGCTGATATGAAGTCTGGAAAACACTAATGAATGTTTAACGCCTATCCACGGGGCTTCAGTATCTTTAAAAGGCAGGGTGCACAGCGCTTACCAAAAGCTCCTCCCTTGGGGAAAAAATAAAAAATAACGGAAACAGAGCAGAGCAGGCGGAAGAAAAAATCAATGTGAATTAGCATACTGTCTTTGACTCCTGGATGACACTGACTATTCTTGGAAAGCCTGTTCTAATGCATAGATCCTCAGTGTGCCGAGAGCCATTATATCCACAGGGCAGGGGCTTTGAGACAGAATGAAGATGGTAGATGTGAGAAGAGGAAAAAAAAGTGTTGTTTGTCATCTCATCTTTCTCTCTTTTAGCACATATCATTATCTGCCAAAAAACATCTTGAGAAATCAAGTCATTTGGAGATTAAATGAGCTTTATTGAACAAAAAGCAAATATCTTACTACCTCGATATCAAATTCTTACTATATTCATTCAGTTTTTAATCATAACTCTTAATTCTTGTGTTTCAGGTATTTATGAACAGACGTTTCTTATATAACTGCAGTGCTCCAGTCCTGGATGTGAAGATTGCCTTTTGTCAGGTGTGTGTTCCATACAGGTAAATTAAAAGGTAGAGTATTCATTCACTTCCATTCTGTCCGTCATTCTTATGGATGTGTCATTGTCTAAAACAAATACTGGTGACAGCATGTCTGGGCCCTTAAGGAAGATGTACAGCTCACAGGATCAATTCCTTGCAGCATTCCAATTCATTCAGAGTCGGGTTTCCCAAAATGCATTAAGAACATCTTAAGATCACTTTAAATATGCATGCAAGTGTTTTTTAAAAACAGTGTGGTCATACAGATGCATCATTCAAATTAAAAGCACTTAAAGGAAAAGAGATATTCTGAATCGTTTACTCACCCTTGTGTTGCTGCAAACCTGACTTTCTTTTTTTCCGGGAAAGTAATTATTTAAATTTCAGTTTCTCATGCAAAAATTTCATAATATTGTTTCACTCTGAAATATATCACATTGTGGAAATAAAATGGGTTGTAAATGTCATTCCATGTTGGCTCTTAAAGGATAGTTCAGGCAAAAATGAAAATTCTGTCATTATTTACTCACCTTTGTGTCGTTCGATGACATTCTTTCTTCTGTGGAACACAAAAGAAGATATTTAAAAAATGTTTAATTGTTATATTTTGGTGTTTTGCACTCCATTAACTTTCATTGAATAGACAAAAACAGCTTTGGAATGACATAAGGGTGAATAAATGGTGATTTTGACCAAACTATCCCTTTAAATTCAATTTATAGATGTACATCTTCCTTAAATTCTGGGCTCTAGATTGACTGACATGTGACAATATAACATTGCTGACCTGATTTGTATTGTAACATTTTTGGATTTTAGAAGGTTGCAAAAGATAATTGTGACTTTTTTTCTCATCGTTCTGAATTGCGAGATATATACTCAAAATTGCAAAACATAAACTCACAATTCTGAGAAAAAAAGTCTGAATATTCTATTGAATATTCTATTTTTTTCACACAATTATGAGTTTACATCTTGTAAAAAAAGGTAATTGTGACTTTTTATTGTGACTTTTTCACAATTCTGACCTTTTTCTTGTAATTGCGAGTTTGTATCTCACAATTCCGACTTTTGTTCTATGGATTGTGTGAAAAATTGCAGTTACATCTTTTTTTTTTTTTTTTTATCCAATGACAAGCTTCCATAGACTTCCATATCAGAATATAATAACGATGCATGGTTTTACATAATGAAACTTCCTTCTGATTAATCTAAATTTGAAGTATAGTATCTCTTCCCTGAAGAAATCACAGTTGCACAGCAAAACCTTATTAATAAGTCACCTTATATGTCCCTTGGTGTTTTTTTTTTTCCATTCTTTCTTTTGGGCTTTAAATTATCCTCATCACCTGTCAGAAAGTCCTTCTGTGAAATGTACTGTTCACAGGTCAAGAGGGCAGTAGGTGGAGTTGACTAGCAGATAAAAAATTTCCTCTGTTAACAAAAGGTTGTATGTACATATGCCAGAAGGATCGATCCATGAATCAACACTGTGTCCTTGAGCGAGACACTTAACCTCTGTGTTCTCCATAGGGACTGTCACTGTAGTAAGTGTACTGGTGCTCACTCCAAATAAATGACTAAATGACAACTGACTCCTGAACCAAGTGTGTTTCATATCCCTAAAAGTGTATCGGCTCTGTTGGGAAACAGGAGATTGACTCAGAACTGATTCCAGTAGATTTTGATGCTAGCATGTTGCTAAGCTAACAACACAATACTAAAATACTTACCTGTATTAATATTAGGTAAAATAGTCAATTTTTAACATTTGTTTTTTAAGGAATTAATAAGTCCAGTCTTCAGTGTCACATGATCCATCAGACATCATTCTAATTTGCTGATTTGGTGTTCAAGAAAATTTTCTTATTATTGTCAATGTTGAAAACAGTTTTTGCCACTCAATATTTTTGTTGAAATTGTCATACATTACAGTACCATTCAATCATTTAGGGTAAGTAAAAAAATAATAAATAAAAAAAAATCAGCAAGAACGCATGATCAAAAGTGACAGTAAAGGCAATTATAATGTTAAAAAAGACTTCAGTTAAATGCTATTAAATATTTAATTAAAAATGTAATAATTTTCTATTTCAAATAAATGCTGTTCTTCTGAGTTTTCTATTCATGAAAGACTTGTTAAAATGAATCATGATTTAAAAAAAAATATTAAACAGAAAAAAACGCGACATTGATAATAAGAATAATAATAATAATAATTGATAATAAGAATAATAATAATAATAATAAGAGCTATTAGTAGTAATTGAGTACCAATAATAATTGATAATAATTGAGCAAATCACCATATTGGAATGATTTCTGAAGGAACGTGACTGGGGTAATGATGCTAAAAATTCAGCTTTGCATCACAGGAATAAATTATGTTTTAAAAACAATAATAATATTTTACAATAACACTGTTTTTACGTTATTTTTAATTAAGTCAACTTTTGACCTGTAGTATATTTAATTATATGTAATTTTATATGCACACATACACACACACACACACACACACACACACACACACGTGTGTGTGTGTGTGCATATAAAATTACATAAATCATACATAAATTATTTTTTATTCATTCAAATATGACAATGTTAATATTTATGTATGCTATTAATTTCTTATACTATTTAAAGTTTCTTAATTATAATGCCATTTAGGTAAGCAGTTAAACGGCTTTTGGATTGGAAATAGTTTCACCACAATAATCAAACCAAACCATTCTATGTGCTCTATCCTTAATAAAAGGCCACAATTACCACAATTCTAAGCTCATTAGCTTCAAATTAGCCCAGTCAGTTTAATAGGGGGGCCACTGCAGTGAGAAGTGACTCCCATGATGAAAATAGACTTTATGAAGCACATAGACATGCGCATATATGCATATTAATCTCTCTCTCACTAATTACAATTTAGCTTGTGAAATTATGTGGACAGCTTCCTCTCTTGGTATGGCCACGAATACATTGACTATGTGACAGTTAGTACAATTGATTACACAGCTGGCCCTTGTGCCAACGCTAGCATGAGCTCCAGAATGAAGAGAGCTCTCATAACCTTGATTGTTTAGCTAAATATAGTCTCATATCTGAGATCTTCAGCCAAGCGCAGATAAGATATTCTCTCTAGTAGGTGAAACTAAAATGTTATGGGTTTGTATATACACATTTTTATATCCCCTGCAACTGTATTTATATCTCACAAATGCAACTTAATTATGTGAAATAAAGTTGCAGTTGGGAGATATAAAGTTGCCTCTATGAGTTATAAAGCCACATTGTGAAATATAAGTCACAATGGTGAGAATTAGTGACTTCATGTCACATTTGTGACTTTACAATGTTTAAAATATTACTTTATATGTCAAAATGAAACATTATGTCTTATTTTATACTATCTCACAATAGCAGGATCATTATAATCATTATAGTTAACTGTAACTAAAAGTAAAATAAAAAATGTTACTTAAAATAAAATAAACCTTTTAGGTGATTTTAAATAAATGTTATTAATAAATGCATTTATTTATTTATTTATTTTTGGTTTTAGTTTTTATCTTAGTACAGTAGTATTTAGTATAAATACTAACTAAACTAACTAAAATAATTCAAATGGAAATAGAAACTGGCTTAAAATATTATTAAAAACTTTAATAGAATCTTAGTTTGCACAATACCCACAAAAGTCTAATTTTATATGTTTTATATTTTTAATTCTGTCTTGTAGATATAAATTCTTGCATCTTCTCAAATTGCTTATAGTAATAGATGCAATATTTGTCTTCACTCATTTGTGACACCTCATTTCATTTAATTATATATTAACTTAGTTGCCTAGTGTGTGATTTGACCTAAATATCAAGTTGCAACACCACACTGCGATTGTTTATTTATCTATAAACCATTTAAGCAAACTTATCTGTGGTTTTATAGTCCTAAATGTGTTTTTATATCCTGTGCTGATGAAAAGAAAATAAACAGTTTTTTTCTATATCTCTTCACACTGTTTATTATATCACTACTGAGGTGTATTTTATGACTTTATGAATGTGCTTTTTTTTTTTTTTTTAAATAATAGCCCTACAAGTGTTTATCAATTGTCTAAACCTAATTTCTGTGAAGTTCTCAGCTCACACATCCATCTTTTTCTCCACATCCAGGGGTTTGGCAAACAAGTTGATGTTTCTTACATTGCCCAGCATTACAACATGAGCAAAAGCAAAGTGGACAACCAGTTCTACAGTGTGGAAGTAGGAGATTCCACCTTCACAGTTCTCAAACGCTACCAAAATCTAAAGCCCATCGGTTCTGGGGCTCAGGGAATAGTGTGGTGAGTACCCATAATGCATTGCTTTGTCTTTTTATTGTGAAATAGCTCCATATGGATGGCATAATGCTCTTCAAACATCTTCCTGATTGAGGCTTTGAATTTTAAGAGCGATATTTGGGAGTTTCCTGGCAGCTTGAATTGCAGTTCCCAGTAGACAGCAGCTAATTTGGATCAGAGTTACATTCGTTGTGCTCCACAAAAACCAAACCCTATGATTCTACAATGAAAATACAAGGTAGCATGAGTCGTAGACTTTTCACCCATGGGATTAAGGGAAATCTAGATGAAGTTGGCCCTCCCTTTACCCTTTTTTTTTTTTTTTACTTTTCCCTCCCCCATCCTTCTTGCCTTGCATCTCAGTTTCAGTGGCAGTGGTACAGTTGTGCGGAGAAGGCAGGGAGGCAGGACTGGACTGTTAATGACGTTGTTGATGTGTTCTGGCTGGTTTGCTGGCTGCAGTAATCCTGCCTGCTGGACGGACAACCCTGATCTAATTTAGCTTCCTCTCCTCAGCAGCAGTCACATGATGTAGCATGGCAGCTGTATTAGCCTAACAAACGCCACATCATTCTCCAGAGGGAGAGAGAGGCAGAAGAAGGACAGTTTTTAAAGGACTGTGCAAAGTCACATGTTTTCAATGGGCCCTGATGAATCTAATGTGGTTAGGTTATATTTCTGCAATATTTTAAAAATGTTATAAAAACCTTAAAATCTTAGAGGCTAGAAATCTAAAAACCAAACTACACTACACACTTAATGTTTTAGGGTTTATGTATTTTGATTACCAAAACTGCATAGACACTATAAAAGGGATCTTTTGAAATTGTAACAATTTTTGGAGTATGTTTTATAAAAAAATACTATTTTAGTCTTTCAATTTACATATTTAATTCAATGCATTACTTGCTGATTTTTTTAAATTATTTGTGAAATTTACAAGCCTTCTTTGAAAGAAAACTGTTTCTACACCAAACAAAATCAAACAACAACATCTGAGGGTTTTTTATTTTATTTTATTTTATTTTATTTCATTTCATTTCATTTCATTTAGAAAACTGTTTCTACGCCAAACTGTATCAAACAACAACATTTGAGGTTTTATTTTATTTTATTTTATTTTATTTTATTTTATTTTATTTTATTTTATTTTATTTTATTTTATTTTATTTTATTTTATTTTGTTTTGTTTTGTTTTGTTTTCTTTTGCAAACAAAGTTTCATTTGACTAGCAAATCTATGCAACAATCTAGCAATTTACTATCCCAGGTCAATTACTGTAAGTAAATTGTGATAATTCCTATTATTTCAGCTTTGAATGGAAGAGACTTTTTTGATGGATTATTAATTTTAACTCAACACAACTTATAAAACATACTTTGAATTCAAAATATAATTACGTATTATCACTGATATTACATTTTATCACTGATATTGATAATGTTTGCAACATTTCTGCAAAAATACATACCGGCCATTATTTTTTTATTTTTTTATTTTTTCAGTTTTTTGACAGTCTTTTAACGGTCTCAGCAAGGCTGCATTTATTTGATCAAAAATACAGTAAAAGCAGTAATATTGTGAAATAATATTACAATTTTAAATAACAGGTTTGTAAATATTTAAAAATGTAATTTATTCCTGTGATGGCAAAGCTGATTTTTTAAGCAGTCATTGCTCCAATGTCACATGATCCTTCTAAAAGTTTTTTCAAAAACCGGTAGTGTATATCTTTATCACATTAAATAAACCAAACATTTGTCATATTAATAAGTATGCAGGTCAGGTTATTACAACCTTTTCATGACTTTTCACACCATATTTTTTCTAGCTGGGTCTGTGGAATGGATCCATCATATCATTCACAGTCCATGTCGGAAAGCTACATGCTGAATATTTAGATGACGCAGTGCTGCTTTCCTCTGAGTAATAGTCAGAGCTATGGGCATCTGGCATCGTACCGCTACTAAAGGTTTGGTCGCTAATAATTTATCATACCACACACTCACACACCAATCTCTTGACTGTGTATGCTGGAAAATGAGATTCTTACCTTGCAGAACTCTCTCCTATATTGGATGTTGGGTAAATAGGTGTGTGCCAAGAAAGTAAACATACAAGTAAATACAAATATCTAAAGCAAACATAATGCCCAAAAATATTAAAAGCATTCGTTCTGTATTCTATAATCCATTATACAGTACAAAGGCAATTTCTCAAGAAGAAAAAGGATGCTGTCAGACTCCTTCAGGATTTCTGGGCCCAAATAGTTGAAGAAAGAAGTATTTTTTGATGTGTTTTGTGTTTCACTGAAGGTAGCTTTAGTGCTCATTCATTTTATTCATGTAGTAAGTATATTGTGCTCTGGATAAATGTAGTAGGTCATGATTTATGTTCTAATATTAATAATATCTCACAATGAAATGTGCTCAGTTTGACCCTACACTTTAAATCATGGTTTTTAACATTTCTTTGGCTCATTAGTTGATTGATTAAATTAAATTAAATTAAATTAAATTAAATTAAATTAAATTAAATTAAATTAAATTAAATTAAATTAAATTAAATTAAATTAAAAATATTACTCTTTCTGCAATTTTAACTTGTCACAACACCCTGAAAAATTTAAAATATTACTATTTCTGCAATTTTAACTTGTCACAACACCCTGAAAAAACATGCAACATAATGTGGTTGTGACAGTGTAAAATACCACAGTTTTGAACATTTATGTTTGCATATTGCATGCTTTATTCAGTGAGGATGCATTAAATTCATGAAAAGTGACAGTAAAAACATTTATAATTTTATAAATTTCCACAATTTCCACAAAAATATTAAGCATCACAACTTTTTTTCAGCATTAATAATAATAGTAAATATTTCTTGAGCAGCAAATCAACTTGTTAGAATGATTTCTGGAGAATCATGTCCCACTGAAGACTGGAGTAATGATGTTGAAAAATCACAAAAATTAATTACATTTAAAAATACATTCAAATAGAAAACAGTTATTTAATTATATATATATATATATATATATATATATATATATTACAATATTGCTGTTTTATGGTTCACTTTTACTTTCTGATCAAATAAATGCAGCCTTAGTGAGCATAAGAGATTTCTTTCAAAAACAAAAAAATTTTGGAGCAGTAGTGTACATACTGTATAAAAAATATGCTTACATAATTGGTAAAATTAAACAGTATCTAATATTTACTATATTAGTTCTAATATGCAATAATCAGTACACTATTGCTAATTTCTAAAAATAGCTTGACTATTATACAACTTCTCATAGCAAAAAAGCTCCTTTATTTACATGTCTTGTGTATGACAGGCCACAAAGACTGTCATTTATGAGAGAAAAATAATGAGAACACAAACAAGTTGATAGGACGGTTCTGAGGCAAACTGTTGTGCAGCTGGCAGAGGGGCTGAACACTGTGATGAACTTAGTGTCAAGTTAATTACACTAGGCTGTGATTAATTTCACCAGGCTGTCACCAAACTCCACTACGGCTGTCAGAGACTTTGTCATCTTTTCCACTTCTTCTCCACATAGAGTTTGGTTTTGGGTGTGAGATGTATTGTGCTCTGATTATAGAGCTTGAACATGATTTTTAATGTATTTAATTAAAAAAAAAAAAAAAAAAAAAAAAAAAAAAAAAAGATGATTTTTAGTGGCCCAAAAATGGCTGGAAAGTTTTCATTGTTTTTCATAGAGGAATAAAATTCTGTCAACACTTACTCATCCTCAGCAAATAAAGATTTAAAGGAATAGTTCACCCAAAATGAGCATTTGCTGAAAATTTACTCACCCTCAGCCCATCCAAGATGTAGATTTGTTTCATCATAGAACAGATTTGGAGAAATTTAGCGTTACATCACTTGCTCACCAATGGATCCTGTGCAGTGAATGGGTGCCGTCAGAATGAGAGTCCAAACAGCTGATAAAAACATCACAATAATCCACAAGTAATCCACACCACTCCAGTCTATCAGTTAACATCTTATGAAGTGAAAAGCTGCTTGTTTGTAAGAAACAAATCTATTATTCTGACGGCACCCATTCACTGCAGTGGATCCATTGTTGAGAAAGTGATGTATAGCTAAGTTTCTACTTATCTACTCATCTTAGATGGCTAAATTTTCAGCAAATTTTATTTTTGGGTGAACTATTCCTATACAGTCCAACCAAAAATGTAAATTTGCTGAAAATTTACTTACCCTTATGTTGTTCCAAACTTGCATGACTTTCTTTCTTCCCTGGAACACAAAAGAAGATATACTGAAAAATGTTGGTAACCAAACAGTTTTGGTTCTCATTGCGTTCCATTATATTTTTTGAAATGGAAACCAAAAACAATTTCCTCAAAATATCTTCTTTTGTTTTCTACAGTATTTGTGTTTTCATTTTTGGGTGAACCATCCCTTTAAATTTTAATCTGTTTCTCATACAAATATATCATATAGCCTAGCTTTGGAAGATAAGTCATGTCTTCATTTTTGTTACATGGAAAATAAGTTTTGACACTCACTTTTGACAAAATGTCAACACCTTTTTTTGTATTCCTTAGCAGAACGAATATAATACTTGTAGATAGATGAATGAGAAAATGATCACAGAATATTTTTAGACAAGCAATTCCTTTAGATATATCCCATTTTTACTAGTGTGATAAGGTGTCTGTGGTTATTTGTCAGGTCTTTTTAGTCATACAAACTGTATTTTTATGCTGTAGCGAAAAATGTGGTATTCAAGTAGTTAAAATGGTGTCTGGTTTGTGACAGCTGCCTGTAGGCAGGGTTCTTGAAGAGCAATGCTGCAATGCATTAACCACCTAGAAAGACAGCCGTGACATCATCTTTGACACAAATGGGTATCTGTGGCCGCCATCAGCCAAAAAATCTCTCAAACTGCCGTTACCATGGACACATCGGTTCTCGGTTCCAAAAATGTGCTTTAGAAACTTTCAGCTGCAGCTCAGAGAATATCTTGCTGTCTTAAAATCACATGGTTAACTTTCTAGTGGACTGAAATAATTGTATAATTCAACTGCACGGCGTAAAAACAATTTCCACTCAGAAATTGCTAGTAAAATTCACAACTAATTATAAGAAACAGCAAGTTAGACATTGAATTAAAGGTGAAAATTTTATTGTCGGTATTTACCACATTCATAGCATTTGACAATTTCTTTTGTAATGTCACCTTTCACGTTTCTTTCATTGTGTGTGTAAGAGTGTGTTTGTACTGTAGGGTTTTTCCTCACTCCTCCTAGAAAGCCTGTTTTGGTGTACCTCACCCCCTTCTGCTTTGACCATCTGCTGTACAACCAACTCCCTGTCCGCTCAAATAATCCATAGGTGAATCAAAGATCCATATGGACCTTGGAAATCTTGATTTCAGACTATTATTCAGAGGTAAACATACAGCTTTGATTGTTGAGTTGAAGTCCAGTGTGAAGGTTTAAAAAAGGTTGCATTGAAAACAGACAAGTGCCCAAGCACTCACGTTTTATTCACCCAGAAGGCTTTTTAATGGGCTTTTATTGGGGATTAAAAGAGTGAAGGTCAGTTTTGGCTGTAGAATATGGCACACTTTCAACATTTCAGTTAGTCTTTATTTTAATGTCTTTTTTTAACAATAGCATTTCAACCTTTACCAGCGCATGGCAACATGGTTAAAGAGCAGAGTTTTTCAGTGCAACCTTGTGTTGAAGCATTCAGTCGTAAACCTCAGCAGCTTTCACAACATAATGGCCTCTGGTAGCACTTCTTGTACCTGGTTCAGTCGTAAAAATATAGTGCTTTTAACCAACAGCTGCATTAACCAGGTTTTCTTACTGCAACGCTGAGGGGGAATATGTTTATTGTTTGTGTGTGTATTAATATATAATTTTTCTTTATATTTTATTTATGTCTTCATTTAATAATTAGTAAATATTATATATATATATATATATATAGTAATATAATAATTTGTAAGATAATGAACATTCATTTATTGTTTACATTTATTATACATTTAGTAAGGTAGAAATATAATAATATTAATATATTATTTATTATGTATGTATTAATGTTCAAATGTATCATATTAAAATTATTTGAATATTATATATAAATATTATATAAAATAGACTGATTTAAAAAACACACACATACACTACCGTTCAAAAGCTTGGGATCAGAAAGATTTTTAATGTTTTTTAAAGAAGTCTCTTATGCTCATCAAAGTTGCATTTATTTGATCATAAATACAGAAAAAAAACAATATTATGAAATATTATTGCAATTTAAAATAATGGTTTACTATTTTACTTTACTTTAAAACATAATTTATTCCTGTGATGCAAACATCAGTTTTTAGCATCATTACTCCAGTCTTCAGTGTCACCTGATCCTTCAGAAATAATCATTGTAATGTGCTATGCCCACATGAATAAATTATGTTTTACAGTGTGTGTGTGTATATATACAGGTGCATCTCAATAAATTAGAATGTCGTGGAAAAGTTCATTTATTTCAGTAATTCGACTCAAATTGTGAAACTAGTGTATTAAATAAATTCAGTGCACACAGACTGAAGTAGTTTAAGTCTTTGGTTCTTTTAATTGTGATGATTTTGGCTCACATTTAACAAAAAACCACCAATTCACTATCTCAACAAATTAGAATACTTCATAAGACCAATAAAAAAAAAACATTTTTAGTGAATTGTTGGCCTTCTGGAAAGTATGTTCATTTACTGTATATGTACTCAATACTTGGTAGGGGCTCCTTTTGCTTTAATTACTGCCTCAATTTGGCGTGGCATGGAGGTGATCAGTTTGTGGCACTGCTGAGGTGGTATGGAAGCCCAGGTTTCTTTGACAGTGGCCTTCAGCTCATCTGCATTTTTTGGTCTCTTGTTTCTCATTTTCCTCTTGACAATACCCCATAGATTCTCTATGGGGTTCAGGTCTGGTGAGTTTGCTGGCCAGTCAAGCACACCAACACCATGGTCATTTAACCAACTTTTGGTGCTTTTGGCAGTGTGGGCAGGTGCCAAATCCTGCTGGAAAATGAAATCAGCATCTTTAAAAAGCTGGTCAGCAGAAGGAAGCATGAAGTGCTCCAAAATTTCTTGGTAAACGGGTGCAGTGACTTTGGTTTTCAAAAAACACAATGGACCAACACCAGCAGATGACATTGCACCCCAAATCACCACAGACTGTGGAAACTTAACACTGGACTTCAAGCTACTTGAGCTATGAGCTTCTCCACCCTTCCTCCAGACTCTAGGACCTTGGTTTCCAAATGAAATACAAAACTTGCTCTCATCTGAAAAGAGGACTTTGGACCACTGGGCAACAGTCCAGTTCTTCTTCTCCTTAGCCCAGGTAAGACGCCTCTGACATTGTCTGTGGTTCAGGAGTGGCTTAACAAGAGGAATACGACAACTGTAGCCAAATTCCTTGACACGTCTGTGTGTGGTGGCTCTTGATGCATTGACCCCAGCCTCAGTCCAGGGAAGGGTGTCAATGATTGTTTTCTGGACAACTGTCAGATCAGCATTTACATTTTACATTTACATTTATGCATTTAGCAGACGCTTTTATCCAAAGCGACTTACATTGCATTCAAGTTACAGTTTTTTTTACATTTTTATCAGCTCTTGCTTTCCCTGGGAATCGAACCCATGATCTTGGCGTTGCTAGCGCCATGCTCTATTATTTGAGCTACAGGAAAGCGTTTTCCTGTAGCTCAAAATCAGCAGTCTTCCCCATGATTGTGTAGCCTAGTGAACCAAACTGAGAGACCATTTTGAAGGCTCAGGAAACCTTTGCAGGTGTTTTGAGTTGATTAGCTGATTGGCATGTCACCATATTCTAATTTGTTGAGATAGTGAATTGGTGGGTTTTTGTTAAATGTGAGCCAAAATCATCACAATTAAAAGAACCAAAGACTTAGACTACTTCAGTCTGTGTGCAATGAATTTATTTAATACACGAGTTTCACAATTTGAGTTGAATTACTGAAATAAATGAACTTTTCTACGACATTCTAATTTATTGAGATGCACCTGTATATATATGTAGTGGTTAAACGGATCGTAGTTGATCCCTGATCCGTACGGACCAAGCCCCACGGTTCGGCACGCATGTGATCTGCGGATTAATTGCAAAATTTAACCATAATAGAGTATAAGTTTATCATTTGTTCGTATTTACACAAGCAATCAAATTTTAAACAATTCCAGAGAGAAAAGGCAAAAGGGAACTGGATTCGTTAGTAGCGCGCTGTTCTCTACGCGCACAGCCACACACACATGAAATGCGCACACGCGTTTCAGACAGCGCGCGAACACCGAACTGAGTCCGCTTCTGAATCCTCTGAACAGACACATACACATAAAATTATGACAAAATACCCATCTCGACAATCATTCAGGTAAACGCAGTCACTTATGTCTCAAGTGAATGAAAATAGCTGAGAAAGAAATCGGATGTGTTGTGTTGTGTATCATTAAATCGGATCCGTGCATCAGGTCTTAAAGGGACAGCGGCCTATAAATACTGCTGCTATCATTAATGATCATCAAACAACAAAACAGCTGTGATAAAAATGTATATATAACTAGGTTTAGAAACATAGAATTTTTCCATTTTTTCTGATAGCTTATAATCATCATTGCTGATGAAATTGAATTGTGAAATTGAATTGTGAAGCTTTTTTTTTTTTTTTTTTTTTTTTTAGGCTTAACTCCTTAAATACAATTTATATCAGTCTTCACTTATTAGAGAACACTAATGTGTTATATCACAATGAGCCATTGGCTACCATGTTTTCTGCAGCAGTGCTTTGGGATTGAAGCCACACACACACACACACACTGAGTGCCTTTGCTCTCTCTAATCCTGTATTTTCCCGTGGAGAGCTGCAGTTCTTGCATAGTTAATGAGCACGGTTTTCCTGGGTGGTGAGGGAAAGCAGAGCGAAAGGGAGAAAGAGAAGAGAACAGGAGAAAGAGAGGGAGTGATGCCAGGTTTAACCCTTTCCTCATATTGCAAGATTGGAGAATCATAGTCTGCTTCTCTCCACCGATCAATCAGCGAAGGGTTTCCTGATGTCAACATTGAACATTACTAAATTTCTCTCTCTCCCTGCTGTGATTTACACACTTTTGTCGTTTTTACAGTACATGCAAGACAGAACAAAATGTCTTGTGGCTCATTGCTGTTATTTTTGTTTACTTTGACGTTATATACATGTATATACTGTATATAATTTTTGTACGAAATTAAAATGTGAAAACCTTTTTAACTCATGTGAATAGAATGTTCATTAAACTGTACATTAAAAAAATATATATTTAGAATATATATTTGCACACTGAATTATGATTGGTCTTCTTTCTCGCGTTTGTTTGCATACTGAATTAGGATTGGCTTTTTCTTTCTTACATCTACACTGTAAAAAAAAAACCTCTGATCTCATGACCAAAACGTACCTTTGGGAACTTTTTCGCAAGACGCGAAATACATACCTCCATGTACGTTTCGTGACATATTCGATGTGAAATGTCCACTGGGTGGCGCTAAAAGAGTTTTTGTTTTTTTTCCCCGGAACAAATGAACATACATACGGTACGTCTTATGTGACGTTGGTTTTGAACGTGTCACCGCAGTTCTGACTTAATGTCCATTGAGTGGCGCTATAAGTCTATTGCTCCGTGACGTTTTAAAATAACGTACCATCTGCACTACACCTAAACCTACCCGACAGTATGAACAAAAGCAAATGTGACGTAAAAACGCAACCACTAGCATGCCGTTTTAGCTTGTTTTTCAATCTCTAATCACAAGGATTCTGCATTCTAAGTCCAATTCCATTCTGGCTGAGCTACCAAGCAAGCTTATTACGTCCGGAAAGCGAAACATATGGAGCTGTAATCATAGCTGTGTACGAAAACAATTACAAGAGCTCGATGTTTTACCGCCTCTAGTGTTCATTTCTGTTAGAAACTGCAGTGATATGTGCTTTTTGATACGTATTTCACGTCTTGCGAAAAAGTTCCTACAGGTACGTTTTCGTCATGAGATCACATAGGTAAATAAAGATTTTTCGCAGTTGTAATTAAAACAAAGTTTATTGGAGTACCTTGGACAAGAAAATTCTATTTCAATCTTCCTACTTCAAAATTTATTTCAATTTGTTACTTGCCATTATTTTTTAATAAAATGGGAAATTTACTAGCAATTTCTGAGTGAAAATATTTAAGCATTTTTTTTTCAGAGTATTAAACCATCTATAAACATTTGCAAAGGCAGCTCAAAAATCAAAACTTAAAACCTAAAATTATGCCAAAACGATTTATTTATTACGCATTGCAAACAATAATATTTCTTTGTGAAAATGCAAATCTAGTTCATTTCATGACCTTCATAATTTTAGATAAAAACAAATTGTAATGAGCTGCAAATTGAAAAAACACTTTGTCTCTTTAAAATTGCTATTTGGCCAATGGTTTTATGGTGATATGTGTTGAATTTCTCTCTGAATGTGGATTAAACATTTAAATGATTTTAATTCTCCTCACTATCTCTTTGTTTTCCCATAAATTAATATTACTTTCCCTTCATTATCTCATTGTTTTCCCACAAATTAATATTACTTTCTTTCTCTATCTGTCTCTCTCCCTCTCTCTGGCAGTGCTGGATATGACGCCGTCCTGGACAGAAATGTGGCCATTAAGAAACTCAGCAGACCTTTTCAGAACCAGACTCACGCCAAGAGAGCATACAGGGAGCTGGTGCTTATGAAATGTGTCAATCACAAAAATGTGAGTGCCAGACCTCAATATCTCTCCCCCGTTGTCCGATTGGATGGCAAATGCTGTTAATAACTGTTTCCTTTGAGATAAAAAGTGGGACTTCTGTTTATATGGCTGCCATATTGAACGTTATTGTATATGTCTTGCACAGCACACAAACCTCAGACCGAGAGAGAGAGAGATCGGTAGCATTAGATGATGAATGACAAAGTAAAAGAGAAAGGTAGTAATATTGTTAAAAGACAGAGAGGAAACACTTTTTTGGCAACTGAATAGTTCACAATGCTGCTGCCAGATCTCCTGTCCTCCTCCTCGCACTTTCTCTCTGAGACTGGGGTTATAAAGGACAGCTGGGACGTGCCAGAAATACAAATGTGGTTTTTCTATCATCCTCACCTCTTATCGACTGTTGACAGTCCTTTTATGGATCTTCCAGCCTCTTTTCGAGGAAAATCACATGGGCAAAGTTTACCCACACATTCTGAATGAGTAGTTAAAGGAATAGTTCATGGATAAATGACAGTTCGGTCATTATTTAGTCATCTTGGTGTCATTCAAAGCCTGTGTGCTGTTATTTATCCTGTGGAACAAAATAAATAAATAAATATTTTTTACTTTAGTGTCAGTGATATCCTTTTAGTTTTTTTTTTTAATTATTATTTTAAATTAGATTTTAATTTTATATCTTCTGTTTTTATTTTAATTTTAGTTAAAGTTTTAGTTTAGATTTGTTGTGTTTGTCATTTTTTAAAAGCATTTTATTTTATCATAGTATTTTTTTTACAATTTTATTTATTCATTTTAGTTTGTTTAGTTTTAGTTATTTTTGTACTTCAACTTCAACTTTCCCCCAAAAAAAGGAAATGCTTTGGAAGGAAGTTAATTTTCAATTTTATTTTATTTCGGTTAATGTTTATTTCAGTTAATGTTCATTTTATTCCAAGCAGTAGAACGTTTATGATTTTAATTTTAGTTAACTAAATAATAACACTAAAATAAAATAATAAATACTTGTTTAAAAAAATTGTATTTTTATACATGTATTTTTGTTTTGTCACGTTCACTTTCATATCCTTTTTAAGTTAAAAAATGTTATACAATGGCTCAAGAAGACTTTGAAAATTGTAAGAAGAAAATTGTATATTTTTCTGAACTATTCCTTTAATAATTAATCCAAGCATTATAGTATAACTTCATGACTTACTAAAGTTATTCTCTTCATTTCTCCTCCAGATCATCAGCTTATTAAATGTCTTCACGCCACAGAAGTCTTTAGAGGAATTCCAAGATGTGTAAGTAAAGTTTGGAGATTTTCCAGACATGAAGTCTTCTGATTATATTATATAAAACATCTGAATGTAAAACATTTGCAGCTAATGTTAAAACAACAATCATAGGTCTGGCTCTGAAATCCGATTGTGTAAGCCACGTTTGAAGGCAAATTGATGTTTTAAGCACACCTGTCACTGAATATATGTATATATCAAACTAGCCTAATCTAAGAAATATATTATCAGAAAGAGAAGGGGACATTTATTGCTTGCATTCGAATAAACATTATTAATAATGTAAATGTTTTTGATGTATTAAATGCAATACTTATATAAACATTTGCTGAAAAACAATGCATAGTCTGCTACAGTAAGGTGATTTATGATATTTCGGGTTAATTACAGCTTGCCCCGTGGTTTTTTAGCGTATGCAGGGTCCCGATACGAGCACTGTGATGTTGCAGAATGAGGGTGATCTATCACCTGCAGTCGTTTATGCTCTCGCTCTCTAGTTGGTTCCTGACACTTGAATCTCGTGCCGTTCAATTATTCTGCACACTGTGTGGACTTAATCTAGAGCAGGATCAATATGTTGAGTATGAAATGTCTGCTCAGTCAAAGCCGGATCATTTGAGTGTTAGGATGGATGGTATGTGAGTTCATGCAGGCTAAATTATTAGAAATCAGTAAACTAGCTTCAGAATTGTGGTCAGCCGAAATGTAAAACAAAATCTGAAACTAGTTTCTCACAGTTAGTTGTCATGTTAAAATTTTGGATCTTTATGTATATATATATATATATATATATATATATATATATATATATATATATATATATATATATATATATATATACATGCTACTTATAGTACTTTTTAATAGTATTAAATATAATAATAATAATAATAACAACAATAAAAAACTTAATAAATAATTATATTAATAAACAATAAACAATAAACAATTATATTATATAATTATATATTACATTATTATATTATATAAATATCTCTGTTTTGATTTTCATAAAACAAAATAAATTACAATTTTTGCTTATAATATAAATATAAAACAGTTAATATTATAATATTAACAGTAATAAGTATCTGTAAAAAAATAGTGTGTCTATATATATATATATATATATATATATATATATATATATATATATATATACAGTATATATACACACACAGTATATACAGATTTTTTACAGATTCTTACAACTGTTATTATTTGTTATAATTATTATTTCATATAAATAAACAAAATAAATTTGATTTTTGCTTATAATATAAATATAAAACAGTTAATATTAAAATAAACAGTTATAAGTATCTTTAAAAAATCTATACATTTAGTATTTTTTATGGTTATTTCTAACCATTTTTAACATATATTTTGAGATATATAAATATATATACATACATATATATATACATATATATATATATATATATATATATATATATATATATATATGTATGTATGTATGTATATAGTGATAATGTATATAGTGATGTATATCATTGATTGAGGATTAACTTTCTGTTTTTGATTTTCATGAAACAAAATAAATTGCAAATATGATGTTTAGTCCATAAATCTGCAGCTATGGATTTTGAGCACTCAGCAGAATGCTATAGACTGTTAGTATTCCATTCACCAACTTGCTGACTGTCATCAACTGTCAAGTATTTTCTCTGTATAAGAGGTTGTAAAGATCCACATCGATCCACAGCGGTCTCTTTTGTGCATTAAGAAAGAATGAATGAAGCCATGCCAATGAAATATGACAGAATTAAAGAGCCAATCACTGTAGCTGTTGTCCAGCCTGTGAAATTCACTTTTTCGTCCTTCCTTTTTCTTTCTTCTCCAGTTACCTGGTCATGGAGCTGATGGACGCAAACCTTTGCCAGGTGATTCAGATGGAACTGGACCACGAGAGGATGTCCTACCTGCTGTACCAGATGTTATGTGGAATCAAACACCTGCACTCAGCCGGCATCATCCACAGGGTGAGAGACATGAATACACACAGCAGGATCAACAAATGATTACAGGATTTGAATTTAGGGTGAATTTAGGTTGAAAGGTGTATTTTATTAATTTAAATAACCAATAAAATCTGAACTCCTGCCAAAACTCTTATCGTCATCTCACCATGACCCATATTTTCCTTTAAGGATTTGAAACCTAGCAATATTGTGGTGAAATCTGACTGTACTCTGAAGATCTTGGACTTTGGGTTGGCGAGAACCGCTGGCACTAGCTTTATGATGACGCCCTACGTGGTGACGCGGTACTACAGGGCCCCGGAGGTCATCCTGGGCATGGGCTACAAGGAGAACGGTAAACCAATCACAAGGCTGCATGCAGATTGACCAACACTTTTAAATAACACTATAATCTTGAGTTTTATAGACCCTGTTAAATCAAAATTGGAGTTGAAGTGTCCAAATATTTTAGTATTTAGTATATGAAGCAGTATATTTTATGCAACTGGTAGTATGCAATTGGTGCGTTCAAGTCCTCCTGGGAAGCTTGTATTTATGAGTTGGAAATTCGTAATTACGATGGAAGGTGCATTCAGATCAGTTTGGTCAGATCAAGATGGCAATGTACTGTACCATTTAGACAAAAAATTTGCAAGATATCTTAACTCTACTTCTACAATATGTAATTGCACATTACTGTGGAATTTTATACATTATAGTATATATTTTGATTAAAAATGTCTTTATTTTTGATAGAATTATTCGAATGAGTCAAGAAAGAGATGTAGGGCTAGATTTACAAACAGCTTGCACCAGCGAAAACCGTCTTTTGTCATTAAAATTATACTGCCAGGGTTTACTAAAGACGTGCAGTGAAGAATTAGCGCTGAAAAGGCATGAACAGTTATTTTTGCGCCTGACCTTATTGAATATGCATTTGTAGGAGTTTCCCTTTCAGACGCAAAATTTATGGGAAAAGAGTATTAAAAAGAATCACGCAATGCGATTTACTAACGTTTGTGCTCGTCAAATTACTGGTATTTGCGCCATTATTTAATGCCCAAAAAAATAACATGTCTTAAAGCTGGTGCTAATTTGCGCTGCTCTTGGTAGATTGCGCTGGTCATTATGGAAATGATCTGGCTGTGTCTGTGTTCTTTAATGTGTGCATTGTCAGTAAATCACACGCAGAATTTTCCCCTCCCATCGCCACTTTTATGGAATTGCTGCCCCGTAGTTGGTTAATTTCTGCATACTAATCATAGTACACATACTATATGCTCATGCTACCAAAACTTAAACTCAAATGTAACTATATTTTGCTAACTATATAAGACTACATTCAAAATTTTGGGTTTTATAGACCCAGTGACATCAAAATTGGAGTTCTTTGGCTTTTCATCTGTCTACAAACTATTTTAGAATTTTAGTATTTATGTGCAACAGTATATTTCATGCAACAAGTACGATTTCAACCAGTAACATGTTATATTGTGGTCACATGACCTTACCTTCATAATAAATTTTATTATTTTGCCTTTGTAATCCAATTTTACGTAAAAATGTTTTACATTTTGACAGAACAATATAATAAGAGGCAAGAAAGATATAGTTGTTCAATATTTACATGCTACTCATAGACATAGAGTACATGCTATATACTTCAGAAATTAGTAAGAGTAGTATGCTATTCTGAACATCATTTAGCTGTGGTTTTGTAGCTGTAACATACATTTTTTTGCTATTTAAAAAAAGAAGTTGTCAATTTCCTGTATTAGTATATACATAAATACAATGGCCCAATAACAGCAATAAATAAATGCTGCAAACATATTAAAATGAGCAGCCTATTTGGATAAAAGTTAATGTTACTAGATTTTCAGGTTTGAGGTTGGGAAAATGAGTTCAGTTCTTAGATATCTCTCTAACCTGCTGTTAATTTTCTGAAACACTAACAGGTTTCACTGCTTGAAAACTCAAATAACGCATTAATACCCTAAGGACCAAAATATTAGTGTGTATATTTAGAGTATGGGGGAAGCAGAGAGAGGTCAGCCTATGGATTTCCTGCCACAAATGGTCTTCCCTGAGGTCTGTCCCCAGCTCTAACTTTGATCTGAGCAGTTGTGGAATAATCATTTGTCTAATTACACGTGTGGCAGAGACCGCAGATATAATTAGCCATAGCCAGAGTGATACAGCTCACGTAGTTCTTTCTCTCTCCATCACTCTTGACTGTTTGTGCTAACTCTAACCTCTCTTTTTTTTCCTTCGCTCTCTTTTTCTCGCTTCTATGCCTGCAGTGGATATTTGGTCAGTTGGTTGCATCATGGGAGAAATGGTGCGCCACAAAATCCTATTCCCCGGCAGGGATTGTATCCTTCACGAATGGATCTAAACTGGCTTGATTTTACTATAACCATCAATTATCAGTTAAAACACAAGTTTTATCAAGCAGAATAAGTCTGTATATACAGTATATATATATATATATATATATATATATATAATATTTTATGGTTTTCATGATTTTGTGGTCCACATCGGCCTGACTGGACCACTGTTCATCTGTCCGGGCATAACTAATTGACTAAGTCTGTAGTTCTCCTAACCTGCAGGTTTTGCTCAGTTTTTTTTTTTATTATTATTTTAGGTGTAGCTTCAAGATACAAATGCTGTTTGAATCTCTTTTTCTCACTTTATAACACTCATACCTTCCCTCATTCCCTTCAGTCCAGTATGAATATTGAAGATTTTGTTCATTAGGATGCTGTGGAATCATTGTTTGATGTGTTTTTGAGTCTGATGTGGCAGACTTGCACCTCTCTTCAGTGCACTGTAGTCATTCGCCCCTTAATGGCAAGCAGTTCTTGCTTAATTGGCATTTAGAGACAGTGGAACCAGTGAAATAATGATACAGACTCCCTCTCCAGACACTCATTAAGTTGAACTTTATTCATTTATTTAGTGATTTTGCTTTCGGCTGCTGTTTTCGGCTGAATCCTAGAGAGTTATACTGTAGTTATAGTTAGGTTAATAGAAGAGCAGTGCTTGTTTTCTGCTAGCCGAACTGCAATTAAGGTATCGATCCTGTAGACCAAGTTTGGCTTATTTGGGTCTTTTTAAAAACTCATTAACTCATGCCTGAATGAATTGTGCTGTTTCATTGATACCTCTTACATAGTCAACATCTACAGGGTCTGCTTTACCCGAAACACTAAACCTATTTTAATATAAGTATTTAACTTTGCACCTGATATTCACGTAAGTTTTTGGCTTTGGCAAAAATTTGCCCTTGGTTTTTTCTATCACATTCTGCTAACCTCTTTTAGATTATTAACATAGATGGCTTTAATCTCCTTGTTTAATAATAAATTAGAATACTTAATACTTGAATATAGGATTGCATTATCTCTTTCTGCCAGAGTGAGTTCATAAGTCATCTTTTAAATATGTCACTTTGACTATTCACAGTCAATACTCTATAAATCTGTTCAGCTGCCTGCCTGGATAGCATTTAAAGCATCATAAGTGAAAGGCTTTTCCAAAATGACAGTAAAACATCTTATAAAATACCACCTTTTGGCAAATTTCAGTGGCAGGTTTGTATGTATGCAAAGGATATTCTAGACTGCACTACAGCCAGCTTTGTGAAAACATGAATCCAAGCAGTTAGCTTAGCAACATGCTAACATGCTTGTTCTAAATCAGGTTATTATACTGAAATGTAGAGTGCATGTGTGGTTTTATGTGGTATATTGAGTGTCTGATTGTATGTTGCATGCGTGTTGTGTGTGCTGTAGTGGACATGTGGTCTGTAGGCTGTATCTTTGGAGAAGTTATAAGAGGAACAGTGCTGTTTCCAGGGACAGATCGTATCCTTCCTGTCTGTCTGTTCTCTACTCCTCACTGCTGTCTCCATTCATATTCTGCTTGCCAAATATGACAATATGAATACATATATGTACATGTATTTTGTACATATTTTGTACATGTAATTTTGTACATATTTTTTAAATAATAATAATAATAATAAATCTGTGTGTGTGTGTGTGTGTGTGTGTGTGTGTGTGTGTGTGTGTACATATACATATAATCATATATGCATACACACAAACATATGTTAGTTTTATATTTATATACACTGTAGTTCAAAAGTTTGGGTCCAGTATGATTTTGAATGTGTTTGTATGTTATGTATTGTATCTTATGCTGAATTATTTGATTAAAAACTACATTAAAAAATAGTGATATTATGAAAAAAATACATTATATATACACACACACACACACACACACACACACACACACACACACACACACACACATATATATATATATATATATATATATATACATACATGCATACATACATACATACATACATACATACATATATTTACAATTAAAAATAAGCATTTTATATTTTAATATATTTTAAAATGTCAATTATTCCTGTAATGGCAAGGGTGAATTTTGGAAACCTTTTTGGGAATTTTTTTTAGGTTTCTTTGATGGATAGAAAGGTCAGAAGAACAGCATTTATTTAAAATAGAAAGTGTATTATGCTAGGCAAATATGATATTATGAATGTTATATGTATTTGTATACATATACATAGTGTATACACACACATACAGTATATAATTAATTTTATAAAAAAACATTAATGAATTTTTTCTTATTTAATTTTAAAATAATTTTATTTCAAAAGAACGGCATTTATTTGAAAAAAAAATATAACGTTATAAATGTCACAGCTGTCACGTTTGTGACAATTTAAAGCATCATTGCTAAATAATGTTATAAAAAAAATAAATAAAAAAGTTAATGAGTAAAAAAGCTTACTCACCCCAAACTTTTGAATGGTAGTGTATATATAATAGTGTTAATTGTGTGTGTGTGTGTGTGTGTGTGTGTGTAATATATAATGTGTGTGTGTGTGTATATATATATATATATATATATATATATATATATATATATAATGGTAGTGTATATGCATTAATTTAAAAAGAATGATTAAAACAGCTTACTAATCCCAGACTTTATAATTAGTATAGTATACAGTATATAGATGGATAGAAAGACGTGTGATGGCAAGATAAGAAGGAGAGTGATACGGGCCTGGCTTTGTGTTTTGGGTGGGAGGCAGTGGGCCGTTCCTGCAGGATGATGTAATGTGGTTCTGGCTGCCCCGGCCCTTTGAACCAGAACCCCCCTTTGTGGGAATCATGGGAAGCCAGGGGAGCAAAAGCAGTCATGTGACTCCCCAGGGCTAACTGAGCTACCATGCCAACATCCATTTCCCCCCTCTGTTGCTATGTACCCATAGAGACGTCTTCAAGATCCATTCACTCCAGCCGGCTCAGACCTATATGCCTTAAACCATTCCCTTAAACGCCAATAATCAAGAGCGCTGAATGCCAGCATTCTCTCTCTCTCTCTCTCTAGCTGCCCTCATTTCCCACCGCTACACTTCTGTGATAATGACACCAATGAGGAGATTGCTGCGAGAAATGTCATTTCATAACAAGGGTGCAGTTCAGATTTATTAAGATGTGTTTGATCTGGTGGATAACAGACTTATTCAAATTTATATACACTACGCCTAAGAGTTTTTAATGAGTCTCTTATGCTCACCAAGGCTGCATTTATTTATTGAAAATACAGTAAAAACTACTAAGTAATATTGTGAAATATTATTACAATTTGAAATAGCTGTTTTCTGTCATTTATTCCTGTGATGCAAAGCATCATTTTGAGCATCATTTTCATCATTACTCCAGTCTTCAGTGTCACATGATCCTTCAGAATTATTATAATATGCTGATTTGCTGCTCAAGAAACATTTTGTATTATTATCAATATTGAAAACAGTTGTGCTGTTTAATAATATTATAGTGGAAATTGTTATACACTACCATACCAGTTTGGGGTAAGTGAATTTTGAATTTTTTAAAGACTAATACTTTTATTCAGTACGGACATATTCAAATGATCAAAAGTGACAGTAAAGTATACATTAAATTAAATTATTATACATTTATAAAGTTACAAAATGTATGTTTCTTTAGAATTTCCATTTTTTTTTCTATTTCTGTTCATCGGGGGGGTGGGGGGACTGTTTTCATTATTGATTATAATAAGAACTATTATTAATAATTGCACCAATAATAACTGAGCACCAAATCAGCATATTAGAATGATTTCTAAAGGATCATGTGACACTGAAGACTGGAGTAATGATGCTAAAAATTCAGCTTTGCATCACAGGAATAAATTACATTTTACAATATATTCAAATAGAACAGTGTTCTTATATATTTTACAATATCACTATTTTTACTGTATTTTTGGTCTAATAAATGCAGCCTTGGTGAGCATAATAGACTTTTTTAGAAAAAAAATTGACTAGATGTTATTTTATTTTATTATTTATATATATATATATATATATATATATATATATATATATATTTTTTTTTTTTTTTTTTTTTTCAACAAATGCAAAAGTTGGAATAGAATAATTGTATACATTTTTTATAATTATAATAATTATAATTAGCCTTTACTGTTATATTAACAGTAAATATTACTGTTTTTACTGTATTTTTGATCAAATGAATGCAGCCTTGGTAAGCATAAGATATATCTATTCAAAATATTAATTTTTGATTAATTCAAAATATTAATCAAAAAATATATAAAAAAAAAAGAGAAATAAATCTAAATCTTACACCACAGAGTCTAATCTCAATTATATTTATAAATCTTAATTACTCCAAACTTTTTACCTGTAGTGTAATCAAAAAATAAATGTATTTATTTATCACTCATAATATTAAGTCAGTCAGTCTGATTAGAATGGATTGTGGGCCGTTATGTGATAACAGACTCAGCAAGTGCTCACACCTCAAGCGTATGATTATAAATATATTAAAGCATGGTCAGTCATCTGTATGTCCATATCTGATCTTGTTTACGCTGTCTAGAGTCTGGTAATTGTTTGTTTGAATGAGCATGACTGCAGTCTCTGGAAACACTTGCAGCAGTCAGTGACGCTTGACAAAAACCTTTTGTGCTGAAATCACTTCCTCACTCACCAAGGACGAGGAAGCAGTGTTTGTTTTGCTAGATTGTTTGTTTGCAGCAATAGCCATTTAAGAATGCATGTGAATTATTAAAAATAATAGCATGGACTTGAATAACAGTCAGGACTTGAACTTGAGTTCCTGTGAGCCTGCAGCTCTTATACGTCAAAGCACATGTTGCTCTCTGCACTGAGTTTATGATATACAGTAGCTCTGATATTATGTTTTACAACACAATTCTGATATTATGTTTTACAACACAAGACAATCTAGAACAGTCTAAACCAGGCTCAGAAATTAATAGGGACTTATGGCAAAGTATACCACTAAAATTGACAAAAAATGACACCAAGTTTCAAAATGTTGGAGTTTGTGTTTTTGTTGATTTAATTTTATGGATAAAATGTAGTACATTATCAGTCTACAGTAATTATTGAGAGTTTGTGTTAATGAATGAATTATATTAAAGTATTTGACATGAAATGATTTTATATGGTTACAAAAATATGCTATCATAAAAGGTAAAGCTATCATAAAACACAGTGTCCCTGAAAATCAATTCCAATGGGCAAAAAGTGATTCTTAACATAAAGGCTAGTTTCCTGAAACTATTAAGATAAGTCTTGCTTCCATCTTATTGTGTTTTTTATTTTTTTGTGCTTGATGCTATTTTTGCCTTCAAAATGAACTCTTACAAAATTTCAGTGCTAGTTTTATCTCAGAATGCAAACACATAATAAAATGAGCATTGTAAAACTGGGTAATATTGGATCTTATGGAGTCTAATGGGAAGTAAAATTGGGATTCTCTTGATTTTAATGACTCAGCTGATGGTTTAACTCAAGTATCATCAATATCATTATCTTATGTACTCATTTGGTTTCTTTCTGTTTACTTAGACAACAAATTCAGGCGTTTCTCCACTCTGGGCTTAATTAGAACTCCTCTGAGTGTTTTAACCTTTACTGATTTCGGTTTTATTATCCTGGAGTGGAAGTGTAATCAAACTTTATTTCATTACCGATGGCATTTTTAGGCTCACAGCACTTGCTTTTATGTTTGTCTTGTGTAATTGTGTTAGAATAACCACATTATGTTATCTTCATTTTATACTCCATTTAAAAGTGAAATTTCATACTTTGTATAATGCATAAACAGCCAGCCTGAGGGCCGTACGTAGGTGTTTTTTCCGTGACTCCACCCACATTCAGACATCGACCAATGGAATAAGGTTATAGAGCAGCTTGGCACGCCCTCTCCTGAGTTCATGAAGAAACTGCAGCCGACGGTGCGTAACTATGTGGAGAACAGGCCAAAATACGCCGGCCTGACCTTCCCCAAACTCTTCCCGGATTGCCTCTTCCCTGCAGACTCGGAGCACAACAAACTCAAAGGTAAGCGAGAGTTTGTGTACGTTTAGTTGTGAGCGTGTTACTTGGCATACAAACAATTGTCAAGTACTGTCACTTATTCTCTGTGTTTCATTAGCTTGATTTTGAGATTGAATCTCTTGAAAAACAGTTGAAAGAAATTGCTGGTTATATTTAATCCAAAAAAATAAATAAATAAATAAATATATTTTTTATATATTTTGTGTAAAGAAAACAAAGCCTACTTTTATGACCATTAGAATTTCCTCCATACTCAGTCAAAAAAAAAAATAAAAAATAAAATAAATAAAATTTAAATAAATACATAAATATTTTGTGTAGATACATTTAATATATTAAAGTTACTTTTTTATATATATTAAAAGATTTTGTGTAAAAAAAAAAAACAAAGCCTAATTTTACGTCCAATTTCCTCCATTCTCAATCAAAATAAATAAAAAATAAAATATTTTTATATATATTTTGTGTAAAGAAAACAAAGCCTACTTTTGTGACCATTAGAATTTCCTCCATTCTGTCAAAAAATAAAATTTAAATAAATACATAAATATTTTGTGTAGATGCATTTAATATATTAAAGTTACTTTTTTATATATTAAAATATTTTGTGTAAAAAAACAAAGCCTAATTTTATGTCCAATTTCCTCCATTCTCAATCAAAACAAATAAAATAAAATGTTTTTATATATATATTTTGTGTAAAGAAAACAAAGCCTACTTTTGTGACCATTAGAATTTCCTCCATTCTCAATCAAAAAATAAAAATAAAATTTAAATAAATACATAAATATTTTGTGTAGATAAATTTAATATATTAAAGTTACTTTTATATATATATATATATATATATATATATATATATATATATATATATATATATATATATATATTAAAATACTTTGTTTAAAAAAAAACAAAGGCTAATTTTATGACCAATTTCCTCCATTCTCAATCAAAATAAATAAATAAAATAAATTTTATATATTTTGTGTAAAGAAAACAAAGCCTACTTTTATGACCATTACAATTTCCAGTCAAGAAATAAAAATAAAATGTAAATGAATACATACATATTTTGTGTATATATTAGTTACTTTTTACATATTAATACATTTTGTGTAAAGAAACCAAAGCCAAATTTTATGACCAATTTCCTCCATTCTCAATCAAAATAAATTAATAAAATAAAATAAAATAAAAAATAAAAAAATTGAAAAATTAAAATAAAATGTAAATAAATACATAAATGTTCTATGTAGATGAATTTAATATATTAATATAATGAAGCTTATCTTTATGACCATTAGAATTTCCTCTATTCTTAATTAAAAAATAAAATTTAAATAAATAAATATTATTATATAATATAAATGTAATATATTAATATATTGTATTAATATATATTGTAAATTTGTAATTATTTTTTTATGTAGAAACAACAAAGCGTATTTTTGATGAGCAATAGAATTTCCTATTGTAATATTAAAAAAATATTTTAATGTGAAAATATATATATTATTTTAATTATAGAGTACAATTATAAGCAGGGGTGCACATAAGTGGTCCGCAGGTCCGCATGCGCGACCAAAATAAAAAAAATATGCTGTAAAAATAAGTTCTGACAGCGCATTTGCGTACCAACATTGACAGCTGTTAATGCACAATTACCGTTTTAGATCGACAAACTGAACTGTATAAGATTTCTATTCAATCTATCCGCTGCCGTTTTCAAAGCACAATGCAAAACTGTGACATTTCATTAACTGACGCTCTCTAAAGCGCTCTATCGGCAGCGCTAAACCCGGAAGCGCATATACTTACTTACCGGCAACCCGCCAAAATAAAAGCCTGCTGATTTTAAGTTTGAAAATGATGAAAATTCACATATATAAAGCAGTAGTACATATTAGTATTTTATTTTTAAGTTTACTATCAAATAATTGTACTTGTATTTAATACTCCCTTTTCATTTTAAAACATAATACTATTATCACACTTTATTTAGTTTATTATTTAATTAAAAAAAAAAAAAAAAAAACTAAATAAAGTGCAATAATATTATCACTATTATTAATTTATTTTTATAGTTATAGTTAATGGTTCACACTATATGCACTGTGAGGACCAAACCAAATCTCCAGGTTCTCTTATGAGAACCAGGCTGAAAAACGTATGTGCACCCCTGATTATAAGCCATTTCTTTGTGAGATTAACTCTAAAAAATACTACTAGGATCATTTAAAAAAAATAATCAAATGAGGTGAACGCTAATAAATTCAGTTTGATTCATCTCTTTGTTATTTCTATGGTTTGCCTGCATGAATCAGGCAGCAATTTCCTTCCCATTTGCGAAATTGAGAGATGTTTCATAAATTGTGCTCAGAGCTGTAGTTGTTCTTCAGGGGAAAGCAGAGGAGAATTTGCTTTTGATATGAAAATTGCATGGTTTGAGGTTATTCTCAGTGAACAGACAGATCACAGGCAGATGCTGAATATTCTACAGTTTGGGAAACAAAGAGCGATATAAGGCAGTGCAGATTAGACTCTGTGGTGTCAGTGTGACTGTAAATTGGCTGGGTGCGATATGATAGGATATGAGTGTGATTTTGAAGCTGGACCTCCTGCCATCAGGTACAGCAGCTAAAGCTCCGTCTGTCACAGTGTGCTGGAGGAGAGACAGCAACACGTGCTTCTTGATTCCAGGCCTTGTGCACCACTGCACTGCACATTTTTTGATGACTTGCTGATTCAACTTATCAACCTGTTAGTTGAAGCTCCATGAACTGTTCTGGGTGTGTGAGATAAGAAAGACATCCAAAATGAGAAGTGCTGTGGTCCACTAAGAGACCAAAATATTTTATTTTATTTTATTTTATTTTATTTTTTATTTATTTATTTATTTATTTATTTTATTTCATTTTATGTCATTTTGTCATTTTATTTTTGTGTGTTTTATTCATTTATTTTGTTGTATTTCATTTTATGTCATTTGGTCATTTTTATTTTTGTGCATTTTATTTATTTATTTTATGTCATTTTATGTAATTTTTTGTCATTTTGTCATTTAATTAATTATTATCAAATTATTTAATTTGATTTCATTTGTCATTTTTAATTTAATGTCATTTTATTTTATTTAATTTCTGCATTTTAATTTAAATTTGAAATTATTTTTTTGACTATTTGTGATGTCAGGTTACATTTAATTTTGATTTTTTTGTTAATTTTATTTTAAATTTTGTTTAATTTTGTCATTTCATTTTTTCATTTTATGTAATTCTATTTCATGCCATGTTATTTAATTTTATTTTAGTGCTTTTCAGTTTCTTTTCAGATTTTATTTTATTTTGTTATTGTTATTTTTGTCATTTATTTGATTTGATTATTTTATCTAATTTAATGTAATATATTGTTATTTTACGTCTTTTTTTGTACATTTTAACTTTTTTGACTATTTGTGATCAGCATTTTTACTTAGGATGCAAAGATAATATAAATGTACAGTTTCTGTCATGTTTATCAAACACGTTCACATGACAAATTGATATTGAAAGGCAGAGAGGGGGAGTGAGTCAGAGAGTCAGCTTTACAGATGTGCAGAAATCATGTCAGAACGGTCCAGCCGGTGGCAGAGAGAAGGGAGAGATGGGATGATGCTGTAAGAGGAGAGAGAGAAAGGGCCTGACTTCACCCAGCTATTTATAGAGCAAGAAAGTGAGGGAATCAGAGAGCGTACAGAGGTGGAGAGGAAGAGAGGAAAGGAAAGGTGAGAGCGCGAGGAAGAGAGAATGTGATGTTTTCAGTGCCCTTGCAAACGAAGCAAAGAAATAGAGAGTGAAATATGAAGACTGTGGTATCTGATTTGTGAGATGTTTGCACTGAATTCTTCAAACGAATCAACAATAATTCTGTTTACTTCCTTAATAAATATCCCTCCTCTAATTTTTGCTAATTTTAGTTTTCAACATTGATAATAATAATAATGTTTCTTGAGCAGCAAATCAGTATATTAGAATGATTTCTGAAGGATCATGAGACACTGAAGACTGGCGTAAAGATGATAAAAATTCATCTTTGAATCACAGGAATAAATTACAATTTAAAATATATTCAAATAGAACAATGATCTTTTAAATTGTAATAATATTTCACAATATTGCTATTTTTACTTTATTTTTGATCAAATAAATGCAGCCTTGGTGAGACTTCTTTCAAATAAAAATGTGATCAGATATTTTATTTATTTTTTATATATATTTTCTAACATGCAAAAGTTGGAGTTGAACCATTTTTAAATTATTTAAATTATTTTATTTTAAATAATTTTATAATAATAATTTTATTATTTTAAAATTGTTTTATAATAATTACTTTATTACTATTTTGTAATAATTTAAAATATTTTTAGAACTTTTAATAATAATAATCATTTTAATTAGCCTTTTTAAAAAATGATAAAATTCTGTAAAATTCCTCATTTAGCTGATGTAACATTTCTAAGATCTGTTGTGTTGTGTTTTACAGCCAGTCAGGCCAGAGACCTGCTGTCTAAGATGTTGATCATTGACCCTGCTAAGCGGATATCAGTGGACGAGGCCCTGCAGCACCCCTACATCAACGTGTGGTACGACCCAGCCGAGGTGGAGGCAGTGAGTACAGCTCTCCTAATTCTCTCAGTGCTATCGATTAGTGCGCCTGCGGCCATCTGTCACCTGTTTATTCTCTCAGCTGTGTCCACACTACTGCTAGTTAATTAAAGTCTGGCCACCACATGCCTTTTATATACTGAGGCCTACTCTGTTAAAGTTTGGCCATATTCAGTATTTCAGTTCATCTGTTCTTTTTTTTCTACATGGTTGGAACACTTTGACCAATCATGATATCCTCCATCACTCACAACTGATTGAATATGTGCGAGGAAAAAAAATATTGTTATGCAATGCACAGCACTATAAATAGGTATCAGTCAATATGACATATTACAGATGTAAAAATCCGAATGTTTAGGACAAAGAAAATGCATGGAAAGATGTTCAAATGAAACACTGAAATATATGATTTAATATAATATATATATACAAATCGAAAATAAATATATTTCAAAATAAATATGTATTTGTTTGTTTGTTTTTTATTTATAGATTTATTAAAGAATAATGTATTTTTATTATTTATAAAAATATTATGTATTAAATCACCACATTAGATTTGACCAGTAAAATTATTTTCACAAATTATATATTGTTTATTATTTATAGAATATTGTGAATTAAACTCACCACAGTAGGTTACACCAAAAAAAATATTTTTAAAAATGGCATGCATTTACAGAAAGTCTCAACATTTGTTTTTCCCTACATTTATTCAGATTTTTTTTATTTAATTGACACAATACAAATTATGTGTTGTTTATTATTTATAGAATATTGTGAATTAAACTCACCACATTAGGTTACACCAATAAAATCATTTTGTAAAAAATTGCATACATTTACACCAAGTCTGAATGTTTTGTTTTTTCCCCCTATATTTATTCAGATCAAAATATTCATTTTTTTATTTAATTCACAATACAAATTATGTATTTGTTATTTATAGAATATTGTGAATTAAACTCACCACATTAGATGACACCAATAAAATTATTTTTAAAAATTGCATGCATTTGCACCAAGTCTCAACGTTTTGTTTTTTTCCCCCTATATTTATTCAGATCAAAATATAATTTTTTTATTTATTTTGTTATTTATAGAATAGTTTGAATTAAACTCACCACACTAGGTTACACCAATATATTTTTTTAACAACTGCATGCATTCGCACCAAGTCTGAAATATCGAACAATTTGCCAGTTTTTTTTTTTTTTTTTTTTTTAACAAAACAACATTTAATGTATTGATCTCATTTTATTAATTTATTTTAAAAATTTTAATGGTTTTGTGTAGTGAAAAATTTATTCAGTCAAATAATTTTAGTCATTTTATTCAAACAATGACATTCATTATCAGACTTGAATACTAGATGCAATTTATTATTATATTATATTATATTATATTATATTATATTATATTATATTATATTATATTATATTATATTTAGATGTAATAGATCCATACTCAATAGTTTTAAATAATTATCTAGGTTTATGTTGCATTTGTTCAGTTTGTAAATGTTCAAGGTTGATTCTGGGGACCTTCATCAGTTTGAGAGGACACAAGAAAGGAGTAAAACTAACAGAAAGTTGTCCTGTTCTTTGATGAAGATTTCTAAACATTCAATAAGCATTTGCCTCGGCTTCTATTCACACGTCCCCTTTTGACAAACAGCTTGTTCTTGTCTAAAGTTTGTGTCTGTAACGTTTCAAAGGGGTTTCAAGGACGCAACAAGTATGCTTTTCTTGTTCTAGAAAGTACAGAATACAAAGTACTGATTACAGAGACAAACATGTAACAAAATACCAGCTCACATTTATTGTCTGTAAATATGTGTATAGCTGTTAGCAGATGTCATTTTATGTGAACATACACTTTTCTGTTAACCCAAATATGAAACGAAAATACTAATCTGATAGAAAATCTGACATTCAATAGCAAATAGTTTGTTTTAATAACCCATGAGCATCGTTATGATTAGTGTGATTCTTTTCTCCTTCTCTCTGGTGTTTCTCTTTCTCTGATGAAGGCCAGGAATCAGCAGATATCAATGGTAAATAAAGACCATTCCACACTTAGGAAACCTCCTCATCTCAAATCACTCACACACCGATCTCTTTGTAACACACACTGATGTCTAGAACTCAAAAACAGACAAAGATTAGACCTGAAATTTGCACAGTGTGGATAGGGTGTGAATATCTATGTGTATTTGTGTGTTTGTATTGTGTACTAATCTTGTAGAACGTAAGAAAGGAATAATACGTTTAAATTCTATATTTTAATAACATTTAGAGGCAATAGAATAGAATAGAATAGAATAGAATTCTGAGGAGGTTTAAACTTTAAGGCACCATAAAACCTTGCATTCATACAATTTCTGGTTGGTGGTTTTAGTTTTAAATTAATTTAATCAAGCAAATGGGACTTCAAACTATGATCAAACCCTAAATTATAAATTTTTACGATGATGTATAATATTTTGACATTATTTAGTTCAACCAGTTAACAAAGGCCACCCAATCACGTTGAACAAACAGAACTCGCTTATTCACTTTTAGATAGATTTACTCAGTAGAAAGGCATTAAAAATAAGTCACCTGTGCATTTTGTGAAATAAAATATTAAACGAATTTACGCTACCTGATCTCATGATGAAAACGTACCTCTGGGAACTTTTTCGCAAGATGTGAAATACGTACCAGTAAGTACCACAGTTTTGAACAGTAATGAACAGTAGAGGTGGTAAAACATCGAGCACTTTTAATCGTTTTTGTACACAGTTATGATAACAGCTCCATATGTTTCGCTTTCCGGATGTAACAAGCTTACTCAGTAGCTCAGCCGATACAGAATTGGACTTAGAATGTGGAATCCTTGGGTACGAATACCGTGAAAAACTTGACTCACGATGAAAGAGCTGAAAGATGAGCGATCGAAAAACAAGCTAAAATGGCATGCTTGCAATTGCGCTTTTACATCACATTCGTTTTTGTTCATACCATCGGGTAGGTTTAGGCCTGGTGCAGATGGTACGTGATTTTAAAACGTCACGGAGCATTAGACTTATAGCGCCACTCAGTGGACATTTCAAGTCAGAACTGCTGTGACACGTACAAAACCAACGTCACATGAAACGTACCATATGTACGTTCATCTGTTCTGAGGAAAAAAACTGAACACTCTTTTAGCGCCACCCAGTGGACATTTCACATCGAATAAGTCATGAAACGTACATCACGTGACTTATTCGATGCATCTTGCGAAAAAGTTTGCAGAGATACGTTTTCATCATGTATACTTCAAATTAATACTGCAGATTCATTGTGCGTTAAGGAACCCCAATTTCCATAAAACTCCATTCAGTGCCATTTAATCTCTCTTTCTGTTTATATCTTTTACTCTTATTCTCTCTGGCTTGTTACAAAACCTAGTGAGCTGCCTATATAGACAACATTTTTGGCAGCAACACAGGAACATTTTAATCAAGCACAAAATGCTGCAAGTGTTCAGTTTGAACATTTGAATGCCTTAAAATGCTGCTGAGGTTTGATTTGATTGTGTCCATGATACACAAAAATGCAGTCTAGTTAGGCTGCTCACTAGGTTCTGAGACACAGCCTGTCTTCTCATGTCTCTGTCTTAATCCGAAAACTTACTGCAGACTTTTCTCTGCATTTCTGTCCTACTAATGGTGGTGTTTGGTCCTTATTTACTAAGTTCTTACTGTTGAACATGTCAGCTGCATGTGCAAGTGGTGGTAACACTTTACATTACAGTGTCCGTGTTGTTTTACATGAAAATATTATTAGTTATGAAAATGATTGGTAACAAAGTGTGGGAACACTTTATTTTAAGGTGTCCTTGTTACACGTTACATGTACTTACTATTATAATAACAATAAATTATGCATAATTACATGCAAGTAACCCTAAGCCAAACCCTGATCCTAACCCTAACCATATAGTAAGTACATGTAGGTAATTAATATTACTCAGTACTTAAATGTATAATTACACTGTAACAAGGACACCTTAAAATAAAGTGTAACCCAAAGTGTGATATGTAATTTACTCATTATATTGTAATATGAACACTCTAATGTAACATATTAACCCAAATATTTTAACATTACAAGTCTGGAGCTCATATGTAGTGCTGTTTTCTGATCATGATTTGTGCAAGATGAAAATCATTACATCAAATAAGTGACTCTGCAGGAGCAGATGTGCTATATTTAGGCTTAATTAAATATTTTTAAGTATAACTACATATACTGCCTGATGTATAAAATATGGAAGCCTGTTTCCGCCATGGAGTAAAAAAAAGTTCCGCCATGGAGTAAAAAAAAGTTCATTTTTTTCCCATTGCAATTCTTAGTTAATATCTCACAATTCTGAAGAAAAAATATATATATAAGATATATATATATATATATTTTTTCCTCAGAATTTTTTCCTCAGAATATATATATATATATATATATATATATATATATATATATATATATAAAATCAGTATTTTCAGATATAATTCCAAGAAAAGGGCAAAATTGTGAGATAAAATGTCACAATTACGGTTTTTATTTTTTTTAATTCCATGGCGGAAACAAAAAACTTAATTCCAAGATGTAAACTCAGAATTCTGAGGGGAAAAGTCAGAATTGCTAGATATAAACTCAGAATTGCAAGAAAAAAAAGAAAAGAAAAAAAAATCAGAATTATGGGTTTAAATCTTGCAATTCTGACTTCTTCTTAGAATTGCAAGTTTATATTTCAAAATTGACTTATTTTTTTTAGAATTGCAAGGTGTATCTCGCAATTCTGAGAGAAAAAAGTTCTGAATTGTGAGATAAAAAGTCACAATTACTTTTATATTTTTTAATTCCATAGTGTAAACAGGCTTCCATAATAAAGCATGTATTTTTATTATTTTTTAATAGTAAGAGGATTGCATTTATGATTAAGGACAAGCAATGATACGCTTAAGACATGTTTATCCAGAAGACACTCAGTGTTTATGACTATGTTGGGTAACGATTAAATGTGTTTCTGTCTCTCTGTCTCAGCCTCCTCCGCAGATCTATGATAAACAGCTAGATGAGAGGGAACACTCGATTGATGAATGGAAAGGTAGGCCTTCGTTTGGCTCTCTCTGCATGTGGACATGACATAACTCACAGCCCACAGACAGATGGAGATGAAGCTGTATATCATTCACACACTTTCCATTGACTTCTGTTGTTACTGAGATACTCATATCAGACTATTTATAATGAGATTGTGCTAGTTTCTATCCTCAAATGCTAAAACTAGCCCTCAAGTAAACCTTTTTGCATTATTATATTTTGAAACAAAACTTGATTTAGTATATTTTGTTTTCCTTGTTGTATAATATTACATTACTTTTTTAAGATACATACTATATTAATACTATATTAATTAGCTTTTATTTTAATTTATTTTAAAATAAATTAAGTCATTTTTATCTGCTTTTGTCATATATATATATAATATTTAATATATTTAATATTATATATTTTTATTCTGATTTTTTTTTTTTTTTAACAGTGTAGATTAAGTTAACAATAATAACACTGGACAACACTTTGGACATTTTGGTCCTAAATGAGGACATAGACTGCTATTGTATATATAACACTTAAGTATAAATGAAAAAAAAAATGCTATTAATAAAATACGAATAACAGACTCAAACCCAACCCTTAAAAGAAAAGAAACCTTTAACATTTTTAGAATTAAATAAATTATAAAATTAATTAAAAAAAATAATAATTTTACCATCATGAAAAATCTATTAGTAATTTGTTAATTTACCCTGTGCATTGCCTTGTTTTTGTTGGTTTTTAATTAACCTAAAGTAGTTTTGAGTTGATTAGATGTAAATGTTTTTATCCCCCTGTCTCTCTGGCTCAGAGCTCATCTATAAAGAGGTGATGAACTTCGAGGAGAGAACAAAGAATGGTGTGGTGAAGGGACAGCCCTCTCCCTCAGGTACTCTCTGTGCATAAGCTATGCTTCTGTAAGTCAATTTAAAGTGATTTCAGCTGTTTATGAGAAACCCTCCCATTGTGACTGCTCCATTTGTCCCTGTCCCCCTCTCATCTCGTCCGTGTGACTCAAACAGAACACGTCCTGAGTGTGATTACGTGCTAGTTGTTCAGTCTGTAATTGACAATGTTCTTGTCTGTTGTAGTCTTTGCTGAAATGAATTAAAGGTGCTGTAAGCGATTTCACCCAATATTTTCTACTGCAAAACAAAAACCCGCCCCTAAAGACATTCCAACTAAAGTGCACAGTGATTGACAGGCATGGAGTGTTTCTGATTGGCTAAAAAAGCTTGGGTCTCTCCAAGAGGTTGTGAAAAAAAAAAACGCTTACAGCATCTTTAGGAAAATTACTTTATTACACTGTATTTATTTTAGCCTATTTTCCTCTTAAAGAGTTACAATTGATCTTTCACTAAGCCCTGCCTTAAAAATATTAATAACAAATCCTATTTTAGCAGCTGTTGCTATCCACCATTTTCTCACACAAAATGTTATAATGCAGTTCAGTGGAAGATCTGTATGGAGTTTGAATAGGGTTTTTCTCCTTCCTTTCTTTCTTTCTTTCTTGCTTTCTTGCTTTCTTTCTTGCTTTCTTTCTTTCCTGCTTTCTTTCTTTCATAATTTTATGGAATATATCCAAAAATATAGTAAAATGATTTTTCATGAACATCAGTATGAAAACCTGTAATAACTTTCAAATTATATTTTATTTATTTATTTATTTATTTATTTATCTATCTATTTACAGCCAAACCAAAATTTATTCAGACACCTTCAAAATTTCTCACATTATCACAGTTTATTCGCTATAGTTTAGAAAATGATAATAAAATATGACAAGAACTCAAGAGTTAAACTGTGTCAGAACAAATTCATCTTGATAATGTCAGATAACTTTGATAGAAAGGTATGTAACAAAACATGGTCAGGTCAAAGTGTCAAATCAAATTTTTTGGTCCCAAATTTTTATCAATTTTCCTGGTAGTCCACTGTATGAAGAATTTTTGGGTATAATATGTCACAGTTTACTTTATTTTGCTATCATCACTTACATAAATGAACTATAGTGTCCTGCACCCACTAGTAAAAAATATCAAAAAATTATATCTGGTGTCTGAATAATTTTTGGTTTGGTTTAGTATTTATTTATTTATTTATTTATTTTTCAGTTGATTCTAGGATTTTTTTGCACTTTTTAATGTGTTACTCTGCATTTTTTATGACAAGTGCCAGATAAAACTGCTTTGCAGTGGCGCAATTTAATTTCGCACACAAAAATAATCCAATTTTTACCAGCAAGAATAACCTAGGAGGCAGAGCTTAGCGAAGGAGAATTTTTTGGTGTGTTTTTTCTTTGTTTTAAACCATTCTGTAAATAAAAGCTACAGCAATGTGAAAATATCCAAGTAATGGTATTACAAAAAAATAATAATTTTTGAGTTTAAAACTGAAATGTTGGGAACTGACGTGTTAATGTTTAAAAATGTATCTGTATGTGATTTTATAATGTATATCTGCCACTGTATATGTACTGTATACATGTTTCATAATTAAGGTTGGAGTCCATGGTGTCTGATTTCATCATTTTACAATAATAATAGTTCAAACAACTCTAAAATATTTGTAGGATTTACTTTGCTAATTGACTTAGCAAAGAGGCTTTTTGTTTGAGGTTTGTGGGATGTTGAGTTGCAGTGTGTGTTTGACCTGTGGAGGGCAGCACATGTATATGTGAGTGTGTGTTGTATTAATGCGGCGTTGCATGTCTGCAGTCCTGCAGCACTGAGAAGGTGACAGACACTGACACCAGCTGCAGATCTTCCTGTTTGTTGTCGTCTTATTTGCTTATTAACATCTAAAGATGTTAAGAATGATCTATTGGTTTCTAGCTGCTAATGTTTTGTGATATTCCTGGGGTGTTTGAATTTTTTTTGCTTGTGTTGTCCGTCCTTTTCTGGCCTCATTTTCTCTCACACTCTTGCTCTCTCTCTGTCGGTCTCCCTGCTTTGTAATTAAGTGCTTGTGCTGAAGAAAGCAGTCGCAATGCAGCTCCGTATTTCACAGCAGTGTGGGTTAGTGTGTTGAATTGTGTGTATAGAAAATCTCATATTCAGTTCAATTCAGTTTGCTTTTCATAAACGCACATATATCATTTTAAAATAGCTTTACAAATAATAGCTTTACAAATTGAGGTCTTTAGTGAGTGTGTTTTATGAAAAGCATTATACTTTTATTTTACTGATATCTACAGAGCAAATATGAAAAAACGGCAGGTTATTTTCAACATACATTGATCACATGACCATAAACATGCTTGATGGTGTTTATGGATGTCCTGCACCAGCAGTGGAGGGTTGTTGATGTGGCGTCCCGTACTAAACAGTGATTCAGTATGTTTAGTTAAACCCGCAGAACTGGACTGGGGTTAAAATCAATGCCGGCTATAAATCCTCATTCTCCTCCTGTTTTATTAAAGAACTGGGAGTCTGAGATGCTGCGCTTTAGGAAGCTTCATCCTGCAGTATAGGCGGGAGATTTATGGTGGTCTCTGGGATGCTGGAGGTGTCCTTTGTGGGGGATGACTGGAGGATTCTGTTAAGTGAGAGAAGAGCGATGTAGCTGAAAGTCTATTTTTCCACACGAGTGGTCACTGAAATCACATGTATGGTATATGCATGATGCGGTTTACTGTGAAGGGAATTGTGGGTAAAGAAAAACCAGGGCAATTTGATAAGAGGAGCTGAAGGGCAGCATTTTTGAGATAGAAACAGAGGAAATAGGGTATTACATACGCAGAAAATAGGTATAGACCATCTTGAAATTCAATCTAGTCTAATCTACCTGATGAAAAACCCAGTCTAAGCTGGTATAATATGATCTCCTTTACCGACCAGCTGAAAAGTTGCCGAAAACTCTAAAGTCAAGCAAGACCAACAAACCAGTTTAGGACAAATTAAGATTTTTTTATTTATTTTTATTTTTTATAAAAAATAGGGGCTAGAGCCATCTCTCGACTCTGGTCAGGGGCTAGAGCTGACACTGGAGCAGACTCTGGGGGGGGCTCTGGACCGAACTCAAGGGCTGGAGCCAAGACCGGCGGGCTTGACTGAGCCCCAGCCGGTGGCCTTGACATAGCGGCAGCTGGCGGGCTTGATCTCGCAGCGGCTGGCGGCCTTGACTTTCCGGCAGCCGGCGGGCTTGAGTGAGCCGCAGCCGGCAGGCTTGACTTCAGAGCGGCCGGCGGATTTGACTTCTGAGTGGCCGGCCGTTCTGGGCTGAGGACGAGGGGGGAGCTTCGGAGGATACTGGGGTATTTGGGGTTGGACAGGCGGTAGGAGCTGTTGGAGAGGTATGTGTGGGTTCTCGGCGTGGGGTGAGCTGGGGAGACGCGGCGCGTTCCCGCAGAAGCTGGACGACGAGGCTTGGGATGTTCTTTGACTTCCTCAACTTCGAAGTCGGAACTGTTTAAGAAAAGGACGAGATTAATCAGCTCGATCAGGGGAAAATCAAAATCAGGAACGTCGCAGCGGATCATCTCATCATCCAAGCCCAGCAGGAAGCACGCACCGAGCGCGGCATTGTGCCAGCTCACCCGGTAAGAGATTGAGAAAATCCTCCACATATCGCTCCAACCTCAGACCACCCTGCCGCAAACCCCACAGCACGTCCTCAGCTGCAGTCATCTTGTTTGGTCGGGTCTTCTGTCACGTTTAGCTGCCGGAAGGAATGAAGGAGCCGTGGATAAACGAAACAGTCTTTAATTCAACCCAACACACAGGGTAAATCCACACTTGGAACGAGGAATGACACACGAATATCACTGGTAGACCCGACAAACACTAACTGAACGGACTGGGGCTTATAAACACAGGATAACGAGGGACAGACAGGTGCGGGGAATCAACTAATAATCAGACTAAACGAGGACAGGAACATGACCAAATAAGGAATACAGAACAGAAACGGGCAAAACAGGTCCAAAAGTCTGACAAATATAAGCAAGAAATATTATCAATTCAAATTTATAATAATCAGAAAATGTTTCTTGAGCAGCAAATCAGCATATTAGAATTATTTCTGAAGGATCATGTGACACTGAAGACTGGAGTAATGATGCTGAAAATTCAGCTTTGCATCACAGGAATAAATTACATTTTTAGATATATTAAAATAGAAAACATATTTTAAATTGTAATAATATTTCATAATATTACTATTTTTTACTGTGTTTTCGATCATATAAATGTAGCCTTGGTGAGCAGAAAACAGAATTCTGGACAATGTGAAGAGGTTTTTGTCAACCGTTTTTTTTTGTTGTTTTTTTTGTAAATATTGCCGTTCTTATGTGCTGTGAGGTAACTGACACTCTCAATGTGATGTGATGTGTAACTAGAGATCATATTTTGCTGGTCTGGCACATTTCTATAGAGCGAAAGAGAGAGAGACTAAAACAGACAGTGACCATAAAGCTGACAGCGATAAAAATCCCTTGCTGAGCCAATGTCACCCACCCTCTTCATTTTTTCTTCTCATTTTAAAGGGTAGCTCCTGCTTTCATCATTTATCATATTGGCATTTTTTTTTTTTTCTCACCAGCCCCACTCTGCAGTCACGCTCCAAAATTGCATGTTTGAAATGTTAATCTCAAATGAGGATGTGGGCAGTGTACTGTAAAGTTATTATATATCACGTTCACAGCACTGAATGGGTATTAAAGAGCTGCCTTCTATTAAAACGAAAGATGTATGCCGTCAGTCAAGTAAATTAGCTTGTAATGTTATCGTAGGAAGCCGTTTAAGGGGTTATTTGCATTTAATTTTTATCAGAAGCAATCTGCTTGCGGGTTATTGGATTGGACGGAGCTCCTGTTCAAACAGACTCGGTGAAGGATTTGAGGTTTTGTAGGTTGTGGATTTATAGGGTAGTCAGTGCAACTCTCAAACCTGATGATGAAAAATAGGGACCATTTGTCCTTTTTTTAGGAGCCTTTATTTATTACTTCTTGTAGAGCATTAGCTCCACCTAGTGGCGTAAAATATGCTTGATGTTTTGTGTTTTTTAAAGGCATGTTTTGTTACAAACATGTAGAATGGGATTGCACTTTATTTTAGGGTGTCCTTGTTACAGTATAATTATACATTTAAGTACATATACAAGAGTAATATTAATTAACTACATGTACTTACTATATGGTTAGGATTAGGGTTTGGTTTAGGATTGCTTGCATGTACATTGCATGTAATTATGCATAATTTGTAGTTATTACAATAGTAAATACATGTAACGTGTAACAAGGACACCTTAAGATAAAATTGCTCATGCATGTGGTGTTAGGGATATGAACATAACTTGCCCTGAGCAGTTTTTGCTGCAGAATTAATATCTATAATCATGTATCTTTCTGAAGAATGGTCTGCAGTTACTTTTCTAAGCTACCAGACTTGTGATTTACAACTGGCAGAAAAAAAAAAAAAAATGTAAAAAAAATGTAACAAAAAATTTAATGAAACAAAGAAATTTTATATATAATATTTCAGGCTAAATTATTAAATAATTATGATATATATATATATATATATATATATATATATATATATATATATATATATATATATATATATATATATACACTGTATTTAGTCATTATATTACTGTTATATTTTACTATATATTTACTGATTAAATGCACTGATATTCTCTTTTGGGTTTATATGTAAACAGACACAGAAAGAAAATATTCTTAGTATAATACTGTGTATATCTTTTATGTATTAAATATCTAATTTTATTTAAAGTAGTAGTAATGTAAAATTAATGTAATATTTTTAAATAATTATTAAACATAAAAGATTAAGGTAAGCTGTAATACTGTATACATTTATTAATATTATTTTTTATTATTGTTGTTTTATTATTTAAATTAAATCTAATTAAAATAAAACACATACATTATATATGGACGGTATAAAATATCTCTTATTATATCTCTTAAAATAATATTGTATACACATTCATATTTATGTGTATGTATATTGTATGCACATTCATATTTATATAAATGTATACTTTTTACAGTACAAATATGTTGTAATACATTCAATTTCACACATTCATGCACTTTTCCTTTAGAAGAAAAATAGCATGATAGCAAGATAGCATGATTTGTTGACATCTGTATAAACAAATGTCTCAACATCCTACAATATTACCTCAGAACCAAACCCAGTCCATGGACTCCACCCTTAAACAACCCGCTTTCATCCCTGTGGGATATTTGTACATATTTTATCGTTATTGTACTTTTGAATATTTGAACATCTGCTTGTAGTATCTCTTCGCCCTGTAGAGGGCACTGTGGCCGCGCTTATTTTTTTCGTTGTAACCGTTTTTCCCCCGTTACTTCCCTTAGCGCAGGTGCAGCCATGAACAGCAGCGAGAGCCTCCCCCCCTCCTCCTCCGTCAACGACATCTCCTCCATGTCCACCGACCAGACCCTGGCCTCCGATACCGACAGCAGCCTGGAGACCTCCGCCGGACCGCTGGGGTGCTGCAGGTGACTAACCGCCTGCCTGCGCAACCCCATGTTCTTCAGAAGGTGAACGGCACCTGCGAACCCGAACGAGAAATCCACAAACCTCGAAAACATGTAATTACGAAATAAAAAATATATACGTATAAAATAATGTATCACGCATAAATGACGACAAAGTATGCATTTTCATTCAAAGAAACGTCTGAATATGTATATTTATGAATCTTCACTAGTTGCTTTGCTTTGAATCCCCCTCATATGGCATCCAAAAAAATAAGGAGACTTCGAAAAAAAGACGAAGAAAAAAAATCGGGCTTCTATGTAAAGTGTACATTGACTGGCTGATATCTAATACCTTGCGATTTTCTGTGCTTCACTCGATGTGGCAGGGTGGGCTTTTGTTTTAACGAGCACCGATCAACCCTTGTTTTCTGTGATGGTTTTTTGCTCGTTCCGGATGTTTTCGGACGGGCCGGTGTGTCTGTGCGATTTCTCCTATAGGGTAGAATAATATGTACAGTGGCGCCCCCTATCTTTTGTATATATGTAATTGTGTACAGTTGTGAGGAGTGGGACTGACGGCCAGTAGAGGGAGTATTTGCACACCTTGCCACATCACAGCTAATCACCCGTTTCCCTTTGCCTGTAGTCTTGCATGGTCAGAGAAAAAAAGTAACTAAGCTAATTATACATATACAAATATAGATAACCGTGTTTATATAACATTTAAGGGCAAATGTGGGCGTTTCTGTTGCTCGACAGGAAGTGAGGCTGCTTTACAGGAAGCCATTGAGGGGTACAAGCACTGTCGCTCTCATTTTCTGCCTTTGTGTTTGTGAAACTCTGACTCTCTGCGGCAGCCTTGCATGCTGTACCGTCACCCTTGAAAGGTGTGTGTAACTAAAACGAATGCAGGTCGAGAGCATGCACCTCATCCTCACCTTTTGTTCCTCGCAAAACTAAATCTCATCTCGAAACTCATGTTTTTGTGTTGTCCGAAGGGAATCGACGTGCTTACTACCTAAATTTCATCTGGAGTTTATTTATTTATTGTCAGATCTGGGAAGTGCCTTTGAAATAATGCAGTTTCCTCCTCGTAAACACAAATATACAGTAGTAACGTGACAGCTCTGATAGAGGTTTTCCAGGTGGTGTCGGATGTGTCAGGTCTGTTTACCCAATCCCACAATCCCCTATTCATGTAGATCTCCTAGTGTAGAGATCCTGCATTAGATCCAAGTGTCAGATTTAAAGTCATTGTATGTTAAAAAGAGGCACCTGGATTCATATTTCTACACTCTTCTGTTATAAACCCCAGATCTGTGAACTACAGTGGCTCTAAACAGTATTCAGACATTTACGTCACACTTAAAAAACGTCATTGAATTATAAAAATATAAGTCAGTTTTTCTCCAGTTCAAACAGATGTAGTTCATCACATACCACAACCACAAACCATTTTTGAGCAATATAGCTTCCATTTTAATATACTGTAAAACTAGGTTTTTAAATGTGTCCAAATATGTTTTGGAGCCACTGTTTGTTGCAATGTAACCCCCCTCTTCACATTTAATTGTTACATTTTTAAAAAGACAAGTAATGTAGTCTTTCGAACACACATGGCTGATGTTTTTAGTATTAGGTAAAGATTAGCTTCATTGAATAAACATTATGCAGTACACAGTAAATTGAACATATAATATTTAAGTTGTACCGTTTTGTTTTGTACCTGTATTTGTCCGATTTGATCCGTGTACTGAACATTTTAATAAAGGGATGAAATACACGATTTTTTGTTTGTTTATGTAACAGAGCTCTCATTTTATAACTATTTCTCACCACAAGCACTCCTTTTGTAAAGTTCTTTTGTTATTATTATTATTTCTATTTTTCAGTAACACATTTATATGGCATGTGTTAATGTTTATTTTAGTGCTGTCAAATGATTAATCGCGATTAATCGCATCCAAAATAAAAGTTTTTGTTTACATATATGTGTGTGTACTGTGTATATTTATTATGTATATATAAATACACACATATACAGCATATATTTTGAAAATATTTACGTGTATAAGTTTATATTCATGTAATTTATATTATATATAAATATATTTATATAGACAAAATATTTCTCTTAAATATATACGTGCATGTGTGTGTGTGTTTATATATACATAATAAATATACACAGTACACACACATATATTACGTAAACAAATTTTTTATTTTGGATGCGACTAATCGCGATTAATTTTTTGACAACACTAGTTTATTTTATTCCGCTGAAAGGAATAGTTCACCCTAAAATTAAAATTTTCTCAAAATGTACTCACCCTCAAGCCATCCAAGATAAAAATTAGTTTGTTTCTTCATCAGAACAGATTTGGAGAAATTTAGCATTAAATTTCTTGCTCACCAGTGGATCCTCTGCAGTGAATGGGTGCCGTCAGAATGAGAGTCCAAACAGCTGATAAAAACGTCATAATAATCTACAAGTAATCCACACCACTCCAGTCCATTAATTGTTTTGTGAAGTGAAAAGCTGTGTGTTTGTAAGAAACAAATCCATCATTAAGGCATTTTAACTTAAAACAGTGACTTCTGGCCAAATTATGAGTCGATAATCCATAATAATGCATCATACAGTGAAAAATCCATCCCTGTTGTCCTTTAACATCAAAATCTTAACAGCACTTTTGGACAGTTTTCGCTTGTAAATGGTGCTTGATCTGTGCATATTTCTCTCCTGATTCAGACAAGACAAATTTTTTTATTGGAGAAAGCAATATTGTGGATAGAGGACTGAAATTTTCAGCAACATTTCATTTTTGGGGTGAACTGTTCCTTTAAGCACATGATAAAATTTGCTCAGATTATGCTTTTGTTTACACGTTAACACTAATCAAACATGATTGAATTTTTTGCTTACATTTGTCACCTCTAACATCATATATTGACCCTTACAAGTGTGATTACATATTCTATCCTTCTGTCAGACACTATGAGAGCTGAAAATCAATCATTCAGGTGCTGCTTTATTACGTTCAAACAAAAAAACAACAACCTCAGAACCTTGATATCAAAAGCCATTTAAATACCAGTTTTATTAGCATGAACATTAGCAGAAGATTGTTATGGTGAAAGACATTTTCACCATAACAATCAGCATCACATTTCCCACCAGTAATACATATCATCTCCAGAGGACAGAGAGGGGTTCTGGGAGGTCTCCAGTCTCTGCAAACTACTTCAATATGGCTGCTGATGATTTTACAACAGGGTGGACACGAACATACAGTAGCTTTTGTATTTCAATTGTTAGAATTCAATACTAATTGTAAAACGTTGCGTTGTGTATCCAATTTGTTTCATTTTAGAATAGACGGACAACGTGGTGTGCCATCTTGCATTTTATACAGGTTATTTTTCAAGGAAGGGCCCTCGTATCTGTCGGGTCGCGCACAGGGTTCATTTTTGCGAATTCATCATCTCAATCATTCGCTTTGAAACTTTGCATCATTTAAACCAGTAGTTACGAAATTAAGCTCAAAGCTTGAATTTCAGCCCAGGAGTGTGTGTTTCTCCCATGGTGCTTCAAATGACAAACATTGGGATTAATTTTGGAATGGCCTCTGATCAATGTTGGTGTCAACACTGAATGTTTGTACTTTTCACACTGTTATAATGCTGCTTCTGAAACCAGCGTCCGTTATAAACCTGCGACCCAACGCAGAACAGTGATAAACGTGGGATGCCACTGCTTTGGCATTGTGGGTAAAGTACTGAACGTGGCAGTATGTTCTGTATTGTAGAGTTTGACTTGTAAAAGTGGGAGTGCAGTTTGTGAGCAGGAAACTAACGATTGGAAACAATGTAACTTAGTGTGCTATTATGATGTCATCATTGAAACTCAAACTGATTGGTCGAGATGGTGGCCTTATGAGAAACGTTCACAATTGTAAAATATTCCCAGGGTTTTTTTTTTTTTTTTGTTAAGGTTTTGATTAAAACTATTCATTATTCAGTCTTGTATGTTCATCAATAATTGCATGTTCACTAGATGAACCAGTCCAGCAGCTCCCAGTGAACACATCTGTCATGTTATGTTTGAAATGAAAGTGTATTTAATGTCATATTTTAGTATGAAGTACATACTTCCATCTAAACAAACTGCACAACAGTGTACTGCAGATGAATCAATGTGTCGCTGCAATCAAAGGAAACACATACAGACCACATCATCCACTACTATTGACTCCTTCACTTTGAGTTTCCTTCTTTCTTCCCATTTTCTTACCTTTTTCCTTCATTTTCCTTTCCTTCTTCCTTGTTTTTTTTTTTCCATTTTACTTTCTCAGTTCCTTCTTGCTTTCTTTTCTTCCTTCACTTTCCTTCTTCTTTACTTTTTGTTCCTTTTTTACCCTTCTATTCTTGATTCCTTTCCTTCCTTTTCTTTTTGGTCTTTTTGGTCAGTAGTACAATAACACAACTCTTTAAGTGAATAATGGAATAATGAATAATGGATTGTTTTTGTAATCATGAATTCACGCCGTGTGCTAGTTAATGTGACGAGTCTCATGGTGATGTTCAACTCAATCAAGTCTGTATGGTTTCATTTTGATTTTTAAACCTCTATCTCTCTCTTTCTGTGCTGTCAGTGAGCCGTTCTGTTGAGAGTTTCAGATGGAGACTGTGGTTCTTTACGCAGTGCTGTTTGACATCTAACGCCATTTTCACACCTCCTGCTCCAGGCTGTTGTTCAAATCAAATTATTATACAAATGCAAGATAAGATGAGATGGTTGGGGAAAAAAATTAAAATAAAAATTAAAGATTTAAACAGCACTATGGATTGCTGTTAGCACCCGACATTTTAAAGGTACTGTGTATGTAATATAAATATCTGTATGTGACTGAAAATAAACTCCTTTGACCTTGAAATTAATTGTCATATTTTCTTGAATTTACATGTCTTATGTATTGATGAATTTGAACACCTAGACATGTAGGTGACTGGTAGATAATTATATATGGGTTGTTGACAACATGTCTACTTCATATAAAAATTGATATAAATGTGAGAAGGGAAAGTGCATATCTTAGGCATGTAATTGGTTTCTAGGTGGTATGTTTAAATACATTTTTGACATCAGAAGTTCATTTTAAATGTTCATCATGGTGTATGAATATTCAATTAATATAATTAATTAATAACAATTAATATAAGGTCATGCACTGCATGCATGATAATTGCATTAACAGCAAGATGCTGTTTAAATTAGTATTTCAGTTTATAGTAGCATATTCATGCCACAACCTTATATTTCCTTGTATTTATTGTCAACTAATAAATTACCTAAAATATGCTAAATTATTAAATTATTCACAGTCAGTATAGATTTATAAAACAAACACAAATATTAAAAATATGTAATTAATTTTAATATTAAATGAAAATAAATTCTTATAATTCTTAAAAATAAAAAATATAATAATTCCATATACAGTATAATTGTTTTACACACACACACACACACATATATATATATATATATATATATATATATATATACACACACACATTGTATATTCAAATTCCATATTTTTCCATTATTTTGTATTTATCGTTTTGATTGGTATTTTAATGTATTTTATTTTCGATCAAATGAACAAAGCCCTGTTTGCTGCAGTTTATACTCAAATTCTCTGCAGTCAGCACTAAAGTTAAGGGTTTAAAGTGATTCAAAGTTCTAAAGGTAAAATGATCCTCTTAATCACAGCTGATCACACATGGATTCTTTCTGAGAATTTCTCAAGCTGTCTAAGTGCTAATTCATTTCACAGCCTGCACCAGCTGACCTGTACATTGTACAAGACCTGAACATTGATACTTTTTTTTCTTTGAAAGACCTTAAATTGATCAGCTAAACATATACATTTGTTCATTTCATCTAGTCTCTGTCATCCTCTTTTGAAGTGTGTGGAAGAATCTTTAATGGGCTAATTGATGTGAGTTTGGCTAATTAGTGAAGACAGGTGATGCAGGTTACGAGAAGCATTTAAAAGCCCTCTGTTTATGACCATCTAATAAGAGTTAAATGAGCTCTTTTGTGTGAGAGACAACTAATTCTTGACAGCTATGTATGATAGGAGAGATTGTGTGTTGAGAATGTGAGGTTTATAAAAGGGAGAAGGTGGGGAGGGAGGGAGGGAAAGTGTTTTATTTTCTTTCTTCTAATTCAAAGCAAAGAGGGAGAGAAACTGCTGGTTTTTTTTTTTTTTTTCTTTTGTTTCTGAGAATCCAGTGAGCCAGATCTTGAAGGAGAGCTGCTTTTAGGTTTATTTTTGAGATCTGTGCTTTTGTTCCTTCTCAAACCTGGCCTTGAAGAGTCCACAGTTTAGGAAACTCCTGAATATAAATGAATCCTTAAACACACACAGAGACATCACCATAATATTTGCCTATATTAATGCTCTAATACCATTATTTCTAGCCAAACAAGAAGATTTTAATATGGCACAAGCTTAGATTTCCATAGTTTCCCAGTTTCATGAGAAGTTGTAGTTATTGGTTTATGAGGGTGAAATGAAAGAAATCAAATTTCTACAATGAAGAAAAAAATGGTAACATTGTTTTATTAACTCATCATAATTTAACCAATTTCAACATTGTTATACAATATTCAACTCTATTTTTAAAATCAGTTTAATATAAGATGAAATGGCTTGTACAACCAATTTAATTATTTTAAGGTAGCAGCTGAGTTAAAGTTGGTAGATTTATTTATTTAGTGACCACCTAATTTTTTGAAGATAGTAGTTGCTGTTGTGTAGAATAAAAACTAACAGAAGCCATGATGTCCAATTCATGAGTAGATTGTCATTTAGAGTTCATACTTTTAATGACTCAGTAAGACTGGTTCACAAATCATTCTGAATGATTCATCATTGAATTTATTCTTATTTAAAATCCTTCTCCAGTGTTTAAAAATGACTGGAAAAAAGGCCTTGGAAAGTCATTGTCCAAAAAGAGTGGAAACATTTCAAACTAAACATTTCAAAAGATTTTGAACGATAAACTGATTCTGCTTCAACACCTGTGTGAACTTGAGTTGAATCCATTATAATTCACTTTGACACCCAGGTGATTTGCAGAAATGGTTTGATATTTTTTGACCTTGTTAGGGCCACTATACAGTTCTTATTTTTTATTCAACTCTCCCTCACACACACTCTTGACCGGAGTATATTCATCATCTCAATAGCTGTGTTACCTACAGTGGACTTCCATCTCATTTGGTTTAGTTCTATAAAATGGAGCAAAACCCAAATCGCCAACAAAAGACCATCCCTGCATGAGAAGCACTCTATTATCTGTGCTTCTTTCCAGCTCCAGAGGTTAGTATTCTTCAGCTCAAGCTTGGCGTGAAAATATTCCTGGATCCCGCTCCTTTCTGTCATCGGTAGCTCAGAATGGAATTTGCAGGCTGTGTTTACTTTGTCCGGCTGCTTCAAGCCTATTATCCAGTGAAGAAAGGTGCGGAGTGTGAGCCAGACTGCTGCGGGATGGAGAGCGCAGGCCCCCCAATGGCTCTTCTAATAGCTTCAGTCAAATACACTAGAGGGAGCTTTAAATTCAAACACACCATTATACTGGGGGAGATGACAAGGATGTTAATTCCCAGAGTGCACCGGGGCAGCGCTATTAGTCTGTAGCAAAGGATTAGTTCATAAGAACACCAAAAAATAAAATTTGTCATTTAAACAGCCTCATGCTGATCCAAAGCTGTGTTGCTATTGTTAACTAAAGCCATTAAAAATAGTTGTGGTTAACTGAAAAAAGCTGAAATAAAGCATGATTTGTGATGGATCATATGACACTGAAGACTGGACGTAAAAAAAAAAAAAAAAAAAAAAAATGGTTGCTAAAAATTCACCTTTGCCATCACAGGAATAAATTACATTTAATATAAAATAGTTATTTTAAATTGTAATATTTCATAAATATTACGTGGAAAAATTAGAAATGTTGCATAAGTACAAATACTTAAATTGCTAAAACTGAAATAAAATTCTAAATAGTAATTAAAAATAAAATTACTAAAACCTAAACTTAAATTAAAATGATAACTGAAAATAAATATAAAACCTGAAATATTAATAAATACTATTTTAGTATAGAAATTATTCTATAATAACACCTGTTTTTTGTGCGACATACAGTAAAAATCCTTTATTTCATGTTAATATATTAATTAGAGCTGCACTTGTCATTTGTGCTTGTGTTTACAATATATATATATATATATATATATATATATATATATATATATATATATATATATATATATTCCATATTTACTTTTTATTTTTTAAATTGTACATTTACTTTTTTATGTATGTTACTATATTACTATATTTACCCCATTGGCCAGTTTTTCTTATTGTAAGCAAAAACTTCCCTAAATTGTTAGATTTATGCTTAAAAAGATTCCTTTTTAATACTGATGAAGAAAATGTTTTATTTGCGGTGATAAATTGTGCAAAAAAGCAACAGGGAAGATTGTTTTTTGTGCAATATACAGTAAAAAACCTCTATAAAGGCACTACAGCTGCACTTGTCATTGGTGCTTGTGTTTCGCCCATATGTGATGTACAGTATCAAGTGTTACTTTGTGCAAAGCAAATGAGATTTGATAGCTGTCGTGGAGGAAGTGTTAATTTGTGAGAAATGACTTGGAATATAGTCAAATGTAACACTTTTATCATGCTTTCTTTTTTGAGTTGTAAGGATTTTCAAGTAATGCAGGTTTGGAAATGATGCTTAAATTAGTTCTTGCATCTTTTAGTGAGAGCTTGCAACACAATGTTGAGAAATGTTCTTAAATGAACATCCACACCTGCACATGCATTCACAAATGCATTACAGTGAGAAAAGATATAAAAGCCCACCCAGATTCAGACTGGGTCAATATTCCCATAATTTTGTTGCATTCTGCGTCATGCTGTATGTTTTAGTGCATTTTTATCTCTTTTTAAGAATTATAACGATGGATGTAGCATTAAATCACAAAGAGTTTTTTTTAGGACATTGACTTTAGTTCATGGATATTTGTTTGGGAGCCTGTAGTCTTATTAATGTGGTTGTAAATATCAGGCCACCCACAGATTTCATGTGTGGTCAAGTCCAGCGACTGATACAATGACACAAGACAATTTAAGATAAGTTTAAATGAGGTCACATAATTTAATTTCATTGCATTTCACTGAATGCATCAAGCTACAGTAGAAGCATGGACAGCTGCGCCAAGGCAAATGACCCCACATGGTCCGAGAGATGAACAAACCCCATCTCGCTCTTCATTTTAACAGACTTCCTCCCGTCTAGCACCACTGAAAGCAAATGACGTGCGACAGGCACAAATGACAAAGACAGGCTGAGCGTTTGCCCTGTTTTCACAAGTATTTACAGGCTACTTGGTTTTGGTCATGTGGGGAACGCTGTGGTACTGCAAAAAAAAAAAAAAAATCAGGTTCTTCATCAATATTTTTGTCTTTTTTCCACACTAAAATACTTTACATTTTATCTGAACCATAATATGTAAAAAGACACATAGTTCATTTAATTTTTACCCCACTGACAATTTTGTTTTTTTTTTAATTATTTTAAGCAAAACCCATCCTAAACTATTAGATTTATGCTTAAAAATATTTTTTTAATACTGATGAAGAAAATTTTTCATTTCCAGCGATAAATTTTGCAAAAAAAAGCAACAGAGAAGACTGATATTGAAATATTTGCCACATCTCATAACGTACCATACTGAAAAACAACATAGCAACTCATATGCTTTAAGTGCAAGGAAAAGCCTTGATATAAAATTTATATGTAACACATTGAGAATTCTCTGTTTAAATACCAGTACGTACATTAAATGTTAATTTGCATTTATACAGACATTGCAGAATTTTTAACATTGTTTCTCCTTTATATACACGAGGATACATGACAGCTCAAGGACACATTTGGTTGGATCACAAGAAGAAATACGAGTGACATTCGTGCTTCTGTCATCCTTCAGGAGTTTCCCATTATCTAAAACTCAATGTTCATTCATGTAATGGATTCATTCTCTCACATTCAACCATAACTGTCAAGAGTTCCTCTTATCGTTCGCTCTCAGGTCATTATTTAGAGTCAGAATTGCCTTCTTTTGGTTTAAAAATCTTCTTTCATTTTACCATCCAAGCTGCATCGTCCCATCATCCCTCTCTATGAATCCAACTGGCTCAATCCAACAACTGGTCCACGTTCAGTTCTAAAATTTTGGCTCAGTGGGCTTCGCTCAGCCATGTCGAACCTTTGCACCAAACGTGCAAAGATGCCGTGAAGGCTGATTTAGTCCCGTTCTGTCTGAACACAAGCCAACACAATGTAATGTTAATGGTAGACCGTTAACGGCTCACTGGATCCAGATGGTGTTGGCTCTGTCGGGTCGACGCGGGTCCGCGGTCAGGTCTCCGAAGGTGGAAAAGAACTGCTCCATCTCTTTCTGCAACATCTCGTTTCTCTTTTCTGCATCGTCCTTGGCTCGCTCTGCGTTTCTCAGCTTGATCTCCACCATGGTGTATTTCTTCTTCTCCTGGTCCAGCTCTTCATGTAGATTCGCCATCACCGTCTCCAACTCTAGATTCTGAAGTTCCAGACTACAGAGAAGACGGGAAAAGGTGGGTGAATACACCTTTTAGTATTGTGATAGTTTGAGACACTTAAAGGGTTGATTTTGGTAGAAATTAATTATATCGTGGAGCACAATTTTAAAAAAAATCTGTGAAAAACTATTAATCTACAAGGATTCTTGCAATATCTTATATGTGTATGTGTGTGTGTGTGTGTGTTTGTATATATATATATATATATATATATATATATACACACACACACACACACACACATACATATATATATATATATACACACACACACACACGTGGTCAGAATTGTTGGTACCCATGGTAAATATGATCAGAGAAGGCTGTGAAAATGAATCTGCATTGTTAATCCTTTTGATCTTTTATTTAAAAAAAAAATCACAAAAATCTAACCTTTCATTGGATAATAAGAATTTAAAATGGGGGGAATATCATTATGAAATAAATGTTTTTCTCTAATACACATTGGACACAATTAACGGTACCCTTTTATTCAATACCGGTACTTTTTGAAACCTTCATTTGCCAAAATAACAGCTCTGAGTCTTCTCCTATAATGCCTGATGAGGTCAGAGAACACCTGACAAGAGATCAGAGACCATTCCTTCATCCAGAATCACTCCAGACCCTTTAGATTCCCAGCTCCATGTTGGTGCTTCTTCTCTTCAGTTCACCCCACTCATTTTCTACAGGGTTCAGGTCAGAGGACTGGAATGGCCATAGCAGAAGCTTGGTTTTGTGCTCAGTGACCCATTTCTGTGTTGTTTTTGAGGTTTGTGTTTGGATTATTATACGATTGGAAGATACAAACATGGTCCATTATAATATTTCTAACAGAGTCAGTCATTTTTAGATTTTTTATCTGTTGGTATTTGATAGAATCCATGATGCCATATGTCTAAACAAGATGTCCAGGACCTCCAGCAGAAATATAGGCCCACAACATCAAAAATACAGCAGTATATTTCATTGTACACATGGGGTACTTTTTATCCCTGTGTTCACCAAACCCATCTTGAGTGTTTGCTGCTAAAAAGCAATTTTTTTAGTTACATCTGGCCAGTGCCGTTTGAAATTCTAGTCGTGTCTGACAACCGAATATACTGGGGATTGTTTTTTGGTGAAAGCATTTTCATTTCTTGATTTTTTTTTTCTTGAAACCCTCCCAAACAACATGTGGTGATGTAGGTGCTGTTTGATCATTTTTTTTAAGGTTTTCTGACTCCGAGACTCAACTATTTTCTGCAGTTCTCCAGCTGTGGTCCTTGGAGAGTCTTTAGCCACTCAAACTCTCCTTCTCACCGTGCATTAGGACGATATAGACACACGTCCTCTTCCAGGCAGATTCATAACATTTTATGTTGATTAGAAATTCTTAATTATTGCCCTGATGGTGGAAATGGGAATTTTCACTGCTCTACTTAAAGCCACTTTCTTTTTTTTTTGTGAAGCTCAATTATCTTTTGCTGCACATCAGAAATATATTCTTTGGTTTTTCTCATTGTGATGGATGATTAAGGGAATTTGGGCTTTGTTTTCCCTCCTATTTATATTTCTGTGAAACAGGAAGCCATGGCTGGATAATTTCATGTTCATAATCACCCTGGAGGGCTAAAAATTGTGAATATGAATGGAAATATACTTCAGAGATATTTTACTCATAAGAATTTCTAGGGGTACCAGTAATTGTGTCCAATGTGTATTTGAGAAAAACATAAGTAAATTTGCAAATTTTATTTAAAAAATACGTAAATAAATACGTATTTTTATTTTTTTTGTAATACCATTTATTTATTTATATTTTTTGCAATTTTGGTGTTTCCATCCCATTATTTTTTTTTATTTTTATAAAAACCTCTTTCCATTGCTCTTTTTTTTTTCAATGATAAATTATGCAAAAAAAGCAACAGGGAATACATAACAATATTCAAATGTTTGCCACATCTCTTATTGTACCATACTGAAGAGTGTGTGTGTTTATTTATTTGTTTGTTTTTTTTATTTATTTATTGGTGTTTCCCTCATTTTATTTCAGTTTTCTCATTTTAGTTTCCTATAAATCACATAAAAATATATATAAATGGAAACTGATTTTCCATCTCCATTAAGGGAGAAATGCAAGTTGGAAACATTTTGGGCAAAAAATAACATTTAATTTATCTTATTTTCTACTCATTTTTAACTTCATTAAAACTGAAAAAACATCACAGGTGCTCTGCAAACTTCATTTAATGACTGAACGTGACTCTCACCTCTTAATCCTGGCCTCATATTCATTCTTCTGCTTGAGCATTTCCTGTTTGAGACTGGCCACCAGGCTGTGCAGTGCACTGTGATTGGTCGGTCCATTCGTGACGGCCAACGTTTCGCTATTATCGCTGCTGCTGGTTCCTCTACTTCCCCGTCCTCCTCCATTACTGGTCCGCTGCTCTCTATCATCCACCGCCTGTCCGTTGTCCTCCTGCACCGGCCCGTCCAACAAAGGATCCTCAAAGTTGCTTCCAAAGAAGTCCTGCTCTGGGCACGTGGTCGTGGAGGAGCGGCAAGAAGTGGAGTTTTCAGGGAGAGAAATCTCGCAAGAGGAGGTGGACCATGTGGCGCTATCCACGCTCTGTTTGTCCTCACAGCTGCTGCTCAGACTGGGCTGCGTCCTCTGCTGCTGATGGATGTGGACGTTGTCGTATGTGGACAGGCGGTTCTGCTGGTGTTCGGCGTCTCGACTTTTAGCCTCGCGCATCGTGATGTGACCGTTGGGCACCCAGAGTCCATTCCGTCCATTTAGAGTCCCATTCGTAACATCTGTGCTGGATACGCCCATTCGTACGACGCCATTCTGGACGCCCATTTTGGTGCCTGAGCCTTTTATTGCTCCCGTCCGACGGGCATGAAGGGTTCCAATGTTTGGTAGAGTCTGACTTTTCTCTTGATTGGCATCACCTGAGGAGGACGACGATGAGCTGAATGATCCATTGGTGACGATTCCACTGCCTTTGCTAAACGCTGGGTTCTTTTTCACGGCCATCGGTGGACTGCGGGCCATTTCGAATCGCTGTCCTGTAAAACTGTTACGTGGGCTGCCTGAACGGGGTGAGCCATTATCCAGAGGAGCTCGACTGGGTGATTCAGGTGCATCCCAAGTGCACTGTCGCACCCCACTGGTGTTATTGTTCTCTTTGTTTTGGATTGGACCATTTGTAGGCCGTTTCTGCGTCTCATTATTGTTATTATTAACCAGTTCCAGAGTGCTGGTATGGTCCTCGTCGGGTGGGAAAAGAACATCATGTCGGCCAATCAGAACAGCCATCAATTGCTGGACCAGTACTGTGCCTGAACACATTACAAAGAGATCACTCAAACATTGAAAATAATCATGATTCAGAGATTTCTGGAGTGAGAGATATGGAGGAGAAGACATACCTTCCATTATAGTCACTGGGTCCTCAACCTTTGGCCTCAGAATATTTGGCCCAAAGACTGTTGCCAGATTCTGTACGCTCATTTTATTCACACCTGAGTAGGACTGAACTTCATCCAAAAACCTGGGTAAGAAAGAAGGGGCTTAACACTACAACTGAGATTTCTGAAACTGTATAACAAAATGGAATCTGTAGCCCAAAAATTTGATTGTTGCAAACAAAAATAAGATTTTTCAAAAAAATGGATGCAATGCAAAAAAAAAAATTTTTCAAAACTCTAAAATTAATATTATGCTATGAAAACTGCATACAAGTTATTTAATAAGATTGCAAGCAAGATTTTTTCTTTTCTTTTTTTTTAAATAAAGTGCCACTGAGTGAACTGATTCACTGACTGATTCAAAGACAGACACTTTTTCATTCCTGAATGTGTCAGTGTTTCTGAATGATCTGATTGAGTGAATTGACTCAGTGACTCCCTTAAAGATCGTCACTTGTTTTGTTCCTGAATGCATTGGTGGTTTTCAATGAATTCACTGAGTGAACAGACTCAATGACTCACTTAAAGACGGTCACTTGTTTCATTCACAAATGAATCAGTGTTTTTGAATGAATTGATTGAATGGATTGATTTAGGAACTCACTCAAAGACTAGTTCCTGACTCACTTACAGATGGTCACTTGCTTTGTTCCTGAATGCACCAGTGTTTTTGAATGAATCAATTGAGTGAATTGACTCAGCCACTCACTCAAAGACAGTCACTTATTTCTTTCCTGTATACAGCAGTGTTTTTGAATGAGTCAACTGAGTGAATTGACTCAGTGATTCACTTACAAACAGTCACCTGTTTTATTCCTGAACGCATCAGGGTTTTTGAATGAATCAATTGAGTGAATTGACTAAGTGATTCACTTACAGACAGTCACTTGTTTTGTTCCTGAATTCATCAGTGTTTTTGAATGAATCAATTGAGTGAATTGACTCAGTGACTCACAGAAAGACAGTCACTGGCTTTGTTCATGAATGCATCAGGGGTTTTAAACGAATCACTTGAGTGAATTGACTCAGTGACTCATTGTAACCTGCAGATTCACTGAAAAATTCCCACCACTAGTGCACAGAACTATTACACATTAATTATATAATATTTTGTGATAAGCCACAACTGAATGGAATAAAATACAAATTCACCTACTTGCATATGTATTTAAGCAGATTGTAGTTTACCGGAGGTAGACCTTCTACTTGCCTTCTTAATTCCTTCATTCCCTGAATAGAGAGAGATTTTTTTTTTTAATTAAATACACATCTAGGACAAAAAGAAATACAAATGAATGCATTTGTTTAAAATGATTATAGTAATTTAATTTTAAATGATCTGGACTAATATACATGATTAAAAGACGTACTGAATGAAAAAGCAATTAAACCTGTCCCATTGCTTTTAAAAGTCTTCCTAATTGACTTTAAATATTCATATTGCAATTTATTCCGTTATTACTACGCTATTCGTCTAGGCAATGGTCAGTGAGTTTAACAATTGATGACGGTCTAGATTTAATGATGCGCTCCATTCCAGATCTGTTTTTAACATGGTCGATATGTCTTTTCCCTGCAGGCTCTCTCTGATGAAAATTACTTTTCTGCAGCACATTCAACCACACTCAAGGGACTCTCAAAGGTACAAATCTCGTTCAAAACCTTGGGGCAGTGAATTAAATTCAGTGTTGCAAGACCCCGTCTTGCACTTTGATTCTATCCTGAAACGATTCAAAAGCCCCTGGCTGACGCGCTGGCAATTTGTGCAAGGTAAAAGTTTAACTTGAAAGTCAGAATGAGGCTGTTTCCGTTCTTCAGGGTCAACCCGTTCTTCTTCAGGCTCAGTAAAAGTAAAGAACTGATGCACGCAAGATGAAAGGCAACTGCAATAGAATAATGGGATGAGTCATATGCCATTCTCTCAGCCTGATGGTGGGAACCGAACTCAAACAAAAAATGAAAAATAGCAAGAGGAGGGGAGCCAAAAAGGTCATCAATATCTTGAGTCCACAGTGAGGCTCATTATGAAAAAAACAACATCCTTTACTTTTAATCAGTTTTTTTAACTATTGGAATGGTGTAGGTTAGTTAAACATCTGTGCTAGATGTGCTAAAATATTTTTTTATATATTTTTTTCTTTTAAGTCAACTACTGTCATGACAGAGCAACAATGTGATGTAAACTTGATCAGAAATATATATTTCTATTCTAAGTATTAATATTAACTGAAAGTATTAAAATATTAATGCTTTTATTCGGCAAGGAATAAAAATTCAATTCACACTTCATGATGCTGTTCTTTTGAACTTTCTATTCATCATAGAATCCTACAAATATATATCACTGTTTTCACAAAAATATTAAGCAGCACAACTGTTTTCAACATTATTAATAACAATAAATGTTTCTTAAGAAGCAAATCAACAGATTCAAATGATTTCTGAAGGATCATGCGACAATGATCTGAAAACTGGAGTAATGATGCTGAAAATTACAAGAATGATTTACATTTAAAATATATTAATAATATATAATAAATATAATATAATATAATATAATATAATATATATATATATATATATATATATAAATATAATTTATATATATTTATATATATATAAAGTAAATACATTTAAGGCAATATTATAAATAGAAAATAATAATATATTGAAATAGAAAAGATATTTCAATTGTAATATTTTAAACTTAATGTATTAATGTATTTTTGATAAAATAAATGCAGTCATGATGAGCATAAGATATCTTTCAACAACATTAAAAATTTCAAAATTCCAAAATTTTGAACAGTAGTACTGTAGCGCATCAATGACACAAGCATTTGAAGACATCTCTATCGCACTCTTGAGTACTGAGGTATGTTTCCACCACTAAGTACAACAGGACTGCATGCATTTATTTTATTAGAAGTGTTATGAATTGACTTACTGCATCCTGGTCTTTGCTGAGGAGTTTGGTGCAGCCTAGAAACTCTTCATATTTACAGAACGGGATGACCGGCTCGGGCAGCTCTCTCAAGTACAGCTTCAACAAGGATGCCACGGTGTGAACGTCTGTGTTACTGCAGAGAAAGATGGAAAAATTAATATATAGACCATAAAGAATGAAAAGCTAGAAGCATAAAAACAGCGTTGGACACTTTAAATGACAAATTGTGGGTGTCCATGTGACAGTATCACAGCACATCTAATGATGAGTAACAGGAAGCTGGTACTAAATCAAAGAAAGCACTAGCACGTCACTGATCAGTCCTGTAATGGCCCCATAGAGGACCTGGGCTTGTGACAATCCTGTAACAAGCTGGATTTATTGACACTTCCCGGGTGGGCTGGATAGGAATAGCAGGCATGTGTGTAATGTAACCATCACATGCATATGCTGTGTATTGACCCTTCATAATTATCACCTTGCTTCAGATCTAAATATGAACAGTGTTAAATATGCAGTGTGCTTTCCCTGTCATGTCTCTTCACGACAACTTGATTGTGGAGCCCTGACAGCCATCGCTAAATTTGCAGATTGTAAATAAACCGGGGAAGCAGCTGCTGGTGTTATCTGCAGCATTTGGTCTCATGGAAGTGCATAGAAAGCTTTTTCAGAGAGAGAAAGTGTGCAGCGTCTACATTTTAGGATAATGTGAAGGGACATTAGCTTAAAATGGACAACATAACTGCACTTTCAGGCGAATAATGGATAAACATCTACTAAATGGTAAATGGGTCATTTGGAAAACTCCACAGAGAGAAGCATGTATTTGGAAAAACATCATATAAGTGGAGAAAAAGACAAAATAAAAAACCTGGAGATGTTAAAACGGAAGAATTTGTCTTGTTAATGTATAAATGTGAATTTTTGGGTGAATATTCCAGATTTAGATTCTGCTTCATTGTAATGTCAGACATCTATGAAGAAACAAATCTATTTTTATCAAAAGATGGCACACTTATGGGTTTTAATATAAAGTGAAAGTATGTCGAAAAAGCCTCATAGGCTCTAAACAAAGCTGTCACTGTCAACTGCATCTTTTCGCTTTGATTTGTCACTGGAGCCAGAGTAAACTTGGATATAATGAGGACTCAATTCAGACATTAATGATATGGTACTTCTATGCTAGATGTCATTTGCATTCACGCATTTAGTAGACATGTTTATCCAAAGTGACTTACTCTGCATTCAAGTTGAACAAACTACCGTTCAAAAGTTTGTATGTTTGTTGGTAATATTTTTCTTTTTAAATTTTTGAAAATAAGTCCCTTATACTCAACATGGCTGCATTGAATTGATTAAAAATACAGTAAAGGCATTAATATTGTGAAATATTTTAAGATTTTTTTTTTTATTTTAATATATTTTAAAATGTAATTTATTCCTGGGACGCAAAGCTGAATTTTCAGCATCATTACTCCAGTCTTTAGTGTCACATGAGCCTTCATTCTAATATGCTGACTCGCTGCTCATATGACGTTTTTTATTATCAATATTGAAAACATTTGTGCTTAATATTTTGTGTAAACTGTGATTTTTTTTTTTTTATTATTTAATGAATCGAATGTTAAAATTAACAGCATTTATTTTAAATTCTTTGAAACATTCATAAATGTCTTTACTTGATCAATTTAATACATCCTTGCTAAATACAAGTATTAATTTAAAAAACAAAATCAAATTTTTTAATAGTAGTGTACCTTAGTGTTGCTAGCATCACACTTTACTGTTTAAGCTACAGGAATCACCAACATGTATTGCACTTTGGTTAACCAGCTTCATCAGAAAGACCATGATGGTTAAAATGAGACTAGCACCAAACCAGCACATGGAAATTCATGCAGGTTAAAGATGTTTTTTTTCAGCAGGGGAATGAAAGATTGCAGCATTACGTGCATTTTAGCTCCCAGCCCACCAATTTACAACCAAAACCCCATTCAAATCCTCCATGGCTATTGTTTTTACATTTCTCAATGTGCATGTTTCTGAGACAAAGAAACACACTGGAGAGAGACGATAAGGAGTGCAAGAGAGATAATACAGAAAATCTGGACTAATCTGAATGAGATTATTTAGAAGATTTAAAGTTGTGCCTGTTTGTATTATTGCAGATTCCTTTCATATTCATAACAAAGACTTAAAGTGCAATTACCAATCAAAAGACGGCTTTTCTCCACAATCGAAAGCATCCTGAAGCTCTTTGACAAGGTTGGCTTGTCCGGGCAAACGAAAGAGCCCTTCTTCTCGTAGACCCCAGCATCGGATGAAGTCCACGCACTGCTCCACCAGCATGGGCGCCATTTTATTGCCATAACGACGTTCATATCGAACTGTCTCTTCCAGTTTCTGACCAAAGATTCCTGAAACACAAACCCACAGTTCATGAAAATCAGATAAGCTAATATTTAGGAACATTCTGATGATTTTACACAATAACTCTGAGACACCCCTGCTGAGAAATTTAAATTAAAAAATTAAAAAAATGTAAATCTTTAATTTAATTTAATTTAATTTAATTTAATTTAATTTAATTTAATTTAATTTAATTTAATTTAATTTAATTTAGGGTTAAGTTAATTTTACTTCACTTTTTAAACTTATTAATGTATTAAATTGACAGACATAAATATATATGTGAATATTTTTGGTGGTAATTGCTATATTTTATATTTTATTGAATATTTTAGGTAGGCTATTGTTACATTGTTATGGAAAGTAAGAAGTCTTGAGCTATCTGACAAATCTTTTAGAGCCTTAAAAAATTGTTGGAAAGTCCACATTGAAAACCAATTGATTCCTCTATTCCTATACGTAGACAAAAGTGAGGAGAGAGCTGCTAAAGAAGCTTGATTCAAGCTATTCTTTAACGTCACGCTCTCTGAGAAGAAAATCGCACACTTCCTTTCCTGCTCTGTTCTTTTGTCTGCATCAGTCGGGCTGAAAACAAGCGTGATTCACATGTGGTATGCATATGAGCGGGGATTAGCCCAGACTTCCTGGAAGCTTTGGATCGGTGGCGCTTTCCGGGTCTCTGGACGCAGACATGCGGTACGAGATGGTACAAATTCAAGTAAGCCTAGGGTTTTGCTGCCTTTTCCTGCCTGAGCTGATGGAGGGTAAAAAGACGTTGGACAGATGAGAGAAACAATATTTCACATTTCTTTGATTCAAAAGAAAGTCTGACTCACCATGTTTGAAGCTGACGCAACTTTTAATTTTACGGAAGACACTTCTGTGCATGAAACTGTAGTAAAATAAGGGATGCAAAAAGGTGCATCCGAACTGTCTGCCTCTGAGCATCTTCAACAATAAGTCAAAAGTGGCCTACAATCACACTAATGCTGGAAAATCATCCAAAATGTTATTTTCCTCCAATCAAAGTCTTGGGAAAAAAGCTTTGAGAAGATCCATAGCTGGATTGCAACTGGACCTCAAAGCAATGAAGAAAAAGCACTTGACTTGCGTAGATAATTTTACATTCTGGATGAATAAACACAGAAATTTCCCATGATGCATCTCTGGACAAGCGATGTCTGTTATTAATGGTGACAACACAGGTGTGAGATGGTGCTCTGGCTAAAACACAGGAACCTAAGTAGAAAAAAACTGAATGTAGACATTCGCTTGGCTTCAGTTCTTTAATGATTTATGCAGAAGCTCTTGCATGAGTTTCTTGTTTCCCATGGAAAGAGTTTGAGGAATCAGACTTGTGTTTCCAGCCAAACGTAATCTCCTGATGGTTCTCCTCTCCCTTCAGTGAGTTCACTTGGTTTACACTGTGGTTTCTCAAGCCTGGATCTCCTGTTTGTGAATCCTCTGGGCTTTAATATCACATTTGGGTTGAGCTGTTCTGACTTTGAGTTGACTTTGCTGTCCCTGTGTGCAATGGGAGTCAATTAGCAACACTGGACACACACACACTTCACGCCGTCTTCAAGCTTTTCTGCTGACCTCACGTATTCACACACAGTGCTCTTTGTGCTGCTGCACAGCTCTTATCCTACAGAATATCAAATATGAGCAGCTGGCAGACTGGTTCCCCTCTCCTCTCATTACAGTTTTGCACCTTTTAGGTCTTCCTGTCTCATTTCAGACCTTTGAGGTTGCCTCTTCATTTCTTGATGGTCTTTCTTCAATTCTTTTTGTCCCTCGTTACAGTCTCGCACCCTTTGAGCTCTTCCAGTTTCTTTGGTCTTCTCTTCTCTCCTCTGATCCCCTCTCGTCGTCTCATCTTGTCTCCTTTTCGTCCACTGATTCATCAGATTGCCCTGAAACCATTCCCTGTCCTCTACTCCTGTACGTCTGGAAGCAGAGTCCTTTCCCTCCTTTAAGGAGGTTTGGATTCAAAGGGGAGGAGACGAACTGCACCATCCATCCAAAGCTCAGACCTGACCTGTGCTTGAGAGCAGAAAGTACGACAGGGCCAAAACAACCCCTCCCCTCCGTCCCCTAAGGTTAGTGTTAAAAAGCTGCTAAGCTCTTAGCTGTGTAATCGTCTGTTGTGGCTGTTCTCAGCCTTCTGCCCTCATTCCTGCTCTTCACACCGCCGTGTTTTTGTGGACGTTTCAACAACGACGCTCGGCACAAAAAGCTCCAAAATAGCCGTGGGCGAATCACTCTCAGCCTAGAAGGTCTTCCAGTTCATTGGCGGAAAAGATTATGTGCAGAAAGATTGTTTTAATCTTCTTGAATAAAGAATAAAATGGATGAATATTCTTTGTCTAAACCTTGAGGCCAGAATTAACAACTCAAACAATGAAACGAGTACAGTAAATGTGCATTTAAATGAGCTCTAGATGTTTTTAAGTTCACAAAGATTAGACATGCCAACAGTAGCAAATTATGACTTCATTAGGAAGGACAAAAATGGAGTTTTAAAAAACTGATGTATATTTTTGTGCTTTCTGAAAAGTCGCCATAAAACAACACACTTTTCCCCCAGTGGTCTGTTACTCTTTCAGATAAACTCACTTGTTAAAAATTGCTTTACATGTTTCTGTCTAAAAATTGCAGTTCTTGGCCAGAATGAGCTTAAAGTTTTGATTATTTTGTTTGGCATTTTTGTACACTAAATATACACTAAACTAGTCTATTATAGTATTTATTAAATGCCTTACAAATTTAGCTTTTATTTTTATATTTTCAATTTCCTTTTTAATTTAAGTGTTAGTAATTTTGTTATATGCTGTTGTCATTTATTAATTTTTGATATTTATATATAGCTTTAATTTCTTTTTATTTCAGTTTTAGTTATTTTAGTGCTTCAACTTAAACATTTCTAATTTTCATTTAAGATTAATTTACATTTTAAATGATTTATTTTATTTCAGCTTTATTTCAATTACAGAAAACAATTTTTTATAGTTTTATTTAACAATGCCAGCACTATGTGAGACTAAGATAATCTTTAACAGAACTAGAAGTGTCTTATAAGTTTTAGTCCTATCTAGTCATAACAGTTTCTTGCTTTCTATTTTCATTATATCATGCTGGAAAGCTCTCATTGGTCCAAAGTTTTGGCTTTTCCTGTGCAGCATTGCGTCTTCTGTGAGGACAGATGCATTTCTTGACACTGCATGTTTGAAAGTGATATTTGGCATAATTTTTAAATAAAGCTTGCATTATTGGTCCCACAGGTCACAAGTAAGTTTATAGAGTTCCTCTTTTAGTCGAAGTGAACTTTTGAACTAATATGTGATCACACTGGAAGTGTCAGCCTCAGACAGTCAATTCTCCATTAACTACAAAGAAAACACTTATATGTCATTGCTGAAAGCCGATAAAGTCTTTGACAGAAGTGTGATCACACTGCAAAATAACAAGTCAAAGTCTAATTACATCTTAAAGTGATTATAAACAACGACTGTGACCTAATGAATTATCAGCCTCTCGCAGCTGCACACACATGCTCAAATCAAATCTGAGACGGAGATGTCGAAGGTCAAGGAGAAGAGACTGGAACACACATGCATAGCAACTGGGTGGTCGTGAAACACTACAGGACCCCTACAGTGGGATATTGTACACTGTTTGACTCAGTGACCTTTGACCTATGGGGTAAATCAGCTGACTGTGGTAGGGAATGTCACTTTCAAAACTACAAATGTGAACAAAACACACATTCCTGAGGAATCTTAATTCTTTTGGCTGAACATATGTAAACAATGAGACGTGAATGGCTTTGTGCACAGAAATACCACACGTGGTTGTAACAAAGTGTCCATTTGTCAAAATCCAATGAACCAATTGAGTTCACAGAGAAATATTTAAAGGTTAAGACGGTTTAAGACTGAGACTACAAACCAAGCAACACAAAAAGCACTTTGCTGGCCCTAGGTATGTATTACAAATGACTGCATAAAGTAACTTTTGAGTAATTAAACTTTGTGTGTTTACAAAAACAAAATACTTCAAGAAAAGCCAAACCCAGTAGGTAAAGTTGATGCAACATCATGAAGAACAAGTTGTAAATTCCACATGTTTAATGCAGTCAGTCTGTATCACATGGCTTGGTGCCCCCAAAACTAAGGCTGTACTACATGTACTTATTACTGTGAATGGTTGATTTCTGCCCACACAGAGTGGGATCATTCAGATGGCCATGCAACGATGAGCCATTCTTGCAGGCCAGTGAACAAACCTTTAAACTGACCCCAGAAAGTGGGCAGTTTAATGAGGTTGGTGCTGTGAGACTGAAACAAAAAAAAAAAAAAATGAGCACACCTCCAAACACACCCATCGACAGTCAATTAAACTGACAACTATCAAAGACCTAATGGCATTTTCTTTGTATTAATGTAGATTGAGTATTTAAATATATGAATATATGCAGTCTGCTCCATCATTTTTAGTGTCTAATGAATTTCAAAAAAGTTCTAGACAAGAAAGAATTAGACAATTTATAAACTACTACTTAAATAAATAAATATAGATTTTTAATGTTTTTTTTAATAGATTTTTAATGTTTTAGATGTTTTTTTTTACTTTTTTTTTAAAAGAATTTTATAATTGTCTAAATCTTTATTTATATACATTTTTTCCACATTTTTCGTATATATATATATATATATATATATATATATATATATATATATATATATATATATGTGAAGAGTTTATTTGCAAATAAACTCTTCATATATATGAAGAGTTTATTTGCAAAAACAGATAACTCCATTTTTAAACAATTTCAAAAATCATGTTTTTTTATTCCAATTAATATTAATCAAACTGCAGATGGGTTGTTTTAAATAAATAATAATAACTTAAAAAATAGAGCTAACTAACACAATAAAAACATGATAACACAATAAAAAACATGATTTTCGAAAATGGAGCTATCTGTTTTTGCAAATAAGCTCTATGTATATATATGCATATATACACACACTAAAAGTCAATGGGGACCATCAACTTCTGTTCATTTCTGTTCAGCACAAGAAAATAATTCATACAGGTTTGGAACAAATTTCTTTTTTTGGGTGAACTATCCCTTTAATCTGGTACCTGCCCTAATATTATATTTTCAAAGTTGTAATGGGAATCGCTGCTGGATAGTATAGAGCTGTTAATGTTACAAGCAGAGGTTCAAATATTATTTTGCTCCTTTAACTTGTCAGTGTGCAGTAAGTTGAGGCTGTATAAGTAAAGCAAAGTTAAACTGTGACCAGCCTGTTTATATCCATTAACCAATGATGACTTATTCTGACAAACTGGTTGCAGAAGCTCACCTCCTCCAAACGGAGCCCATATCACCCTGCGGATGCTCTTCACCCAATCCTCCATGTCATTCTGTGTGCTGGCCATAAGTAGATACGTCTCATGGTTGGATGTCATTCGCTCCCTGTCGCCCCCTACAGAGAGAACATTGAAATAATGGTCAGAAGTTTGTTGTGTTGAAATGTTAACATTTTCTTCCATGTAAAAATACAGTAACATTTGATATGAATATCTTAAGTCATCATTCACATACACAGTTTCAATTGTGAGGGGCAGCTAAATGAAAATAGCTTAAGCTTTCTTTACTTCTTTAAGTCTGCGAAACTTTCCTTTACAACAGCAATGACAATTGGAGTTATTTGCTCCCTCATAGACACTTCAACAAACCACCTGTCAACAACCAATTAGGTCTCGGTCATTAAAGATGAGTGGCAGAACATGCCTTTGTGTACTAAACCTCAACGACACTTCTGTGATCTGTCATTAACCCTCGACTCAAAGCCATTATTTACAAATGTACAGGTGTGTTGACATATGTGAAGGGTGCTGGGCCTGAGACGTCACATGTTTAGTCTGCTGGGGAATGAAGTGTCTGTCTTGTTTGCGAGAACAGCATGCATGGGCCATTTGAGCTGGCTCATCAAATTAAAATGCTTTACACTTAAATGGTAGAAAGTGTTAAATAAAGGCTTTTCACCTCAGGTTTTTTTTAAATCACAATTTTAATAAACTATTAAAAATATATTTTAAATATTAAAAAAAAATTCTACATTACAATAATGAATATTAATATTTTTAATATTTTTTTTACATAATAGCAATGTAAACATTAATGAAAATAATGCAAAAAAAGAGAGTCTTATTTATGTAAAATATAACTTATCAATTTAGGTTGATTTTAAACATTCTATCAAATTAAAATAAAGAACATTTATATAATTTAATATAAATAATCAACCATTTTTTTAAAAAAGGGTTTGAGAATAAAATGTCATTCAGGGAACTTAAGCTCTTATGCCATCAGATTGTAAAACCTCTTTGCATTTTAACTGAAATATTTATTTTCAACAGTGCCGATTCAAATGGTTTAAGCAAATAAATAGGACACGCACATACACAGAAAAAAAGCAGATCAAATCCGGATACATCTTGGCCCTCATCCATAGAGAGATGATTATCAGTCTTTAAAAGCATGTCCGATATGTCCGATGCCTACGCTGAGGCAGAGTTTTAAGAGTTAACGGAGATATGATTAGTGTGAAAGACTAAATTATTCATTGTATTCATTTGTGTAGTTCTCTGGGGACTCTCGCTGTCTTGATCATCGATTTCGTCTGCAACAAGATCAGTTTGACGGCCATTAAAAATGTATTTATGGACTGACGAGAAGCAAAGCAGATGGAAATCGTTGAAGGAACAACAACGGCAGTGGTTATTCCATCGACTTCTCCGTGGCACCCCTCGAAACGGAGCGACTGATCATTCGGAAATAGCCTTCATTTGGGTAGCCAAACAAGGTGTTACATTTACAAAATCTGCTCTATACATGTACCAGGATTAAAGGTTTGAATACTGAGGTGAATTAGACATGGCAATAGAATTTTGGAGCAAAAAATATTTTAAGCAAGCTCAAGGTTTTTAGAAGGAAATCCTCCAATAAAAGAGAAAAGCAAGCATTTTGAGCCCATATTTTGTCTTTGAAATGTTGTTCAACACATAAATGGCCTTTGTTATGGTACAGTTGGTCATGTCACCTATTAAGATGCATTTTCTTTAACTAAAACTTGCGCTAGTGTTTCGGCATCCACAACTGTTTTACAGATGGAAATGAAGGAGATAAAAGCTGGAATGCTGAGCTGCAGCTCACCGCCTGAGGCTGGAGATGAATGGAGGGTAAGATAACAGCAACCTAAGCCAAGACTAAAGTGTCACGGCATATGCACCGACCCGCTCACATCGGAATGCATGCATGCAACAAAGGGCAGACTCGACAGGGGTCTGGCTCGAGCACAGTTTACAGACCATCTGCTGCGGTCTCATCTTCCTACCGCTTCAGCACATATAACAACACATGCACACTCACACAAGAGGCCTGAACAGACTGTCTGATGACCAGAGGAAACTAAATGAATCATAAATGAGCCTATCTAGCAGTAAACAATGACTGTTTACCAATTAACACAGCACCTGTTTCAGAGAGAGAGAGAATGGATGGAAGTGCTAGCCAGCTCAATCCTTTCAACTGCAACGCACGGCTGCTAGAAATGAAAGAACAGCCACCGACAGCCAGAGGGAGAGACCTGAAATTACATTTCACACTTCACATAAAACTGTGTGGTTCATTAAAACATTCAGATATTAAAAAAATAAGTCCATTTCTGAAATTCAGTCGTAAGAGAGCATGATTTTAAACCTTAAAGTGAGATTTAGCTGCAATTGGCATTAGAGGTTGAAATGTTTATTATTATTTATTGTTTTTTTGAAAGACGTATCTTATGTTTAAAATAAAGAAATAAATAGTAATATTGTGAAATATTATTACAATTTAAAATAACACTTTTCTATTTGAATATATTTTAACATGTAATTTATTCCTGTGAGGCAAAGCTGCATTTTCAGCATCATTACTCCAGTCTTCAGTGTCACATGATTCTTCAGAAATCATTCTAATATGCTGATTTGCTGCTCAAGAAAATTTCTTATTAATTGCAATGTTGAAAACAATTGTGCTGCTTAATATTTTGGTCCTTTTGGATCTTTGATGACTAGAAAGTTAAAAAAACAGCATTTATTACAAAATTATAAATGCCTTTTGATTAATTTAATGCATCCATTCCTTGCTTAATAAAATACTAATTTCTTAAAGAAAAATCTTACTGACCTCAAACTTTTGAACAGTAGTATAAATCTGACAATAAAAAATATTTTTGGTTAAAGGAAAATGCACTGTATTTTATGTTTAGTCATTTTTATTCTAAACTGTTCTAACTGTTAATTCATTTTAAATCAATTTTTAAATCATTTTAATTTTTTTAATAACTTGTTTTTATTGTTGTGATTATTTTTCATGATTATTTTAATTCCTTTTATGTAAAGCACTTTGAATTACCACTGAGTATGAAATGTGCTATATAAACAAACTTTGCCTTGCCTAGATACTAAACAATGCTTACTAAAAATCATGCCTTTATAAAAAAATTATGACTTTTGAACTGCAGTTAAAGACTTTACCATAAAACTATACTATAAAATTTGTTTAAACTATTTCTATCATGCTTTTGTTGACATTTTTGGAGTTCACCAGCATTCATCCCCATTCACTTTCACTGTATGGATTGAAATGGACTGAAATGGTAAACAAGTGAAAAAAATAGTACAGGTTTCACCACCACAAACCTCAAAATGAGCAGTTCCGCAACAAAAGCCTATAGTTTGGTTCAAAGGGCAGAATGCCATTCACAAAATAAGACGCTCTAATCTAGAATAGCGCATTACATGGAACCAAAGTACCAAACAATGGCATGAAAACAAATACTAGTTGTCTAACCATCCCACATTTCCCTCAAAACAACGTCAGCATTGCTTCTACTTCCCTGTGATTCTCTTTTCAATCATTTTACCCAATAAAACAGCACTAACCAGCACTCCAGAGACCCCTGACCCTGCTCTTACTACCCACAGATACTCTAATAGATTACCTTCCTCTCTAAATGAACTTAACGATCTATGACCCGCACGCTCTCCCCTCCCCTCCATCACCTGGCTGTACATTAACGTTAATGTGGCTCTTCAAGCTAGACTTTTCCCATGAGTATAGATAGAGGTGACCCATTTATGCTATTCTAGGATCAGCAACCTTTTCCCAATTGTAAACAGAAGCTTTAAAGTTCTGAGCTCACCGTCCATCTTTTGGCTTCTCTCTACCTCGCAGCGGGTGAGTGGCGAGCTCTCAAGGGTTCATTATGAAGCAGCCTTTCACAAGCCTGCTGCCATTGATCCTGGTGCCAGTTCACACACTCAGGAGGCTAACGAGAGGCCTTTGTGCCCGCTGAGCGTTCAACAATCACCCATCTTCATGACCAGGGCACGGCTGAGCCAGTTAGCAAACCATAATGTGCCAAGCACGATGTCACCGCTGACAGATCTACTCCAGCGATCTTCAATAAATAAGGCTAATATGCAAATGGAAGAGCTAATTACATTTAAAATAACATCATTACATTACACTGCCAAATATTGCATCATGCATGCTTTTTGGTGTGCATGTTTTTCCAGACGCATTGCTTACACACTAAAAAGCACTTATGTAGATGAGAAATGAATTATATATATGTTATACTTTCAAAACACATTTTTTTGAGGATTTATAAATTGCCTTATATAATCTTGCACCAACTAATATGCACGTATGCCTATATGTTTATTAGCACCATTAAAGGAATCCTTCACCCAAAAAATGAAATTTTGCTGAAAATGTACACACCCTCAAGATGTAGATGAGTTTGTTTCTTCATCAGAACAGATTTGGATAAATTGCATTATATCACTTGCTCACCAACGGATCCTCTGCAGTGAATGGGTGCCGTCAGAATGAGAGTCTAAACAGCTGATAAAAACATCACAATAATCCACAAGTAATCCACATGACTCCAGTTCATCAGTTAATGTCTTGTGAGATGAAAAGCTTGTTTGTAAGAAACAAGTCCATTATTAAGGCGTTATAACTTTAAATCATTATTTCTGGCCATAATACAAATCCATAATCCATAATAAAGCTTCCTACAGTGAAAAAGTCCTTTGCTGTTGTCCTCTCACATCAAAATCCACTGGCATATTTGTTTAGAACTGTTTAGAATTTTGACTTGTGCTTAATCGGTGCATATTTCTCTCCTGATTCAGCCAAGACGGTTTTTTTCACTGGAGAAAGCAAAATTATGTATAGATTTACTCATATCTTAGCAACGGTTTGAAGTTAAAATCATCTTGATGGATTTGTTTCTCACAAACGCACAGCTTTATACTTGACAAGAAGAGTCATGTCAATTACTAGTGGATTATTTTGATGTTTTTATCAGCTGTTGATAGATTAAGATCCATTGGTGAGCAAATGATGTAATGACACATTTCTCCAAATCTAGTCCGATGAAACAAATTCATCTGCATCTTGGATGGTCTGAAGGTCTGTACATTTTCAGTAAATTATCATTTTTGGGTGAACTATTCCTTTAACTAAGAATTCACATACAGACATAACACTAAGTAAACATATACCACATAAAGCAATATACTTCTATATAGAGAGCAGTCTGACAGTGTGTTTAACTACTGGAGAGAAGGTTTACCTAGTGTAATGTATAGCCCTAGCTAGAACCATCGGTGCATAGTGTGTGTGTGCAATAAACAACATGAGAATGAGCTGTAGACACACACATTCCTCTTGTGCTAAGTGTGTTTATCAGTGCGTGCTGCTCCTATGGAATTCTGACATATGGAACAATCCATCACATGCACAAACCCTAAAACAACCCAGAAAGACAAACAAAACTGCTTCAAGATAACGCCCCACTGACATAATAAATCTACACACATAAAACCGGATCCTTATAACGTAAAGACCCAGGATGCATTCTTGCATTACATCTGTGATCATTTTTAAGGGTTCATCTATGCACATATGCATCAGACAGATGTGAGCACTGCGTTTTTAAGATACAGTTTCAAGTTAACCCTCTATTGCACAATTTGGTCACTCTATATTTCACAGTTCATAACTGTACAGTATATGTCATTATGTAGCTATTAAAATCTGTGTAAATTGAGCTGATAATTACACGTGGCACAATGGAAAGCCACATGATGACTTCAAGTTCACAAGCAACAGTCAATTACTCTATAAATACTACATAGAGCAGCGTTGCCCACATAAACACCTTCACCACATGACACTACATTAATGCAGTAAACATGAACTAATAACAAAAAATACATTTTTTAAAATAAACCCTAAACAAATGTAACTGTTCACGCAGGGTGCCAATACCAATTTCCCCATAAATAATGAAGTGATTCATACATTTTACAGTAATGAGATCAATTCTATTCTATAATAATAATAATTAGTAGTAGTATACTCTAAAAAATGCTGGGTTGTTTTAACCCAACTTTGGGTCAAATATGGACTAACCCAGCTGTTGGGTTAAATTTTTACATTAAATTTTTAACCCAAAAGTTGGGTTAGTCCATATTTGACCCAAAATTGGGTTAAAACAACCCAGCATTTTTTAGAGTAATAATCATTTTTTTAACATTAAAATTATTAAAACATTAATAATAATTAAATAATAATTAAAACATTTCGTAATGCATGCAGGATGAGGTAGATGGTTAAAAATAGTTCAACTGCTTCAGGCTGCGTCTGTTTTTAAACGCAAGTACAAACACGTTCTATAGGAACTCACCCTTAATATTAATATTAATATCACCCTTAGAGATAACGTTACTTAACATTTAAACGTCCACATTTGCGATTTCAGTCCAGTCTTGTTCACACTCTAAAATCTCACAAGCAACAGTTAACATTACAGTCTCACATTTTGCGCGCTTCAAAATGAAACCACCACACACGACAACAGTATAAAATAACGCCTCAGTATGCGCACTAACCCTTTGGCATCCAGTTGCGGGTAGTTGTTACATGCGTATGGACTCAAAGTACTGCAGAAATAAATCCCACTAGAGTAACTTACTGCTCCGCACAGCAGCAGCTCGCTCGCGCACCGGCTGCGCGAGACACAATAGGATCAGCAGAGCGCTGTCAGTGCCTCTCGTCACGCGCTCGCTGCCACTACGCTGTTTGTTTGGCGTTTACTGCTGCGTGACGTCATACACACCGAGGACGCTGTTGTTCATTTATTTTATTGCATTTTTCTTTGGATATAAAAGTTCACCTTTTAAAAACGATGTATTTTTAAGTACGCAACAACAACAATGTAACTTGTCTTCTTCTCAACTTTGTTTCCTTCTTAATCAAGACTGGACTATTTTTATTTATTTATTAAACTTACCCCACTTATTTTATTTATTTATTTATTTATTTTATATACCCACTTTTGGGTAACCGTCACTGTTTATTCACCGAATTGTATCCTTTTTTAAATAAAATCCTTTTATCCCTTTTTTTTTTTTTTTTTTTTGAGAATTAATGGTGGAAATGTTTATCTTATTTTATTTTATTTTATAACTTACTCCATTTGGTGTGACAACATGACACACCTTTGGACAACTGTCTCTGTTCATTCACTGAATTTTATCCTTTTTTTCTTGAAATAAAGAGATTAGTAGTAGTAGTAGTAGTAGAAGTAGTAGTATTTTATTTGAGAATTCATGGTGGAAACGTTTATTATTTTATTTTATTTTTTTTATTTTATGTGAAAACTTATCCCATATGGTGTGACAACATGACCCACTTTTGGGCAACTGTCACTGTTTATTCACCAAATTTTAGCCCTTTTTTAAAATAAAAAGATTATTATTGTTATTATTATTATTATTATTATGAGTTTTATTTTATTTTATTTGAGAATTAATGGTGGAAATTTTTATTTTTATTTTATTTTATTATTTTATTTTATTTTATTTTAAACCTACCCCACACACTTTTGGGCAACTGTCACTGTTTATTCACTGAATTTTATCTTTTTTTTTCTTGAAATAAAAAGATTATTATTATTATTATTATTATTATTATTTTATTTGAGAATGAATGATGGAATTTTTTTTTTATTATTTTATTTTATTTTACCCAAGACCTTAACATATTCATTTATAGCCATTCATTCATTTTCATAGTCATATGATTTTACTACTATTGGTGGGTTAATGTTTTATCCATGCAATAAAATGGTGAGGGAATGATAAAAGCTTACTAGCTTACTAGTAACTACTTATCAAAGTAAATTTGTATTAGGCCAAAAACATTAACTGATTACATGCTAGAAATTAGTTAAATGGAGCATATATTTCTTTTCAGGACGCAAATTATAAAAAAAAAAAAAAAAACACTGTCTAGTCTAGTCATCTTGACCTCCTGACACACACACACACACACACACCCAAGAGCTATCTGTCTTGGCTGACTCCCTGTTCAGTCATCTATACAGCATTCCCTGCATTTTTCCCATTTCCCTGATTTAGAAATGCACACCCTCCTTCCTCAGGATGTCCTGAACAACTGCTCCAGTATTTCTGATCTTACTCATCTTTACATTCACCATGAGTAAACCGATTAGCAATATCTTTCGTTCACGAACAGCGGGTCTGTGCACGCCATGTGTCCGTCCAGTAAGTCTGTTAGTAACCACTGACCCAGACAAACTCTTATTCATCTCATTAAATTAAATGAGATCTTCAAGATGGTGGTTTTATAGTATAGTAAATCTCAACGCTAAAGTCTGTCACGCATGCTTGTGGGTTTAACACCAACTGCACTGACATAATCAACTGAAGGTCTTTATTCAGATGTCAGTGGAGTTTAGGAAGCTTTTTCCACGCAGCTGTCCGGAGGCATTCGCAGGCTGCGCTGTGTGAACGGATTGTTATGCAAACATACTTTGACTCCTGAAAGAGTTTCCAGTGTGCATTGTTTTCTCTCTTTCTCTTTCTTTCCTCAGAGAAAAGACACCAAAGTGCCCATAACCTCTACAGACATGAGTAACAGGAAGAAGTGACTTGCCTTCCTTTAATGCAACAAACCCAGTGACCTCATTTCTCCTGTTTCTTCCTGTTTACTTCTCCATAACATCCAGGATGGACCAGACGTGCTGTGCGTGTTTTTTTTGTTTTTTTTTGGTGACCACCAGAATCAACGTGCAAATACATTAAGTCAAAAGAGAGATCTTAACTAGTCCACACATTTACAACCAATTTGATGTTTAATATATGTATACAGCCATAAAAGAAAGACTTTCAACCAATGGGATTTGATTGTGGGCGGGGCTAGCTAGTGTAATGCTGCAAAGTTCAAAATCAAAGTGTCACAATCATGGCTTCTAAGGACAATAACTTTGATTATCATGAAAGTGATTTAATGCTTCCTGTTTTGTAAATGGTGTTTGATCTGATCTGATAACCTTGTCATAAAAAGTCTTATATATCCCATTATACTGGCTAAGATAGCCACAATGGAGAGGAAAAGGATACATTCAAAACTCAAAGTGCTTTTCACATTACGCTTAACCCTTTTTGCATTCCACAGCACTACTTTTACATTTTATTTTCTGTGTAAACATGCGCTAGATGGACGTTTTTGACTATTGCACTGCTGTCTTTTGACACACCGTGTCGAGAAAAAATAATTTAAAAAAAACATTGTGGGACCATTGCGTTTTTTATTTTTATTTATTTATTTTTTTTCAACACAAAAATGCGTTTTTGGTAAATCAGTGTTCTCTGGGTAAATCAATGCTTCACATTTGTATTTTGACTTTTTAATGCTGCACACTGACATAAATGCACAGGAATCACAATCACGTAAAACAAATTAAATTATATTAAATTTAAAATTAATGTTTAATTTTTCAGCATGACAAATCTAGAAAAATTAACAGAAAAGGTTAAACGAAGACTAAACACTAAAATATTAAGACTAAACAGCTTAAAATATCATCAATATCTATCTCTATTAGTGATACTATGTTAATATTTATCATGTGATGTCACAAAGACCTGCTGGAATCCAACAGTGAGCAATCTGCAACAGGCGACCAATCATAATCAGCCTCAATGCTTACCTCATTAAATATTCATGAGCTTTACACAGCCACAACTACTTTAGTTTTTGCATCTCTTGTCCAGTCATTGGGTTTCAAGTTTGCGTACGCACAAATTTGTGCGTGAAATCTGTGTACAAACTTTTTCACAAATAATGATTTGGCATTAACTTTCGTACTTAAATGCATTCGAATTTTTCAAAAAAGAAAAAAAAATAGGAACAACAGAAACCACATTTACACACAAAAACTTATATACTCTGCGTGACGTTATGTTAAGATTGAATTTTATACATACATATTTCATCTTAAATATATTTCATCAACTGCTAGATTTCTTTGTATAAGTGAATATTCGCATATGTACTGCTACATATGAAAAATTGCACACAAAGTCCTTATATGGGCATTGTTGGGCATGTTTTATGCAAATGACTAACCTTAGGTATGAGGTAGCTCATTTAAAGATTTATGTTTGGCATTTTTGCCTTTACTATGATAGGACAGATCAGAGCTGACAGGAAGCAAAGTGGGAGAGAGAGAAGGGGGCGGGATCGGGAAAGGTCCTTAAGTGGGGATTCGAACTCGGGACGCCTGAAGCACAACATCACTACATGTTGGGGTGCTGGCCACAAGGCTATCGCTGCCGACAAGGTTACTAATTTAAAACACTCCAAATTCATTAACATTAGAATGAGGTTAAGCACAAATAGCGATGTGAAGTTCTCCTGCTCACACAAATATGAAATAATTCACACAATTATTAGTCAATGAGACACAACGTGATTAACCTTATAAATGTGTAAATAACAACCTTTAACTCTTAGTTATACAAAAGTATTATAGTTAAAAATGATCGTTAACAGTTTCAAGCACGAAAAACCCAAAACTGGGTTTTTGAGCACTAATATATGTGATGACTAGCTAAAATCTGCATATGAGCCCAACAGTGACTGGTCCTTCCATGCGTACAGTCTTTACTATAGTTCTGCAGGGGGTTGCCTGATACGGTTTACTGTTGTCTGTTGTCAGGGAATCTCCTTGAATGAGGCGGATTGTTTACAGTGATTTCCAGCTAACATGTTCCATCGAACTAGCAAGCCGCGCTTCCATGACTCCTGCAAACAAAACATATTTCACCTCCTCCGCTCTTTCTTTCCAAGTCTCAGTCATAAAGCAGTGCTTACGAGCTCTAAGGGGCGAACTCTGTCTCCTAGCACTAATGTGGCATGAATGATTGATGCTGTTGCGTGGAAAGCTGCACTCTTGAGTCCAGTGGCACACTGAATCAATTCTTGTAGCTGTCATACCGATATCATATCGCTCCGCTGCACATCGCAATAGATTATTCAGCATACGTCATTAAATCACATCTACTGCAGTTGCAGATCGTGACCTTCGTAAAACAGTCTTGATAAGGAGCGGAATAAAGGATTAGACAAACTCACAAACAGTCTGTTGTGTTCGGGCCTAATAATCTTAACTTGGATTTACAACCCATGTCAGGGCTTACGCAGTAAACACGTCTCTATTAGTAAAAGCACATAAAACAATTTCATTGCGTGTAGTACGTCTAATAATAACCGCATTTAATTATGTAAATAAACCAGGTTGTGATCTGGAAAGCTTATAGTTTGAGTGCAGAGACCACCCTCTTCTTGCGATAGCTGACGAAACTGAATAACGCAGAGATTTGGACTCACCGTTGTGATAAATATGAAACATAATTGATGGGAATTTGATGGATTGCCTGTCCAGCAGCCCAAGTAGCTGTCAGAGGATAACATGGCCATTTGGAAACTAGATCTTAGAAAGTCATGGAATAAATCTAGCACTTGATTAACATGCAATCCATTTGACTCTGTGCTTTTTATTATTAATGATTGAGAGAGTGCATACATTTTTGCTCTAGCAGTTGAACAGTCATGCTGCATAAACATCCTCAGTTTATGTAAACTTAACCATGGTTTTCGGATGAGGAAACTGCTCTTCTGATGGTGAAGTCAAACTAGATTTCCATTCATATGCATATTTTAAAATGTTTAAAATGATTAAACATTAATATTATTTAAATATTTTTATAATAATATCTATATCAATAAATAAGTAAGATTAATCCAATTACATAATTATAAATATTAAATATAAATTATATTATAAATAATAATGTGAAATAATAAATATGAATTGATGAATTAAATATATATAATAAATAATTTAATAAAAACAAAAATGTTAAATACTTATCGATTTATATTTATTATTTATTAAAAACTGAAGCAATAAAGTGTAACGTCACATTGCATAATTAATTTTGCATGCTCAATTCCTAGTGCATTAATATGAATATGATTAATATGATTAAATAATTATAATCACTAACAAATGTTATGATTAATAAATTATTATAAATAATAATAAATAACCAATTAAATTATATTAAATTATGTATTTAACAATATATAAAATATATTCATACAAATGTCAATATTAAATAAATATTTTCTATTTAATTATATTAAATATGTTTTGATTTAAAACAATAAATTTATATACATATATATATATATATATATACACACACACACACACACACACACAAATATCATTATTTAAATATTTTTTTATATCTATTATTTATTAAATTTATCTTGTTGTCCAAATTCACTGCAGGTTCAAAAGTAATTTTGCTTGCTCAGATCATAGTGTGGCGGCACCTTGATGTTGATCACGTCTTGAATTAACACTTATGTGACAGATGGGTAACAGATGGGTAAGTTATATCATAAAAGAAAAATTATGATCTTGTAAACCACATAGCTTTTATTCACTCTCACTAAAGGTGAGTGAACTGATTTGTAGGTATATGTAATTCAGATAAGGTGAATGATTGGCTAATCACAGTCCCTGCTCTCCACCAATCAGCTCCACAGATAACGCAGGCCATTGTTTCCGTCAGTAAATCCAATCAAAGCCACTATGTCAATCTCACACTTCGCTCTGGGAAAACACAATATGAGATAAAGCAAGTACTACAGTGAAAGCCAAAGATAGCAGGGAGACTTCATGCTTGTCAGGACCAATAAACAGGATTATATCTCCAAACGTGGCCATTTTTCAGTAATCCGAAGTAAATGGCACTATTCAGTTGTCCACAAGTTTCTCCATTCCCATTCCTAATCTACTGACCTTCTTTACAAAAAACACTTGTGATTTGGCAGAAGCCATTGGAATCGGCTATACATACATATTTGTATATATATATGCAGTAATTAAAAATAACAGATATATGATAATAGATGTATGTTAATATAGGATCAAAGGAAAAGGGAAGTCCTCTAATTAAAGTCTTTAAGAGTCTGTCTCTGACTGCAGTAAAATAAAAGGGTCAGAGCTGCAGTCAGACAGTCTCTGTGTCAGTGTCTGTGTTTGAGGTACCCTGAGACTTTAACAACTCAAAACCCACACCATCTGCCTCTGATGGCAAGAAGCGATGGGCAGACGGGCTCTTCTGAAGCAACTAGACAACCTGTCACGCCACAGGACTCTGACAGGAAGCAGAGTGCAGTTTCATGGGAATAACAAAAGCAATGAGACCTGAGGCTTTAGACAGAGGATCTGCTCCAAAATCTAAACACTCCTCCAAAATAGAACAAATTTTTAAGGCAGCATTACTCCCTGATAATGCGATCCCATAATGCATTTATAAAAAGTTGGAAAAAATCTGGAAAATGTTGACAGTGTTGATAAATATAATGCATTATTTATATTTAAATGATTTTTTATTTACACTACTATTTAAAAGATTGTTAGTAGTAAGTAGTACTTTTGTATTTTTTTAAGAAATTAATACTTTTATTTAGCAAGGAAGCATTAAATTGATTAAAAGTGACATTTAAATGACATAAAGACATATATAATGCTACAAAAGATTTCTACTTCAAATAAACGCTGTTCTTTTGAACTTTGTCAAATCCTCAAAGACCCTGAAAAAAAACTATGTATGATGGTTTCCACAAAAATATTAAGCAGCACAACTGTTTTCAAGATTGATAATAAAAAGAAATGTTTCTTGAGCAGCAAATCAGCATATTAGAATGATTTCTGAAAGATCATGTGACGCTGAAAACTGGAGTAATGATGCTGAAAATTCAGCTTTTCATCACAAGAATAAATTACAACATTTTAAAAAATATTCAAATAGAATACAGTTATTTTAAATTGTAATATTATTTCATAATTTTACTGTTTTTTTTTTAATTAAATAAATGCAGCCTTGGTGAGCATAAGAGACTTTAAAAGAATCAAAAACATTCAAATGGTATTGTATAAATATTTTAAAAATTATATTGGCATATGTTTATGTACTGTATGTCTCTTCCTGCGCATGTCTATGGTCCAACGTCTCATCAAATATATAAGCTCGTCTGCTCTTTAATAAGTGACCTGAGCTATAAGACGGCCCAAACCAGGTGGAACCAAACAAAAGGGTTATAGTGAGCAGCAATTACTGTCACATACCTTCTCCAGAAACGCCCCCTAACTCTTAAACGCTCCATTATGTGCGTTCCCATCATTGACTTCGCTAATCCCAAAGATCAACAGCCATTTTATTAACAAAACAGCCACATAAATAAGCCCATTGTTACATGGGAATCATTTTGTGGTCGCACCAACAATGCAAAGATACAGATAATGATTTTTTCTTATGTTCTTCTCAAAACAGTGTTATGAAATGCCACAAATATTTGATTTAGATGCTCACTGCACACTAAGGAAGTGTAAGGAGCTGGCAGGAAAAAAGACAATTGCTGTATAGCATTGTTTGCCCAGGATAGACATAACATATTTCATACATCCTGGTTGAGCTTGAACTCCTCACAGCTACTATGAAAAGTTTTCAAAAGCCTAAAGGGAGCTGCTAAGAAATATTCATGGAGATATCAAGCAAGTATTAATGGGTTGCACAACACATGCTGTACAGAGAGCATCTGAGGTTCTCAGAGACAGCCGAGATCCATCAACACATCTGAGAACATCATGATGAAGAAACACAGAAACTGGGACTGTTTTGAGGAAAAAGGGAGAGAGAAAGAAAGGAAGCAGAGACTAATTGTTCATTAAATTATCTAAACTCATAAATAATGTTCCACTCAGACAGACACAAAGGGCCCAAACATGCTTATCGCTACAAATAAAACCACTCTGGCATCTATGAGCGCTCAAATTAATCTTCAGTTTATAGAAAACGACTGGTCTAAATTATTTATGTTGTCACACTCCATGCGAATGCAAAAACTTACAAATCTAGTAAACTGTTCTATCATCTCATCTGCAGCACTGTACAATTTAACAGCAGAATTACCTGACAGACACTCGGATATCCTAAATGGAGATAGCTGTTGTCCAACCTGTTGCACCACCTCCATTATCAAGCAACCTATCCCAGAAAAGAGGCCTCAGAAGTGAGAAGACTATGGGCCTGCAGACTTGAGGAGCGCTGACATGGTCCATAGTGAGGACCGAGGAGGAGGGGAAGAAAGAGCCGAAGGGGAGGAGAGTCGGGTACACCCACCTCTCTTTCTGACTAACAATAGAGAGTTTCAACAGGCCCAGGAGCTCTTAAAAGAGAAGAAGAGAAAAGTGGCCTCTTCTCCAGAGAGTCTGTCAGTCAAACTTTTGAATAAATCGTTTCAGAGGATATTTATATTTTTATGAAGGCTGTTTGGGGTGGCTCTTTTAAACTAGTCCTTATGTTATCTTATGACCTGGTTAAGTACTTATATGATAAACGGATAATACATTTAATAAATCCAACAGACAATTTTTTTGCCTCGTTCTTAACAATGAATACATTACTAGGGAGTGCTGAACTAGTCAGGAGGTCAGAGCACACTACACAACTACTCCATTATCATCATAAACCAGAAACATCAATGAAGAACTTTCTAATCTTATAGTTTGTTTAAGATAGCACGAGGTTAAAACCGAGGACGCTGATGATGGTGATGAAGACCTGTCATCACAAAATCTGATTAAATACTCAAGCAGAACCAACATGGTCTCCATTGCAACTGCAGATAAACGCTTCGACTCTCTTTGAACAATGAGCCTCATATCTCCAGCTCCTCCGGTGCATGTCCGGGGGTCTGGTTTCAGAGCCCCCCACAGACGTATGAGGAGAAAGTGGGAGACGGGGTTTATCTGATCCGCCATCAACTCATATCAACAGGCCCACAAGCTCCCATCAGCCACTATGGCTTCATCTTAGCCCATTCGATAGCCTGTCTGAAAAGACCAGGTCAGGGCAAAGGTGAAAGGCTACTCTAGTTGTTCTGCTCTATACGTCTCAACTGGAATAGTTACCACCCTAAAAGACAACCACAATGAACTAGCATTGCCATTACAACATGATACCACTTAGTGCACTTCAATGTGTCCTAATGATAGGGGGAGTATGCTGTGGAGTGTATGGTTACGTGGTCGCTAGGTTCAGGACTGTAACTCTGTACGTATGTGAAAGTAATCTGGTCTTGCGTATAAACCACACTAAAGTGCGCAGGAGACCAGACATACACACTCGCCTGCGAGGACAGACGCCAATCACTATTGTAAAGGAGCTGAAGTAGACGTCCTGCTCATTTAGATGAAATTCGATGCAACTTCTGAGCCATACTGAGAATATGTTTTAAAGGTGATGTATGTCATTTTTGTATGTTGAAATGCTTTTATTTGAGTGAACCAACAGCTAATAGTGTGAGTTTGGGGGCAGGACTATCTGCGACAAATTTGTTTGAAAACAACGGATCCTTTTTGAGATTTTTTTTTCTTTTCTCTTCTTTTCTTTTTTTTTTTGCAAGCAGAAGTCAGCATAGTTAGGTACAGTGTTATTTTTGTATCGTTGAGATACTATTATATTATCAATATATATTATATTGAGATCTATCTATCTATCTATCTATCTATCTATCTATCTATCTATCTATCTATCTATCTATCTATCTATCTATCTATCTATATTAGTGCTGTCAACTGATTTAAAAAATTAACTAATTAATCGCACATTTTTTCTGAAATTAATCGCCTGTGTTAACACGCTAATTTTGACACCACTAATATATGTATATATATATGTTTTTTGGTCATATATATATATATATGGTTATTGTAATTTTTTAAATTCAATTTTTAACTTTATTTAATTTAATTTTTATTTTATTTTAATTAATTCTTTAAAATGAATAAATAACTATATATATATTTCATTGTTTTTTAACAGTTTTTCATTTTAGTTTTTCTCAGTTGCTTTGGTGCATTTCTCAGATCAGAAATGAAATTCTCCAAACTATTTGTTCAACCTCCACATCATCTAGTCACTTGTGCACATCGTAAAAGCAGTTTCTCATTCGTCTGAACAAGTTGCGATTGCTTTGGTACATTCATGCAACTGATTATGTGCATTTGTCTGCGGTTTCCTACATTTTTAGTTGCTAATGTCATATTGCTCAAAATGTATTATATAGTTTTCTGTGCAATAGTCTTACCCCTCAAAACATCTAGTCAGTTCATCGTATAAGTCATTGAATGCAAAATGGTTGCTCTAGTTGTCATAAACAGTCAAGCATATTTTCTACACATTTCTATTAGACTTTTTATAAATGTGCCATGAATTGTTCAAGTGAATCTTGACTTTCACTAATGAAGAGAATACAGATCAACCAATGACAAACCAGTTCTCTGTAATAATCTCATGAACCTTCAATTGGAAAGCATATATAGACAGAGGACAACACAAGAGCTTCAAATTCTGACGATGGATGAACATCCAGAAAACGATCAGGGTCAACAGCCGAGAGGAAGAAGAGGAGTAAGGATGCGTGGTGGAAGGATACAGAGGCAAAACAGAGGAAGAGGCAGAAGAGGCCAAGGACAGAGGCGCATATCAGATGAAATAAGGGCCACTATTGTGGACCATGTTGTCAATCATGGCCTTACAATGGCTGAAGGGTGCAGCTGGGGGCAGTCGTGGCCTAATGGATAGAGAGTTGGGCTTGTAACCCGAAGGTCGTGGGTTCGAGTCTCGGGTCCGGCAGGGAATACCACGACTGAGGTGAGACCCTTGAGCAAGGCACCAAACCCCCAACTGCTCCCCGGGCGCCGCAGCATTGGCTGCCCACTGCTCCAGGTGTATGTTCACTACTGTGTGTATGCACTTGGATGGGTTAAATGCAGAGCACAAATTCCGAGTATGGGTCACCATACTTGGCCACACACCACTTCCCTTTCCCCCTAAATATTGGGAGATCGACCATATCCTCAATAACTCAAACATTTCGAAAACAGTCTCTTTCAATCAATATCCCACATACATTAATTTGTACTTTTGAAATGAATATATGGCATACATAAGAAACGCAGCCTTCTGCATTTCAGTACAGTAACTCTCATCCAAATTGTTGCCGTAGTTTACATCAGGTAACACTAACAGAGAGCACTATTATATTGACAACATGACTAAGTATTTTGACCATCTTGTTTGAGAACAATGACACAAGGACTTTTCATTCTGATGGCACTGATATGTTCATTGACATAAACACTTACTTTTGAGACATGAACTAAAGATTTTGAGTAAGTTACAGGCTTTTGCAGGAAACCCATTGTTTGGTGCTGTTTGTACGAATTGTTTTGAGAAATGCACATACTTTGCAAATATTAAGGACGATTCGAGAAATGCACCAAAGTGACTGAGAAAAACTGTAACTATAATAACCCTGGTTTTTATAGTGGTGAATGGAAACTATAACAAATATAATTTTTTTTTGCATTCATTTGCCCCAGTAGCAATAGAATATCCACAATAGTGTTTCTATGACTTTACAAAAGAGGAAAATAGATAAAAAATAAAAATAAAAATCAAATAAACCAGTATTAGTGTTTAATTACTGTAAAAATGATTTAATCATTTAATTAAATAAATGTTCTAACTACAATAAAATAAAATAAAATAAAATATGGGAATTCTTCTGTATAATGACTCAAACGAATCAGTTCAAAAGAATCAATTCAAGTAAATCGACTCACTAAAATGAATTAGAATTCTAAGCGCTACTCTTTCCAAGCTTTATCAGAAATATGTTCAATTGTGTCTCAAGTTTAAAAGAGGTCATCTTGACAAATGGTCAATTCTCTCGGTTCAGGTCAGGACCAACTGAACATTAGTCTGTCTGAGATGTGAGTCCTATTACACTGTATAAAATTTATTATGGCTATTACAGAGTACACGGAGTACTATCAATATTACGAGGGTCTGTAGTACAGTAATGCTGAATTGCTCAAAGTCAGCTGATCAGTCAGATACAGACTACAAGGAAATCCATAGGATGAAGTAACTGGAAAACAACAAATGTGGCATATTCAATAGTAAAACAACATTACCAAGACTTAAAATGTGATTTTATGATCAATAGTCATATGGATACTTGCCAGAGCAGTAATCAATGTGATAAATTTGAGAAAAAGTGATGTGAATCACATTCCAAATGCTTTTGACTTCATTATGTTAATCTAACCTTTGCCATTAATGAATGCTAATAAACTAGTTGAAAGCCAACAAACAACCAAAGCAAGTCCAGTCTCTCAACTCTCTAATCCAGGCTGCTTAATAAAGCCTTAGCGGTTTTAATGGTCTCTTGGTCAGACGGTTGGTTTATTTCCAGGCTGGTACACAGATGACACCTGCCCTGGTTGGAATAGCAGGACGCGAGGTTGCAGTGGAGGTCTGTGGCTCACGGGAATGATTTATGGCCAAGTCAAGTCAAGTCAAGTCAAAAAAACATTCAAATGGTATTGTATAAATACCATTTGAATGTAATTACTACAAGATCTCCTCCTCTCCCCAGCTCTGTCTGTCAGATGGCCACAGGCCCGAGGTTAATATTAGTGAATGTCTTCCATGCTATATGTGCCTTTTTCATTGCTTGAGGGGTCTGATGAAGAGTTAATGTTATTTGAAGTCTGACACACCTGTGGGAGAGATTTATACGGTGGTGTAGTTGCTGATGGGGAATCAGGTAATTGGGGATCTTGACTCACAAAACTGTTGGAGAATTAGCGCTACCAATATAAAAAAAACACTCTAAAATCAATACCCCACAACAAATTCACAACTGAAAAACAGGTGAAGCTGAGAATGAGTGTTGATACATAGGGAAAAACACATTCATTTGTCAGTGTTAACTTCACTGACAACTTATGTCCACTTTGTCTATATAACTACTAAAAAGTCTGGACACAACTACTCATTTCATTCTTTATTATGACTACTTTCCACTTTTTATAATAATAGTAAAATAAGAATTATGAATCATGAAACTATGAATTAACGTATTCTAGTATGGAAAATTTGTAAAGATCAAAAAACCTTACTTCACTGTTCACTGTTGTTGTATGGGTAAATTCTAAAAATTTTAAAAATTCTAAAAACATTTTTATTATGTATGTATGTACACACACAAACACACACACACACACACACACATATATATATATATATATATATAGTAGTCAACATTTGAAGTGGATCTAAACCTTTCATCAAAGTTGGAAAAAAGTACAGACCAAAAAAACCTTCCTTCACCATCACCCTTATCCATTAAAATAATAATAATAATAATAACAATAATAATAACAATAATAATAATAATAATAATAATAATAATAAATTTAAATAAAAATCAATTTTGTAGACAAAAATAAATTATGCCAACTTATGAATTCTAAAAATAATTATTTTAATTAAATAAAAAAACAATATTTTTTACATTGAATTTATATAAAATAAAATAAAAAAGACTGAAAGATTTCGGTCAAGTGAGCCCCAAACAGACTAGAAGTATTTCTTTAATGCTGAGTTTGTTTGCATCAGCACGCAAACATTGCTAGCTTCGTTTCAGGTTATCAGAAGAGACTCCCGTTTCCCACTGACAAGACTGAACATAATCCCTTTATAACAGATGGGAATTTCTACAGGAAACCCCGAGCTGAGTCCTACAGGCTAACACACGAAACACCTGTTACAGCACATGTTGTGTCAGTTACTGATGAATCCCCTGAGATGGCATTCACTAGGCATAACCAGAGAGCTAATGCTAAAATTTCATATTAACAGTTTGTAGTTTGTTCAAATCCCAGACTTGAAGTAAATATAGCGATGCTCACCTGATTGAAATCTAAGAAACACACATGATGACACAAGATGGAGTGCATGAACACTTGTACTTCCTGCGTCCCAGTTATCGTTTTCCATTCACCACTGGCAGAGACAAATAAAGCACAAGCTGTCCTAAACCCTCTGCAGCTCCAGAGATCATTATTCACACAATCATAAACTTCTCCACAGCGCTCGAACATTTCCATTTCCGAGATCAAATTCCTTTGTAGAGCCTCGAGCAACAATTTGACACTGCAAGCATCAATCTCTTAGACAGTTTCCACTGCGTCCCGTCGCTGCCCTGATATACAACGTCAAATCAATATAAGAGACAAATATCTCAGATATTACCAGCAACACAGCCGCGCATGTATTGTGCATGTGGATATCACATATAGCATCTATAATTTAGGATTTATCAATGTCAACATGACACTTGAAGGCAGAAGTGAATGTTAATGTACACACTGGTGTTGATAGGCGAATCCCTTTAGCAAACACACTGATCAAATCAATAGGACTCTGGAGACGAAACACAGGACTCAATATCTGCAGCTGTCAGACAACAGACACAGATTGAGGCGAATTTCAGTATCAATCAATGCCAACAGTATCTTTTCAACATCAAGCACTGAAATATGAAACTCTGCAACATCTCCAAGGAAAAGCAGCAAAACGTTACAATTTTTCAGTCATAAATAACATATCTGCAATGATCAGTCCTGATCTGGAGGCGTCAGCATCCAAATGAGAACTTCAAATTTTTATATATTTACATAATAAATGTATCAAAAAATATCAAATATATATCTAAAATATACCAAATTTATTACAAAAATGTATTATATATAAACAAATTTTGAATTTCTAACTGTGTGTAATTGTTATAATGTTATATGTTATAATGTTATATTATATTATATTATATTATATTATGTGTATGGTTAGGGTTTATATATGAATAGTTTATTTGCAAAAACAGCTCTGATTTTTGAAAATTTTTAAAAACGGAGTTATCTGTTTTTGCAAATAAACTCTTAAATAAATATGCATAATAATTATAACATTAACCTATAATAATAAATATATCAAAAAATATCAAATATATCTAAAATACACCAAATTTATTACAAAAATACAGAATATGTATTATATATAAACAAATGTTGAATTTCTAATTGTCTTTCATTTTTATAATGTTATATATTATATTATATTATATTATATTATATTATATTATATTATATTATATTATATTATATTATATTATGTATGTATGTGTATGTTAGGGTTCACATATAAAAATAATTCACAATAATTATTATATTATATTATATTATATTATATTATATTATATTATATTATATTATATTATATTATATTTGTGTATGTATATATATATATATATATATATATATATACATACATACATACATACATACAATAATGTGTATATATACAGTAATTATTGTATATATACACATACAATAATGTGATGATAATAATAATAATAATAATTTATAGATATTAATTATATAACATTAATACAAATGTTTTTTTCATGCTTATAAATTACGGGAAAACAAACAAACAAACAAACAAATAAATAAATAATAGAATAGAATAGAATAGAATAGAATAGAACAGAATAGAATAGAACTGATTTTCCAAATAAAAGCAACTTCTCACATCTGTAGGGCAAATATGTCCCCAAACTATAACTAAATATGTACACACACACACACACACACTCTGTCAGGCGAGTGGCTCTGCTCTGATTATTATGACAGTCCTAACGCAGCGTCCGGCCCAAAAGCGTTCAGACAGCTGATAAGAATGTTTGTATTGTAAGCCGCGAGCGTCCCGTCTGCTTTACCAGCCCAGATCCTGCCTGTTTGCTCTGGCAAAGCTGATGGCCCACGCAAGCTGCCAGAATGAAGAGCTTGCAGAGAACAGAGGGGATTGTGGGATTGAGAACTTCAGTAAGACAGGGCTTAGATAGAGCTGCTGAGAAAATGCTGATGAGAGCTGATTCGGGCTTTAGGACTTTAGAAAACACCCTGTAATGTCATTACCTCATTCTCTCCCAGCAAGATCTGGGTAAAAACAAGCACACGGACACCCCAAAACAACCCATAAACATACATACAGCGCACTTTCTGTTCCAGTACTGGACATTTAAAAATAATTGTTTGTTCACATGAGATTCTGTAAATCTCACCATAAAATAATTAAAAGGGAAACACCATAAGATTAAAGTCTTATTTATGACATCATTCATCATTCTAGGCCACAGGCCAACCAGCTGTGCAGATGCTGAGGTGACATGACACCATCTTTAGAAGCAGCCAAGGGCTCCACGAGATCTCGTGACTCTTGGCTCTGACTCAGAATGAGAGTTTAGAGGTGTGAGGTTACCAGCTCTGTAACTTAACATCTCTGCACATCACAAACCTGACAAGAGATAAAAGACAGGGATCTAAAAGTGAGGAAGGGTGAGAAAGAGAAGACAAGGGGACATCACTGTCTTAGATCACTGGATATCTTCCTTTAGATCGCAGTCTGACATCCACCATATCCTCTCCATCCATAGATAGGAAACCGATCAGTGTCTGGATGAAAGCATAAATCTAGGGTTATTTTTAACCCTGGGTTATCTTGACATAATAATATTAACTTTTACAATATATTTAACATTATTAATATTATAGTTATTAATACTTTAGCTTTTATGTAAATATTACATTACAATTATTCATTTTTGAATATATATGTAAAATTATTTTTATACAATTAAAACCATTTCACCGTTTGTATCACTCCGCTTGCAGTATTTTTCACAGCGAGTGTCACGGCGGACACCCAAATACACTATAATTTTAAAAATAATACTGTTTTTGAGGGTTTTTATTTTAGGAGAGATCCAGATGTTTAGACTTCAAATATGCAGTTTGTTCATAAAGATAATGCCTATTTGAAAATTTGCTTCGGCGTTTTTGGAGATGTGAGTTACAGGGCGTCAACGGCCGTTCAGCTCTCATGAACCGGTCGAGAGCAGCCTCGCCTCGGCCAGATCTTCTGGAATTTGCCACTGGCTCTGATGTCTCTATAGTGGTTAAACATGAGATATAATTTGTTTTGGGTAAATCTAAAGAGCAGTCTTTGGTCTCATTAATCTATTATTTGTTCCAGAGCAAATAGTTTTGGCTGAGGGCAAAATCTCATGTATTTTATACAACGTTGATGTTGTATATCAGAGCATTGCCTTTGCTCTTTTGACTGAATTGCTTAACTTTTATGATGGCTGTTGTTGTTTATTAAAATTACTATTTAATAAATATTTTATATAAATAATAGCAGTAATTAATAATAGTATTAAGTATTGAGAAATGGTGTTGTGTGTAAGTGATGGTGATTTTTGTTACACTGTTCCGCCATTAGATGGCGACAACAAACTATTTTTACTAGTGCGTCAGCAGTAAAGACTTTTATATTGGAAAATACGAAACGCAGCTGTAAACAAGGAAGTTATTTTTACTTTCAACAACACCTTAAGCCAACAAATGCACTGAGCAGTGCTGTCATCGGAAATCACCCTTAACAGATGAAAGGATAGTACAACAAAGACATCGCTTTCCTCAGCAGACATTCAAACTAATGTTTTATTGTGAGTATAAAATTGAGCTGAAGAATGAATGCTGTATCAGATGTAGGTAATCACACTCACTCAGTACATCTCTCTCTCATAGTACTGTACTACTGCACATAATACACAGCTTTTAAAACAGTATTACAAGCTTTTAATGAAGCAACTCAATGTTCCTCCATTACTAGTTCTAAAGTAACGTTTTGGAATTAGTAACGGAAGCTTAGGCTCAGCTGTTAAACTGTCAAACTGAGATTTGAATCCGTTGCGGAAGGAAGTAGTTCTGGATACAGTCGTTGTTTCTTGTGGCGTAAAACTGTTGTATAAACATGTATGATGTACAACATACAGTATACACTTGTATTTAACATATTAAATGTATATACGAGCAATATCTCATGAGTACCGGTGTGATATCGCTCTATAACAGCATGGCTGTGATTACGACACTTGGCCTGTTGTACATTATAGTGAAATTCATAAAAAAGTCTCTCCATTGGCTCTTAATAAGTTATTAAAGATTTCATTTGAGATTGTTCTCTCCTGCAGGCTGTCTGTGAGAAACAGAAATGTAATTTTTTTTTTTTAACAGTGCTGCTTTTCCCCCCGTCTAATAATCCCACACGGAGACTGCTTAAGTAAATGTCATCATTTCTGTTGAGTTCTGCAGTTGATGGATGACCGCTGCAATTTCAACATCGCATGTCTCTGCAACCGCTAAACATCCTCCTAACTGGATGTTATTGTTGCAGGCCTCACAAGGGTCGTTGACAGGGGAAGTAGTTGAACCTTATCTGAACCAATCACAGCCTCCGCTCTGACATTATGACAAATCCCATTCAGTTCTATTCAATTACTTTCTCTCTTTCCTGTCTCTCAGTCTCTGTCTAACCAACTCTGACAGTTCAAATGTCAGTAAAATCTCTGCAGGACAATGTAAACCCTCAAAAAGTGTTGACGGCTCTCGCTAGGGGATAAAAATTGTGACATCTGCTAATCTAATGTAGACTGGAGTCTCTTGGGGCTGGATGTATAAGACAGGTCTGTCTACAGCAACGGCCATACAGCATGGGAAAGACAGCAGACGTGCCTTTGTGTCTCACCTGGAAAATCATCTTACATTCTCGCCTAATGGTCCTATGGACATAATGTTCACCTTTGAGCTAATAGGAGCCAGAGGTTTTATCATCGTTGTGCAATAAATTGAGGTGGATAATATCATCGCTGGACCTGCATTATTGTTAATCCACCTTTGGAGATTTGGAGAGGCTCCATTATGTGGGCTGGAAATGCACAGTTATCCAGATGCTTGACTAGGAATGTTATTTCTATGTACAGTTGATATATGAAAGTAGAGATGCAGACCAAGTGTTTATGAACGAGACTTTCAAATAGAACGATATTTATTTTTTCATATTAATAATCATATTATTATAATAATCATATATAATTAAATATGCAATAATAATATGGTTAATATATATATATATATATATATATATATATATATATATATATATATATAAATAATTGTAAAATACATAATAAAACCTTTTGTTTTAATAATAACCTTATATAATCCTGCTAATTTATTAATCTTATGTTATTAAAAAAAAGACTATTTTATTTTGAATATTTTAGCCAAATATTTAAATATTTCCTTAAATATATGTATTAAATATAATTAAGATATTTATTAAAACAATATATTATTACAATATTTTTCATATTGGCCATATTTTGTACAGCAAATTATTTTCCCTTTTAAAATTAATACATTTTTCATGAACTAAAAGTAGTAGTTATTCAGTTCAACATAACCTTCTCTTTGAGCCTTGGAATTAAACTGGCTGTTTTAGTTGCTGTACCTTTTATGATTTACATTTGTGAATGACCTCTGTTATAATTGGCTACCATCTTTGCATGTGAAATAAGTAATAATTCCTGGCCAACTTGCTAAATACCGGTGTTTATATATAAATGCATGTTAAAATGAACTGTTTTTGCAGCTTATAGTTTTCATAAATTGTCTGGATGGATACTAGAGTTCACAAGAAAAAAAATAGATTGTATTTTCCACGATACAGCCTTTTTAATCTAGCAGAATTACAGTGGTGCATGACCATTAGAGAGCATTGACACCCCAAAGTGCCATGTCAGCTCTTCAAATAGCCTTAAAGAGAGGAATGCACGAAGATAAGCAAAGAGAGCCAAAAGACATCTCTTTAAAAGCATCTGAATTGGCTCCAAATCACTCAGAGAATGAAGCACTAAACCACAGAGCCAGAAAGACAACAGAAAGACAGGAAGAAATCTCCCTAAAGCTCTGTCTTCCATCTTTATTATACATGCAACCAAATAATCATGCAGAGAATACAATCAAAAATACACACCTAACGGAAATGACAAGCAATATGTGCCTGGAAAAAGTCAAGCATGAGTTTAAAAACATTTCAAATGTAAATATATGTATGTATATATGTATATATACTGTATATATATATATATATATATATATATATATATATATATATATATATATATAAGCAATCACATTACAAATAACCTGATTTATTCTCCTCCCCTTTCTGTTTTGTCCAATAAAAAGCCTCGTGTCAGACAAACAGGCTCAGTGTTCATGCCACCCACCTGGGTTGCAGTTTAAGTCCATGATGGGATGGGAGCTCTATCTATCCAACTTTTGTGATCCACCAAGAACACAAAGATTCAGCCTGCTATGCATTTCTCAAGGTTTCTCTTCTCTCATCCTGTTTTTATCTCCTTTCAGCATGATATTTACTGCATTTGAGCTCAAAGCATCTCTGGTCAACAGGTTCTCTACGGCTCATGCGTGTGCAGATCCTGCGGCGTCTTGGCTCGGATGGTGTTCAGTGATGCACTGTGACGATCTAGCGGAAGGCGAGCAGGGGAGCTTGGCTCATAAATCATGACCGCTAAGGCTCTTGGGGGTCCCGGCCTGGCTTGTAAATTTGATGATCGAAGAGCGGGCACTTGGCCAAACAGCTCGGCCCCTCACTGTGCTCTATAAATACAGACAGAGCTTCTACCGGTCGCTACAGCGAGGAAACTGATTTGTCTAGTTATTTTTTCCTGTTGCACTTTGATCCGTAAAAAGCTTTTAGAATCCAGTAATTTCACTTTAATCTGCCTGAAAGGAATGATGTGGATGCTATTTTTCAGTGGAAAGTGAAATAACTCTCCAAAAATGACAGAAAAGCATGATAAAAGTAGTTCATGTATTTTGTTTGCCATTATTATTTGGTGTGAAATATCTTCACATGCCATTTTTTGGAGCAGAGACCAGGATTGGTTTCTCATGACCATGATTTATAAATAAATAAACACATATTTATATATTTATTAATAAATACTTACCATGTACTCATGAATAAATAAATAATATAATTAATAATACTAATAAATAAATAAAATAAATACAAATAAATAACTGTATTTAAAATAAATAAATAAATATGAATAAATAAATAAATAAATAAATAAATATGTATGATTAAATAAATCATAAAATAATAATAAATTAAATATTCAACATGCATGCATGCATAAATAACTAAAAACATATTTAACATGTATTTATTAATAAATGAATAATACAAATGCATATATATTTTTCAATAAAAACAAAATACATAAATAATTATGTATCATGTATTTATAAATAGATAAATAAATAAATAGTTAATATGTATTTATTTATAAATATATAATAATAAAAATAACAAGTAAATATTTAACATGCATACATAAATAAATAATAAATAGATAATAAACAGAATTAAATACAAATTAATTTAAATAAATATTTAACGTATGTTATTGATAATTAACAAAACAATAGATAGATAGATAGATAGATAGATAGATAGATAGATAGATAGATAGATAGATAGATAGATAGATAGATCGATAGATAGATAGATAGATAGATAGATAGATAGATAGATAGATAGATAGATAGATAGATAGATAGATAGATGTTTACTATATACATGAATGAATGAATGTGTCATTTTTGGAGCTTAGCAGCATCTATCCCCATTCGCTCATTCTACGCAAATAAGCTTTTTACTAATGTTATATGTTTATGAAATGACATGAGGGTGATTTATAAAGGCTGTTCCTTTATGTAAATGTTACCCAAATAGCTTTAGCATCAGTCAATGACAGTCTATGACAGTTTAGGTCGCTGACACTGTGTGAAAACTGCTCTGTGTGCAACCGTCGTGTGTATTCCACTTATATCTGCTATGCTGGATATGTCAGGGGTGCAAAACAGGTCTATAATGTTCCCTAGAGTGTCAACACCGTCTTCACTTACACATGAACTATAGATGTTGAAGGTAAATTTAATGTAAATGCTTAACCTGATCTGTGCTGGTGGTGTGTGTTTGTGAGAGGCAGAAAGAATATTTAGAGGGGCTTGAAGTTTGCCATGACAGCCAAATATCCTCTCTCCGTTACCAGGTTATGTAAGCGTCTGTGTTTCCCGTTTTGTCTCTGGCAACTGTATGCCAGCTCAGACACACACACACTCACTCACACACAGTCACTCTTCCTGAATATAGTATAGATTTCTTAACCTTTCACCTAAAGTGAAATTCACTCATCAATTATAGACCTTAAGAACTACTAAAGTCTCTTTCTGAGAGCCTGGTCTACATCTCTCAAATATAATCATAGCGTCAGTGTGATGCAGTGACATCTCAACCCCGTTTAGCTTTGACTGCGATGCCAATACCCTCTATCTGTGAACAAACGCCAGAAATGTGCGACATAATTCTGACTGAGAAACACAAACGCACATTTCATCTTGCAAGATGAATAATAAAGAGGTTTCAGACTGTTCTATAATGAGAAAATAGTGTTTTTATATTTATATATGGGTGATACAATGTAAGCATAACAAAACAGTTAAGATAAGTAAAGTTTTAAATGAAAATAAAAGTGAATTATATACTATATTTGGCAGTATTTTACCATTATTCAGAATGTGAAAATAAATCTAAATACAGTTTTTATGCTGTGACATCAGCAGACCAGGGTTATTATTGTTACATAATAAAAATAAAAAATAAAGTAATTCATTACCTGAAATAAAGTAAATATTAACTGAAATAAAATATAAAAAAAACAAACTTATTATATTTAAGCTACTTGCCAAGGCAACATTTCTCATTTTCGCTTAGTTTAAGTACTACATTTAAATAACTAAAACTAACAACCTGATCTCATGACGAAAACGTACCTCTGGGAACTTTTTCGTAAGACGCGAAATACGTTTTAGCTTGTTTTTCGATCTCTCATCTTTCAGCTCTTTCATCGTGAGTCATGTTTTTGACGGGATTTGTACCCAAGGATTCCGCATCCTAAGTCCAATTCTGTGCCGGCTGAGCTACCGAGCAAACTTGTTACGCCTGGAAAGCGAAACATATGGAGCTGTAATCATAACTGTGTATGAAAATGATTACAAGTGCTTGCTTTTTTACCGCCTCTAGTGTTCATTTCTGTTGGAAACTGCAGTGATATGTACTTATTGGTACGTATTTCGTGTCTTGCGAAAAAGTTCCCACAGGTACGTTTTCGTCATGACACCAGGTAGAAAACTAAATAAACTAAAATTAAAATCTAAAGCTTAATAAAAAAAAAAAAAATTATAAACATAAAAAATGACAAAAATTAAACTTTAAAAAAATCAACTAAAATTAAAATGGAAACAGAAAATAAATGTAAAAAAAAAAAAAAAAAAACGTACAAAAAACTATAATATATCAATGATATCAACAAAAATAACAGTGCAGCAGACCAATATGACAATTTCCGAATTGATTTTATGATAAGACCACATTTTAACTGAGAGAACATGTGGAAACAACTAGTTTGCAATGTCACAAATTCAACCAATATAATAATAATACAATAATTTTTTTACCCTTTAAGCACATTTTACTGAACATCATGCCATTTACAGATATCTCCAGTTCGCAACAGTAATCAATGGGTGTAGCTCCACAAAGGGCCAGTTTGCATAAAAATGTTAATTTATTTTGATAATGTATTGAGAAACAGTACAGACATTGAATCTTATAGTAGACTGACCTACTTACAATGTGTGTTTATGGCCTCAGGTCTGTCTGTGGCTGTAGCTTTACTTCATAGAGCTGAAGATTTGAAAGAAGCCCAGAGAGAAAGAACTAGACCTTGAGAGAGACAGAACAATGGCAAACTCATTTTCTTTTCCTCTGTCTTTTCAATCATGCTGAGCACAAAAGGCATATCCCACACCAAGAGCAGTCTGGGATATCTGCTGTTCTCTCATGTTATTGCGGCTGCTGTTTTCAATCTCGGGTGGCATCAATCATTTCCTTTGACGAAGAGCCCACTCACAACTTTAGCCATATTAGATAAAGGCCTCAAGTACAACACAGTTTCCCTCTATAACCTCCGATTCAACAAGATGGATTGGGATTTTAGTTTTAAAATGCTTTAATCTAACTCTTTCTTGCTTGCTGAGCAGATAAATTGTTCATAACTAAAACTAAAAACTAAAACTTAATATAAAAAAAACTACAGGCATATCTAAAAAAAAACCCTATTAAATTACTAAAACTTTAACTAAGAGACAGAGCAATTAAAACCCTGTCCAGTGGATAATTTATTTATAACTAAATAAACTTAAAGACTATATAGACATTTAAAATGAACTAATAAAAATGACAAAAAAAAAAATACTAAATGAATGAAAACAGACAATATAAAAATAAATTCGAATTCGAATTAATAATAACAAATATAAAAGTATATCAAACTTAAATAACACTACAGTAGACCAATGTGATCCTTTCTGAACTTTTATGACCTTATTTTAAATAAAACTTTATTAAAACCCTGTTTATAGGAAATTTCTTCATAACTAACTAAATAAACCAAAACTTAATAAAAACTATAGACATGTATTTAAAAAAACCCAAAGCTTTAACACTACAACAGACCAATATGACGATTTTCGAACATTTATGACATTATTTTAACTAAAACTTTATTAAAACCCAGTTTATAGGATAATTTCTTCATAACTAAATAAATAAACAAAAATTTGATAAAAAAATATAGACATGTATTAAAAAAAAACTAATAAAAATTACCAAAAAATAAATAAATAAAATTTACTAAAATGAAAACATAAAAAAAAAAAAAAAAAAAAATCTAAAGCCAAGACATAACATAAAGGCAATAATCCTAAGGTCAAGACCAACCGCTTCTGACATCTGGAAATCATAAAACACTCAGTAAAAATGACTGACATGTAGATGTGAGGAAAAATAAAGCTCATATCGCCACTTCCTCTGCCAAGACGAGTCCGGTGAACTTAAATACACATCAGAGGGTATTTATGGCGTGCGAGAGCTCGTGATGACAGAAAGCATTTGAGTTTCCTCTCAGCTCAGGATAAAAACTCCAGAGAACAGGAGAACCTGCCTGCATAGGTTCATCTCACCCCAGACCAGCTTCCCTGACCTAAATCCTGAGCTGAATAATAAAAGCATTTGTGCAGGTTTGCAACAATGAAATTTAAGAACTTTTCTCAGTATTTTTAACTCACTTTTAATGATTTAACTATTTTGCAGTTTAGGAAATTGGTGGCAAATTTGCATGATCTCATTTGCACATTTTTGTATGGTCTGCTTAAGTGTTAAAAATCCCTAGAAATCATCAATTTCTTACTAATCAAATCGTACGAATTCATACGAAATCGGCAACTTGTAAAATAGGCTTTCTCATGAAATCGAGTTGACATTTTCAAGTATATTTACATAAGAACTGGCTTAATTTTTTTTTTCATTCAAATGAATCAAACTACTAGAATGAATCAGACGTTTAATTCTACATATGAGAAAGTGAACCATTCAGGATGAACCAGTTCACTGGAATGAATCAGAATTTCCAATGCCTATATGAGAAAAAGAACTGTTTGTGACAAATTGATTCAACAGAATTGATCTTTCCATGAGTCTTTCCAATGTTACATATAAAGTACCTCAATTATTTATCTGTTTATACTTGACTACAGTCAAATTTTTAAATATATGGCTGTTACTTATATTAATATTTACACAACCAGTCAAAAGTTTTTGAACAGTAAGATTTTTAATGTTTTTAAATAAGTCTCTTCTGCTCACCAAGCCTGCATTTATTTGATCCAAAGTACAGCAAAAATAGTAAAATTTTGAAATATTTTTACTATTTAAAATAACTGTTTTCTATTTGAATATATTCTAATATCAGAATATTAGAATGATTTCTGAAGGATCATGTGACTGGAGTAATGATGCTAAAAATTCAGCTTTGAAATCACAGGAATAAATTACATTTTAAAATATATTCAAATAGAAAACAGTTATTTTAAATAGTAAAAATATTTCAAAATGTTACTATTTTTGCTGTACTTTGGATCAAATAAATGCAGGCTTGGTGAGCAGAAGAGACTTCTTTAAAAAAACATGAAAAATCTTACTGTTCAAAAACTTTAGACTGGTAGTGTATATTATATAATTATATTATATATAAAGAGTCACATTCATTTGAACAAACAATCTGAACACCAAACAATAAAAAGATCATTTAAAGATGAATTTAGTACAACTACAAAAACTATTATACTGCATAATTTACATGACTCAAAGACAATGATAAACAAAATATTCTGCTAAAAAAATATATTTTTTATTAAATGTGTTAATTTACAAGAATCATCCTAAAGAAAATATTTTTTTGAATATATCAGACATTCTAATGCTACATATGAGAGAGAAGACAGTTTATGACAAACCGATTCACTAAATGAATCAGACTTTCAAATGCTACATATGAGAGAAAGAACCATATATAGCAGATCGAACTGATTCACTAGAATGAATCAGACTTTCCAGTGCTACAACTGCTTTTCCTCATATAGTTTATTAGACATGTATGTTCATGACTCCAGAAACAGTTGTGCTGACAATACGCAATAATATTTTCTTTTCAAATATAGTATTATTTTTCTTTTTTGGAAGTTTTCCAAACCTTTTAATAAGAATCAGCAAACAGGTCTCTGATACCCACACAGAGTCTACTGAGAAAGAGTCTAGCTGTGATATGAATCCCTCAATTTGTCCCTGAGCTATACTGGTCTCAATCAGGTCCGAGATTGTGCTATCAGCACCCCCGCAGACACTTCTGACTTAAGAAATATCAATTCCTGGACCCATGACAGCTCCCACACGAGACCAGAGGCTTATGAAAGACCAAGACTGAGAGAGGAGACAGACAAGGGATAAATCAGACTTCAATGAAGTGAACGATGAAACAAATCAAGTACAAACTCTTCCTTCGGTCCCCCAGGCTATACGGCATGAGAGATGAGGGGACGAGGAAAACATGGCGTGTGACAACACGATTCAGTGAATGACCGCCATCAATCACACACTTCAGAGGACGGAGGAACAGCGGGGAAAACAGACTGAACGCAAGAATGAAAACAGCAGGAGAGCTCAGAGAAATAAACGAACACACACACAGATAGACGTCGGCCCTCACAGCTGGACCCGAAACTGCTTTTCTTCTCATAATTTTCTTTATTAGGGTGAATCCATTGATGGAAGTTTGAACTTCAATGCATGAGCTTCTGAATGGACTTCTGAAAACATAAAACCTGCATTATCAAATGCATCTATGCTTAGACTGGAATACACTGTAAAAAATGTTTTTCAAAGTTGTAAACAGATTATTGGAAAGTTTTACTACTATTTTAGTCTTTTACTCCAAAACTCACATCTAATTTAATGTTTTATTTGCTGTCTCTTTGTAATTATTTGTGAAATTTACTAGCAATTTTTCAGTAAAAATTGTTTTCAGCATACTCATTCACGTAGTAGAAAATCAGTGTTTTAAGTTGGATGATGTTACTAATGGGATATTTTCGAACACAATGCCCTTTATGGCATTCTGACAGATTTATGTGGAGAGGCTGAAAGAGACATAAAGATGATAGACTGTGGTATTCAATTACTTTATCAAAGCAGATTCAGTGTATAGAGTGAAAAGGACAAATTTTATAAGCTTCTACTCCTACAAATCATACCAGAGAGAGATATTGCTGCTGAAGATAGATTGCAAAATATAAAGTTGGTGGAGAAAACCAAGAGGGATAAAACTGAAAATCCATCTTTATGAGAAATATCAGATTTGCTTTGTTAGATTCAGCCCTGCGGAAACAAGCAGAGAGAGAGAGTTTCATATACCTAAGGCTATTTAATTTAATTAGGCAGATATCTTCTCTATTACATTACTGGAGGATAGGAATGTTTTAAAAGGACTTCACTAAAAAAAAAAAAAAAAAACAAAAAAAAAAAATGGTGTGGAAACAATTTTCACTCAGAAACTGCTAGTTAACTTTACAAACAACTACAAAGAAACAGAAAGAGATACATTGAAATAAATATGACATTTTGAAAAACTGAAATAGTACTTTCTTGTAAAATGTGCTAGAAATAATCTGTTTTATTTACAACTTTGAAAAAAAAAAAATTTTACAGTGTAGTTCATTCAAAAATGGAAGTTGTCATTATTTACTCACACTCATGTTGTCTAAATGCTTTCAAACTGAAAAAGAATGCAAAAACACCATTAAAGTGATGTGCATGACTTGTGCACTATATTCTAAGTCTTATGAAGTCATACAATAGCTTTGATTTGAAAGAGGAACAAACGTAAACTAAAGCTATTCACTGAATATCTTGACATTTAGCTGTTCTTGACATATCTATTTGAGAGTTAATGAGTTGCATTATCTGATTTGTAAAAGAATAGCTCATTAGATTTTTTCAATGCATAAACTTTTATGCATAGATATTTTTAGCATAATTATTATTATGTTTTTGCTTTTTTTTCCAAGCTTGGCAGCTCCAGTTCTTATTTATTCTCATTGCATGGACATTTACAATTTGTTAAAAAAATGTTTTGCTTCATGAAAAAAACTAAAAATCAAATTTTTGGTTGAATATCTCCTTTAAAGTTGCCATAGAATGGAAAACTGTATTTACCTTGGCATAGTTGAATAATAAGAGTTCTGTACATGGAAATGACATACCGTGAGACTCAAACACCATTGTTTCCTACTTCTTATGTAAATCTCGTGAATAAAAAAGACCACTGAAAAATAGGCGAATCAGAACATAACACCGACTTTGACGTTACAGTCGGGATCACTAATAGTTACGCCCCCAACATTTGCATATACCCGCCCATGTTCTAGGCTAGCCAAACCTGCACAGCCGAATCAACAGAAGTTCTGCAGGTATTGTGAAGAAACAAGAGAGGACAACAGCGAAAATGGCAGATCATGGAAATAAATGTTATGTTCCAGGCTGTGCAGGGGATGTGATGTGCAGGGATGGGTTGGTGTCTGTATTCAGAAAGGCATGGAAAGCGAATAACGCGTTCTAATAAAATAACGCCAGCCACTAAAAGGACATGGTTAGCTCCTTGCTAGCGGTAGCCTGTTACAGTACATAAGATTTCACTTACCACACAAACAGAGTAAGGAGAGATGACTGAGGATGATGGCGAATGATTTACAGATCCTGAGCACCACTGACAAGCATCTGATCTTGTAAAATGTGTGGTAAGTACTGCTGCTCCATAGTATAAACAGAGTTTGTGCGATCGCGAATCTCGAAAGCGAAAGTGAAAGTAAAAAGCGATCGTGCATTTGAAAGCAGTTTCAGTGCCCCACATATTAATAGCAGCTCCCTGATGCCCACATTTTATATACAGTATAATTACCCGATGATATAACTCCAAGAGAAAGTATTGAAATATATATTTTCCTCCCTGTGTTTCCTTCCTGCTGTGAGCTACTGAAATGAGCCGCACTGTGAAACAGCCAATCAGAGCAGAGCCGCACTGTGAAACAGCCAATCAGAGCAGAGCTCAACATTATTATTCATGACCCTTCCAAATAAGCCAATAACAGACCATTTCATTCTAGGGAGAAATCCTAGGGTTGAAAATGCACATGTAAAACCGTTTCTGGAGAATTTTTACCCTTGCCTAAGTCACATACCTTCTATGTAGATCTCCGAGAACAATTTAAAAGATTGTATCAATGCATTCTATGGCACCTTTAATGAAATGCATATATAATTCACAGGATAGACAATATATTTGGGCATACTTACTGCCTCACTTCATACTAACATTCCAGGCTATAACTCATTTCAGCTATCTCAGCTCTATTTATATTAGACAGATGTGCAGATAAATATGAAGCATGCTGACATGAAGCATCTATAAATAAAGCAAGAAGAACAGGGGGAACCTATCAGATTAGACAGGACAAAGAAAATGGTCAATGTCTGCCAAGACAAGAACACAACATTAAAGAAACGCTGATCTGATTGGACAACAGTGGTGTTCTTTCACTAACAATAGTAAATGATAAGCAACTGCATTACAGGAAAACTTCTAACACTTGCAGCAGCGGTGCATGAGAGCAAACTGATATGTATTCTGTGCTAAACGTAATTTATAACCGTTCAGTTGAGCAAATTGCCCAGAGCCAGAGGGGTTCAGGAGCAGAGTGAAAGAAATCGAAGCACAAAGTGCACCGTGATTCATTTTGTACGCTGCTTCTGTGAGATTAAATAAAACACTGAGCTTTTAGCTCCATGGTAAAACCAGGTATATCATTTACACACACAGTCACAAGGATTATAGCTGTGCTGTGTTTACTGTGAAGGTCAAACATCTTGTAACACTGTACTATGATAGCAAAAGTTCTTTTATTTTTCTGTTCCAGAGCACTGTTTCTCAGCAGAGGTGTAATTTTAAATCCTGCTTTCAGACCTCATACAGTGAAGGTAGTCTGGCTTGACAGATTAATGTGGAGAGTCGCCAGTTTTCTCTTGAAAAACCCACAGTTATAAAACGTCTCTAATTACTCGGCGGATATGGGAAGGCTGTATCTTCAGTGAGGTTACTGTCTCTGGGGTGCTTCTGACATCACTGTCACTGGAATGGTAATTAACTCCCTCTCATCTAATTGGTGACAGTTAAACGTGGCACTGCTGAATAATCACAATTTCTCTTCCTAAAATTAGACCTTCTATATAGCAGAACTTAAAAAATTTAATTTGTTTTCTCTATAAAATAGAACAGAATGGAAAACATACAACATAACAAACCCAAACAAACATACTAAAACAAAACAATAGAACAACACAAACCTAAACAAAACATAACAAACCTAAACAAACACACTAAAACAAAACAACAACACAAACCCAAACAAACACACTAAAACAAAACAACACAACACAAACCTAAACAAAACACAACAAACCCAAACAGACATACTAAAACAAAACAATAGAACAACACAAACCTAAACGAAACATAACAAACCCAAACAAACATACTAAAACAAAACAACAACACAAACCCAAACAAACACACTAAAACAAAACAACACAACACAAACCTAAACAAAACACAACAAACCCAAACAGACATACTAAAACAAAACAATAGAACAACACAAACCTAAACAAAACACAACAAACCTAAACAAAAATTCTAAAAAAAAAAGATAGAACACAAACTTAAACAAAACACAACAAACCTAAACAAACATGATAAAAAAACAATAGAACAAAATTCTAAAAAACCATAACAAACCTAAACAAACACACTAAAATAAAAAATAGAACAAAACAACTCAAAATAAAACTTCAAATGAAGCAAACATACTAAAACGTAACAATGGATCCAAACAAAAGCGAAACATAGCCTGGCCAGAAAGTTTGAAGTAGTTTTAATAGTTTGAAGTTTGAAGGTTTTACGATTGAATTTAATTTAAAAGTTTAATTTTTGAGGTTTAAGGCCATGTAGTCTATCAGATCTAGAGAGATTTGGATTTTAAATTTGAATTTTTGACAGTTGGAGTTTGAAGAATCTTGGTTAATTTAAAGATTCCATCAATGTAAGTCTATGGAATTTTTGGTCAACAATAGAATAGAACAGAGTAAAACAGAATAAAATGTGTATAGATATGACACTGTTATTTATTGCGCGTTTATGATCAAGAACAAGGTTCTGTTCTAAATATTCTGTATTTTCGTTGTATGCGATTTATATGGAGTAGGAATTTGACAATTTCATGTTAAATAAGTAAATGAAAGATTGCTCTGATCTGTCACATATTAGGGGTTAAACCAAAGTCCCTTTAAGGCAAGTCATGTCACTCGACGGCCATCTTTGAAACGCCTCTCGGGCATGCAAGTGCAGCTCTTATCTCTTTGCAGCTCTTATCTCTTTGGCTTATTTTTGTATTTACCGCACCCACGCAGAGCAGCCAGGATTTACAGAGCATTTCCGATCAGAGGCCGACGTCGCAGCAACATCTTCCCTATTGGCAAACTCTCCCTGAACGACATCGTGCCGATGGAATTTTGTATGTCGGGTCGACATCAGCCCAACGTATGTGTGCTGTTAGGGCTGTGACGAGTTTCCTGATTCATGCTGGACGCACGAGGTGCAATTTGTATATGGCGAGCCACCCACAGAACCGTTTTCTTTGTTGAACTGCGTTTTGAGCCATCAAACTGATTTACATTGGACAGACTACTGAGTTTTGAGGAGAAAGTGGTTCATTTGCAACTGAAAGTGAAAATTCAGAACTTCATTCTGTATATTGAATCAAATTGATTGTCTATTTGATCACATTTTTGAGGTATTCAAGTTATTGAGCACAATATTTTGAAAGCATTGTCTATTGTTGTCTTTAATTTTGTGTTACATGAAATCTGACAGTGTTGAATTTTTGCAAGAGTTTTATTTTATTCTTTTATTGTGCATAAGTGTATGAGAATCTGTTTCCAGCTGAGTTGAAAGTGTTCAAACTGCTGAGTCCACATACCTGTAAAAACCCAACAAGAGTGTGGATATTATTATCATTTATTGTACTTTAATTAATTGTTTACCTATGTGATTCACACATTTTGAGCAGAAAGCCAAAAAGTACATTTTTGCTAATACAAAATCAAACTGAATCAGAAAACAAGACTTTGTATTGATTGTTCACTCAGTCGCACCTTTCCTCTGATCAATTGGCCCATACTGAATGTTACGCTAGTGTGACACGCTAAACACGTTACACGCTACACAGTGCTATACCCTGCCTGTTAAAATGTACAGATACATGCATTGGACAGTCTAAATTCAGTCTGACAAATCATTTAATGTACATTACATAAACAAATACAGAGATATTGGGAGGGATGTCAATCAGGAATGTTATTCCAATTTCAGGCCTGAAAGTCTCTCACGCAGTGATAAAACACAGGTGCTCTAACCATTAAAGGAATAGTTCACCCAAAAATGAAATTTTGCTGAAAATTGACTCATCCTCAGGCCATCCAAGATGTAGATGAGTTTGTTTGTTTGTTCATTGGAACAGATTTGGACAAATATAGGATTGCATCACTTGTTCACCAATGGATCCTCTGCAGTGAATGGGTGCCGTCAGAATGAGAGTCCAAATAGCTGATAAATACATGATATTGCTTACTTCAGTGAAAAAGACAACTGAATCAAGAGAGAAATATGCACAGATCAAACTCTTTTTAAAAAAAAAGCGAAAACAGTTCTAAACAACTATGTTGGTGGATTTTAATGTGAGAGTAAACAGGTATTTACTTTTTCACTGGAGGAAGCATTATTATGGATTATAGACTCATAGTTTGGCCAGTTTAAAGATAAAACACCTTAATGATGGATTTGTTACCTACAAACGCGTAATTTTTCATTTCACAAGGTGTTAATTGATGGACTGGAGTGGTGTGGATTACTTGAGGATTATTGTGATGTTGTTTGGACACCCATTCTGACGGCACCCATTTACTGCAGAGGATCCATTGGTGAGCATTTTGCATGAACTGTTCCTTTAAAGTCATTAAATCACCTTTGTTTTGGATACTGCTGAGCCAAATATGCTTGAAAATGTTATTAAATGATTAAATGTCATTAAAACAACATAAGAAAATTTATTTGAAAAGAAACACTTGTTGAAATAATGGGAGTGGAAGTGTGTTGGATGTAATAACTGACTACCATCTAATCCAGCCAAACTAATCATCAGAAAATAGCCATTTTGTCATAATCCTTCAATCAAGCATAAACAAGTGTTGTCCGACAGCGTTCACCAATCCAAAATGCCAAGTAACATAAATACAACTGAAGAAAATAATGGCACTGTGGTACTATAAAACTGTTATTCATTCATCAGGTACCCTGGGAATCCTGTCAAATATCTAATCATATTTGGAGATTTTATTGCCTTGGCTCTCAGAGAAATAATAAACTATAAAATTTGTCCAACCACAGTCTCTGTCGATTACCTTGTAATCATGAATAAAGCAATAAAAGTGGATGAAAAAGAGCACAACAAAACCACAATTCAGATTCTTTCAGAATATATGTGATGTATAGTGAGTCATAAAGATAAGCCGTATTGATTCCTTCAGGCCGTTAGAACAAATTTTCCCACAGTTCATTTAATTCTCATCATGTATATGTATAATTATTGATCTGAAAAAAGAACTAGATGGTATTGAATGTAAATGAGTGTATGACAAGCACAATAACAGCTCAATGAATATTTAAAAGCCAGCATAATATCTGCAGCGATATATCATCCGAAACATTATTGCTGTAAATTGCAAAACGGCCACTTGGGGGCATCAGCGTCATCTTTTTGGAGATAGCCATCAAATCAAAATAAAAAGGTTTAAAAATATTCTAGGACAGACTAAATGATAATGCAGCTGTCAGATGTAGTTTTATAGCATGTGGAGAGTTGTGAGAAACTGTAAGTGGGAGTTCAGGAAGTTTTGTGAGAAAAAAAACCTGGATTGTTTCAAACAGCAGCAGGTTTTAAAATAAACTGAAAACTTTTCATTATTCACCGACTCCCACTGTTCAAAAGATCTGCAAGAGCTTATTAGACATGAGAGATAGAAAACACTGTCTCTCTTCGCTCAGTGGGACGTTTTACTGCTAAACTTTTTTTTCTACAGCTCTGGCTTATTAACCTTTCATGACCTTGTGTAGTCCTTTGATGTGTCTTATAATTTCACAATATGAGAAACACAAATTTGGCCTGTAGCAAAAGAGTTGCCAGGAGCAATGGTCAATTATACAGTTTTATTATTCAAAAATACTTGACAGCAGAATGCTCTGAATGACCAATCAGCCAATCAATTTCTGAAAACTGTAATAAATAAACAAATAAATAAATAAACATGGAATATGATATAAACAATTTATATGGATGCATCAATATAATTTAAACATATTCTACTTTAACAAAAAATAAATAAATAAATAAAATAAAATAAAAAAAATAAGAATAAAAATATTTTGCTAATAAAAAAAAACATTTACCATACATTTTAAAATAACACTGAATGTAATATAAGCAGAAACAATTAAATACTGAGTACTGAATTATACTAAAAATATTTTGCACTGGCTAATAGCAATCTTTTTTTTTCTTTTTTAATAATTACAGATATCAAGAATAATAAATAAATAAATAAATAAATAAATTCCTCTTCCCTATAAACGTCCTTTGTAAGTGCATTAAAAGACAATAAATAAAAAAATAAATTCCCCTTCCCTATAAATGTCCATAATAAATGGGGGGGGTAAACAGACAAATTTTATCATACAAATTCATACAAGCTCACTATCAATTCGCCAAAATATAAAAACGTTATGAACTGCCATGAAAGTGTGTTGGATTTAACTCTGCTTATCTGTACATTTTACAAATGAAATACGTTCCATCCAATCAGTGTTAAAACTAACTTATAATTAAAATCTATTTCAGTGTTGATTTATAAGCGTCTAACTGATTTAACGCCCTTTTGCGTGTGTACATACACCCTCCAAATATCCCGACAGAAAAAAGAATGTTTGCCTAGAGGGGAAACCACATGCACGAGTCTGATTCCACATCCTCTGCACATGTTTCAGCATGAAGCCCACATACAAAACCAAACATCTACGTCATGGTGCACTCGCTCCATCTGGAGAGGCAGATAATGATGCCATCCAGATGAATAGGACGCTCTCCGGCAGAACAACTACTCAAACAGCCTCGCTGCAAACAAACAAGCCTTTCAGAACACGCTGGAGGGGATCTCATTTATACCTTCCTCTGTCGGCTCCAATAACAACTTTAGGCTTTTGTGTTGGATGGAGGAGCTTAATTTTATGCATTAACTGTGGTATTATTCTCAGGTTCTCAGAAGCTTTTCTTTTTTTTTTTTGAGTGAGTAATGACAGATTTTCATTTCATCAACCTTTCAGTACCAGCACAGGTCTTTAACCACCAGACTATAACATCACATGTCATCTGCTATATTTACAAAACAGAAGGATCATATGATGCACTTCCCAGAAACCTTTGCTACGCTGTATGTCTCACTGGTAAAAGTCTAAATAACAGTCACGCCACATGTCAAACCTACCCACATAGAGTCAATCTGACCTACTAAAAGTCCTACAAAACCTGTATGACCCTGCATATGAACCCAATACAGAATACAACATCATTTGCTGATAAAATGAATGGGAGGAATTCAAACTCAAGAAGAGAAAAATATAATAGTTATGATTTCAGACATATTTGATCTATTATTGAAATGTAAGTTACGCAAACAAGTAAACGGGAGCTTTATTTGCATAAACAAAAGTAACATTCCCAGGAAATTACCAAAATGGCCTGTTTAGAATAGTCCACATATAATGTAAAAATAAAATTAAATAAATTTATTAATAATTTATGAATGAATAATAAATTAATTAATTTAAGTAAAATATATTTATTCACAAAAGAGTTTTCTGTAAAAAATAGCTTTCTAAAAAGCAGTCAAATATTTAACAAAATATTATTTGTTGTTGTTTGGTATATTGAGGCCCAATTGTAGCTAATGCTGAATAAATTTTAAGGGAAATGTCATATGGGATAGACATTGGAACCATAATCAATACTAGATAGATAAATAGATAGATAGATAGATAGATAGATAGATAGATAGATAGATAGATAGATAGATAGATAGATAGATAGATAGATAGATAGATAGATAGATAGATAGACACACAAAAAAAACACAATAGTAATTGTATACTAAAAGATACTTGGAAATTCTTATTCTTACAATTATATGCCACAAACGCAACAAGGATCACTACATTGACAGCATCAAATTGGAAGTAAAACGTTCCTACATGTTTAATTTTAGGAACCAATGATTCCCAAGTCATTTTAAGTCTGGAGTCCAATACCATGTAGCTCTATTCAGAGGAGACAGGAGTAAAGGTCAGCTTGTTTCACGCCCCGAGTGAGCTCATTCACGCCATCTTTAGCAGGTCGCACACACCTGGACTCTGCACAGTCAGGACAATGGACATCTTTGTTCAGTCTTCTTCCATATCACAGTTCTTGCTCTTTCTCTTTTTGCAGAACAGATTTAGCTTTCTGGAATGTTTGTCCAATGTTCATTCTGATTCTCTTTGGGGTCCTTCATAGCAGCTCTTCTACTTTCCATCTGTTTGGAACGGACAATAATGTGACCAAAGATTGTCCAGAAACATTCTTTAGGACAGCTGTGAAATATCCAGAAGGTCATCTTTTTCTCATCAAACAAAGCCATTGAAAATATCAAGAATGAAATATCATCTTCATCATTTCTGCATAGTACTTGACTTGAATCATTTAAATGGGTTGTTCAATTGTTTCAAAGCAAATCTGTTTTGAACATTTGAACAGACTATAGAGACTTACATCGAAAGTTCTGCAATAAACTGTAGCAGTGAAAAGCCTCATATGTTTTTTGAATACATAATGCAATAACATTTCTATATGGAAGTGAGAGGCTTTGTTAGAGTGCCATTTTGCATGATGATAAATTTGCTTGTGTGTGTTTAATGCAAACATGCAAACCTGTCTGTCGCCTGCACATGGAAATAGTTTGGCAGTTTTATTTTCTATCAAGGCACAAGTTGTTACATAAATACATTTGAGGCACATCCTTTCATTCGCTTTTCTAATCTTGAAACAATTTTTCCATGCAAAATGTGTCAACTGCCTTGCATACTGAAAAGCACAATGGGATCTGTACCATTTGGAGTTTCCATGTCTAGTAGTTCACTCAAAAATAAAAATTCTTCCATTATTTATTCACTTTCATGTCATTTCAAACCTGTATGACTTGTTTTGTCTTCAGAGGAACACAAAAGGTGAATTTCTTTTCATTCTATTACAATCTATAAAAAACTGAACTTTGAAAACTTACAAATTCAGCATTGACACAACAACACAATAAAAGTAGCAGTTGTGTGCTATAGTCTAAATCTTTGGAAGCCATACAATAGCTTTGTTTTAGAAAAAGATCAGCTTTTTAGCATAGGCAAGTTTTAGGCAAATTTCAAAATGGCAAAATCTGTGGAAAACGTTCAGTTCTTAACCTCTAAATATGATTTGTGGCAGAAAAAAATGTTTATGTTCTGTGAAAGTTCTCAATTCACCCACAGCTGGTATAAAGTGGTAGCATAAGTTCATTTTTGGATCTAGTCTGTATATTACACACTCACTGTTGGAAATATGTGACAGAGAGAGATGCTTGGCTATAGAACACGCTAGATGTGGCTCTGATTGTTTCTCCTGACGCCATCTGTGAAATATGAATTTCACACTTGGTTTTTAAAGCTTTACAGTGGCAGAACAGATGGAAAATAACCTACTGTTTTGGCTGTGCCAGATCAGAGGGCATCTAAAGGGTTTTCATTTAAAGCCTGTCAAAAATCATGATTATGGTTAAAAAATTAATAAAATAAAATAAAATAAAATAATAACTTTATTAAAGGCAGTATTAAACTCAAAATCAAGTCCTACACTGTGTTAACAGCAATCGCTGAAGGTTAATTGAGCTGCATGTCATCTGCTGTCGCCATGGAGTTGTTACAACTGGAGGTCAAAGGCAGTGACCCTTAGCCATCACAACATGCTCTCCTGCCCCATGAAAGGAAAGTGAAAACCTCACCGCATGCAGCCCGTGTACAGCATGACAGATGCACAAAGGAAATATGGCACACATCCTTGGAAAAATAATGAAAATATTGTACAGGTGTGTTTTTAGCCATAGAAATATTACTTTTTCTTCTTTCTTTAATGATTTTTTAGAATTGGTCCAAAGTAAAGGTTCAAGGATGTTTCAAACTGAATGTTAAATCTGTAGCAAAAACCTTGCATTATTAAAAAGTCTGATTAAACTGATTTTGAATGGAAAAATATATTTTTTAAATCTCATTATAATGGATTATGAATGCATTTCCAGCATATTTCTCATATTTTTATACGCTAGAGAGAATGACAAGTATTTGAAAAGACAAAAAATTTTAAAGAAATGGGCAAAACTGGGATGAGTTTCTAAAGATTCAAATAAGTTAGTTACGTTTTTGGTGTTTTTTCTTTCTTCAAATTAAAACCTATATCTTCTCAGATACTGATGTATAACATATAGATATGTAATCATACAGTATATGCTGTATTATGTTGGTAAATATTTTAAATAATTTTGGTTTTAGAAATAAACTGGTTAAGAAATCCTTAAATTAATTATATACTTCCTATTTTTCTATCTCCACCCAAACATTCTCTATTATCACAAAAACGATAGAAATGTCAGCTATGTTCTGTTTCCTAGGTATACTGGGTGACCTTTCACCTTGTCTATGATTATATATGTACAGCCTGTGGTGACGAGCCTATGAGTATCACATTTCCTAAAGCATGCAAGATATGCAAGGAGGGGTCCAAGTGACATTAGATAATGATAACACAGCAGACATACATCTATAACACTCTTTCTCTCACCTGCCCACGCCAAAGACTTAAGTTACACCTAAGAGGCATTACGGATTAAGAATGAACACGTGAGATGAAAAAAAAAAACACCATATCGACAACATTTATCTGGATAGTACATTTTATTAACTTACATTTGATGTTAATGTGTCAAAATGTAATTCAATAACAAAAATGAAAATATTAAACTAAAACTAGAGAATTAAAATAAATGTATTTTTTTCAATGGAAATACAAAAGAACAGGTTTGAAGTTGAAAACTTCATAACAAAACTTCATATATATACATATATAGAACAAAATGCCTAATTATTGTTTAGCTTACTTCAATAAATTCTAAGAAAAGTCTGTATTATGTGCTCTGTTAATATGAAGAAATTTTCTGCTCTAAATTCTCATGGCCGTTCTACTCATGTTTTGAATTTCGCATTGCATTTTGTTTTAGAGTTGAAAGATGTCTGTAAAATCTACAGAAAACATACTGTATTTTTCTGTACTTTATCCATTTTCTATGGATTTTTATCTTAAGGTTAATTGTACAATGTAACCTGGAGGACTTTAACCAATCACAATGCAGCATGTAAACATGACATCATTGGCAGAAGCTGAATTCCATCAATGTCAGTCAGTGATAGAATTCTGATTTTAAAACTGATTATAATGGATTATGACTGCATTCTGAGCATATTTCACATATTTTTATATGCTAGAGAGAATAAATATAAGTTTTTGTATTTTTAAAATAAGTTTTATCGTTCCAGAACAAAAACTGCCTAAACTGGAAGGTTTTAGCTGGTTAAAACTGTTTTTTTCTGCCTGGGTAGCTGAAAATTGCTCCAAGGCCAGACCAGCAAACCAGCTTATGCTGGTTTATGCATTTTTTTTTTTCCTAGTAGGGATAGAGCACAACCAAGTACACACAGCAACTGCAATACTTATTAACTAGTAAAAGTTAAAGTATTTAACTAACAGTTACTGTAAATACCTAGAAAATGTCGTACCTGGATTTGAACTAATGTTGATGACTGAAATCTGCATCTGACAAATGCATACTTTAGTCTAACTGGGCTTGTTTGTGATTCTCGCTACATAAGGACTGTCCTGGCAGGGAGTCGGAGCTAAATGTGTAATAAATTGGCATGCAAATTTCCAGCGATCAAGTCAAAGAATAACGTCTGAACAGTTGGCGGTAAATGAGAGGACACGACTCGTTCTCCGCTGCGAAGACATACAGACAGCAGCAAGAGCGTAAATAAACAGCACAGCAGAGCAGCCACAACCTTCAGACAAAAGCCCCCGGATTCCTCTCAGTCACCCTCGGACCCCCTGACGAGAGCCGTCCAATTAAAACACTGATTAACTGCTGCTGTAATTCTACACGGGTTCATGTCAGCAGAGACCTGAAGACAATCAGACCACTTGTGGAAAAACAGAGGAACATCAAAGACTAATGTTTTGGAAATTGCATTCATTAATCATAATAATATGAAGGAATATTAATAAATAATCCAAAATTAGTTGAAATGAAATATGAATCAAAATTCATCTGTTAAGCATTTTGTTCTTTATTATTATAGTGTTATGTGATATTGTTTTAGGGTTTTTTTTTTTTTCTTTGTTGGAAGAGGTAAATAATAAAATAAATCTGTTTCCACTATGGCTGTACAGCACTGACCCAGAGTCCTGCAGTTGCAGTAGCTTTCTGACCCTGGCTTTGACGTTCATCTTCAGAATGAGATTACAGCTCTCGTAAATCTCACATCCTCCATGTTTTAAAAACGCACACTGTTGCTGGAAGTCACCTGGTCCTGCCAGTGCATGTGAGGGAGCTGTGATGTGCTGTAATTAAGTCAATCTCAAGGTGAGTTCGCCGCAGGAGGTTCAACAATCACTTCATTACACTCTCATTTAAGTAGGTCAGACAGAAAGAAAGACAGAATGAAACAATGAATTAAAAAGTAACAACTGAATGAACAAACTGAACAACTGAATGAACGAAAGAAGAACAAAGGAAGGTATGACAAAAAAGAATAAAGAGAAGAAAACAAAATAAAAAACAAAGAAACAAAGAAGGAAACAAACAAAGAACTACTGAATAAAAAGGAATAATCAAATGAATCAACCGAACACTGAACAAACAAGCAAACAAACATATGAGCACAACAAGAAAGAAAGAAAGAAAGAAAGAAAGAAAGAAAGAAAGAAAGAAAGAAAGAAAAAAAGAAAGAAAGAAAAAGAAAGAAAGAAAGAAAGAAAGAACGACTGAAGGAACTATTGAAAAAACAGAGGAACAATCAAATGAGACAATTGAGGACTGAATGAACAAGCAAACGAACAAAAGAACAAATGAATGAAGAAGTGAAAAACAGACAGGCTAAAAAGAAAAACAAAAAAAAGAGAAAAATAAAACAAAAGAACAACGGAAAGACAGAAAAGAAGAAACAAAACAAAGTCTCGTCTCAGTCTCAGTTGATGATTCTGCAGGTGTTCTCTGAAACCACACAGATTCACTTCTTCACTTCGGTTTCTGCCCCCTCGACCTATCACTGACTCCCACTCATGTCTTTGAAACAAAACCTCTCTCTTTGATAACCTTCATGATGAACACACAAACCACTAGATACAAGCTCAGAGGGATTAGTTGCACTTCAGCTTCAAATACTCCACAGCTATTCCTGCAGAAAGAGATGAACAAATGCTCTTTAACCCACTTCATCAAGTTTTTTGTGGTTGCACAAACAGTTTCACTTTTTATCAGTTCCCCATTATTATCCAGATTCATTGGACGTCAGTGAGTTATAAATAAATTAGAAGTTGATAAATAAAGGATCAGTGAGTAAACAGTGGTCCAGATGCGGAGATGATGAAAGATTATGAGGTAGGAGCCATTTTCTGCCTGGTTTGGAGTTATGAAACAACGATGTCAGTTTAGTGTTTGTTTTAATTTGCTTTTCTAGAAAAATCTGCTTTAAATTTGTCGTGCTGTGGTACAATCACTGTGCACTGCGAAACCAGGTCTGATATTTCATTCTGGTGTTCGCTGGGCCAGCAAAGTAATTATTCACATTATTATTATGACAGTAGATTTGTCTGCGTGATAGAGAAATATATTGCGAGCTGTTGGACTGCAGCAACAGATGGAGCAAATTTGAACCCCACATATTAAAACCTTCAAGAAAAAAGGTTTTAATTAAAATCCAATTTTGCCTTCATGAGGTACTCTATTTTCTCTCGTGGTCTGAAATCCAAAGCAACAGACCTGTGAAATTGGAAAGGAATCCTAATACTAGACTCCGGAAACTTCGAAATGAACATTTCGACCTCACAGACAGATAATGTCATTTATGACGATAAGCATTGCTGTATCGGTCAAAAATTAATCCAAGAATGTGAGCTGAATGTGTATGTGATTCAGTGAATCTCAAGTTCATGTGCAAATACTCTGCATGTACCAAAAGCCATGGTACTACAATAGTACAAATAACACTTTTTCTGTAAGTTACATCGTTACATCAGCAGGTGGCGACAAGTGACAAGTCTTTATGAGAGAGTCAGTCAACCGTTCATTCAAGCCATTATTCAAAAACGCTAATTTATGAGTCACTGAATCATTCTCTCAATCGACTCGTTCAGAAACACTAATTCATGTAGGAACAAAACAAGTGAATATTTTCATCAGAGAGTCGAAATCATTTAACCAATTCATTCAAAACACTGATTCATTCAAAAACGAAACGAGTGACCGTATTTGAATCATTTGCTCAAATGATTCAGTCAAAGACGCTGATTCTGAAACGCCATGTAGCTTGGAAACTATATTTCTTTATAAACTATATTATATTGGAAACATATTTCTATAAGTATTGCAATAATGAGTGTAAAATGTAAATTACTCAATATTAACTTCTTGTTTACTGACCTTTTGTACTGTATAAAAGCATTCTTGCAAAGGTGATGTTTTCCCGTCTATTAAGATATTCACAACAGCGTTCTTGCTTATGTGGTATTGCCTAAACATATCGGCAGATATTTATTAATAGACGCTTTTTCCGTCTACTTTTAGATTTTAGGTTACTTTTTCTGTCATCTAATGCTTAAAGGAATAGCGATAGATTATGACAAATATTAAACTCTTTAAGAAAGCTGTCCTAAAAATTAATTCATACTCTGCAGTATAATGTTGCAATGCCCAAATCCCCATAACTACATCATTTGATTTTATTTTTATATAAAAAAAATAGTATGGATTCTTGCTGTTGCCCATAATTTTTACATCAGTGCAAAAAATTATACGCTTCAGCCCTGAATCAATGTTACACACACAAAAAAAGAAACAAATTAATAGACGACAAGAGAACTGAATTGAAATTCAGTCCATGTTATCCCTGCACAAACTCCCATTTGTATTTATGAAAGACGAGAGGAAATTAAATGTACTTTTAACAACCCTCTTTTATGAACTGAGTTGTACAACATTACCTCCAAAAAGCCTTTTTCAAGGACAAGTGATTTCATGGCCTATGCAGCAAAAAAGTGATGCTTAAAATATTCCAGAATACTGCTGAGATGTACAGTGGAATAAATGGAATAAAGATGATAAAAGGCTAATGTATGGAAAAGTGCACGTAAGCATGGAATCACTCCTAAACGCCTTCATCTAAAACTGACGCGCTGAACAATGGCTCTGGTTTTTCACAGTCAGCTGGCAGGACAGTTGGAGCCGTGCTGCGTTTCCAAAGAGCTGAAAACGTGCTATAAATCTCTGTTTCTGCTGTTTTCTGGCACAGTGCGCACACTCTCACGGCTGTCTGCTGGGGAAACACAGGAAAGGATAGATTTTGGCACGTAGGCCAAAGAAGCATAATACCTGGAGCTATCTGTTAGCATTCCCATTTATCTCAACTGCAGCTGCTCGACTAGCACGTAAGAACTCATTTGTGATGATTTCGGTGACAGACACAATGTGGCATTTACCGGCATGACTAATAAGAAGACCGTAATGACAGGGTCAGTAGGCAATGATCTGTGTCATATTAATCTACTCCGCAAAAAGGCCCTATTCATGCAAATGCCACAGTGTCACCACAGATAAAGGTCCAAGGCTCTGCAATGATTCTCAAAGTAAAATTACAAAGACCTAAAACTAACTTTTTGCCTTCTTTCAAGGTCATAAGCCTGGAAACAAAGATAAACTGCCCTCATGTGCGTCACCAACTACAGATGACAACAGACACGGCTCATTCCAGAGAAGAAGGTAATGTGAACGTCATGGTAAAAATCAAATGCAGAGTGTCTACTAGCAATATAAAAACATGTTAGTCATTATTTAAAAAAAAACTTTTAAGATGAATCCATTTCCTCTCTTTTATCATTTAGGATGCTCTTTCATAGCTCAGGAGACTTAATACAGCATATTTATTGGTATCAACTTGACAGTGTTTCTCCTAAAATGGAGAATAAAAAAGACAGTTATCATATGAGACAATAGATCTATAATAAATATGATAAAATTCTATTAAATATTTTATGTGTGTGTGTGTATATATATATATATATATATATATATATATATATATATATATATATATATAATTTTTTTTTTATTATTAAAAAATATGTAATATTTCCAGACCCAAGAAACAGAAAAGAAGACAAAGACATAAAGACTGAACAAACTGGTATTGATATTGAGTGCTGTCAAGATTATTGTTATCGCTCCGCCGGCTTTCCACCTACAACAGGTAGATTAGAGCATATAGTCATGTGATCCCGCAGACCCACCTAAGAGCAGATCTATCACTGTCTGCTTCTGATAACATCTCCTGTCACTCCTCTCAGAAACACTCTGACTGCTGGGAAAAATATGATTTGTCAAGTTTCCAAAATACACCCACTTAACTCAATTCAAGCACAGAGGAACAGAAAACAGGAAATCAGCGGGTTTTCAGATGTCCTCACAAAAAAGATATCATACTCGCAGTATACAGTATACATACATACATACACACACATACACACACACTCATAAACCTGGGTCAGTTTGCCAAATCACATTTGATTAGATTTTGTTTAAATAGTTTTGTTTCTTCTCATTTTTATTATCAATAATGTTTGTTATGGTGTTTTGTGTCACATTTTATGTTATTTAATTTTAATGTGTTACACTGATGGTGTTTTGACTTTGTGTGAGTCTGCACACCGTGCTTTTGCAGCGTTTTATTGACAGGCCAAAAAAATAAAAAATAAAATTTTTTGGTAGTTCAAGTTGCTTAGCATAGTGGCATTATATCACTTAATAAAATAAACAGCCATCCCATAATACCTGAAACATTGTTATTTTATTATGTGAATTTCTGGAAGCCAATTTAATAAGATACACTGCCATTCAAAAGTTTGGGATCAGCAAGATTTTTAATGTTTTTTGAAGAAGTATCTTTTGCTCATCAAGGCTGCATTTATTTGATCAAAAATAGAGAAACAAACTGTAATATTGTAAAATATTATTACAATTTAAAACAACAGTTTTCAATTTTTATTGTACTTTAAAATATAATACATTCCTGTGATGCAATGCTGAATTTTCATTAGCCATTCCTCCAGTCTTCAGTGTCACATGATCCTTCAGAAATCATTCTGATTTATTATCAATATGCTGATTTAGTATCAATGTTGGAAACAGTTGTGCTGCTTAATTTTTATTATTTAATTTTTACTATCACTTTTTTGTCAATTTAACACATCCCTGCTGAATAAAAGTATTCATTTCTTTAAATTCTTAAAAAAGAATTTAATATATGATTTGGCAAACTGATTCAAACCAGTTTGTAAGTGTTGTTGAACGATTTATTAAAAATGGTTTAAAAGTCAGAAGTGAGTTTCACAACCGCAATACTTAGAGGTGGTCAAATCTTGTAGCCTCTATATAATGTGTTGATATAGTGTGTTAAAAGTGTGTGGTACTACAGTTCCAGCTGCTAGAAAGCAGGTGTCTGTGTTATTTCTGTTTCAGTCATTTATTTAGTTTGAAGCTCAGGTGTGTATGTTATCAGAGTGTTCCCCAGAACTGAACAGGGAGTAGTACTGCACTTCTGTTGCTCCTCAAGCACTCATCTATCCTCAGTGATTCATCATCCACCGCATGAGAGGGGCATCTGCGTTTTATCTGAACCCTCTCCAAACACAACCAGAGCCCGAAGAGAGAGAGAAGAGTGTGATCTGTAAACTAATTACAGCAGGTGGCAGATCCAGCGCCATTCATCATGAAACTACATTTGGGAGAAAACAAATTACCCTCAAACTTGGATAAAGAGAGATCCATTTGAAAACACACGGGTTCGTTTACATGACAAAATGCCTAGAAGATTTATAAATGAGCATTGTTTACAAATGCAAGAGACCGTTCCACTGAAATGACACAGATTTCCTGTGATGTGTTGAGTCTGGAGCGTCAGGATTCAGCTGTGTTTGTCAGCGAGGTGCCCAGCGTCGATCTGTACTCATTAGCTCTGATGAATGTCTTTGAAGACCTCTCCTCAGCGAGTGAGGTCACTGCGGTCCCATCATGAAAGCTAGAGGAACTCTGCATTGTAAAAAAATAAAAAAATGTTTCTCCTTACCTGGGATGACTTCAAATAGGAACTTTCCACCTTCCTCCCCATTGCTGGGATGTTCGGTGACTCTGTTGCCAGGTAGGAAAATGGTGCCCTAGAGGAACCAAAAAGCCAAAAGAAACTAGTCAGACACAAACTGCTGAGGAAAGCAAGACGTACGAGGAAAATGAATCACAGCAAGAAAAAAGCTTGAGTGCATTGGAGAATAGGATGCTAAAATGTGAAAAATCCCTTTCTTGAGACTTACTTTTCATTTATATATTTTGATTTAGATTTTTGTTTGATTTAATATATAAAATATATAAATAGCATTAAAAACAGAAATATATTTAATCTAAAAATATGTAAATAAATGCCCTGTTAAAAGCTAAAATTTAATCCTTATTATATAGTATAAATATATTATATATATTCTAAATATATATATATTATTTATAAAAACAAATAATTAAAAAATTCTAAATATAAATACGTATATATATATATATATATATATATATATATATATATATATATTTTTTTTTTTTTTACATACAATGTAAACATATATACACACATTTTGTTTAAAGCTAAAATGAAGTCCAACTTATTTTCATATTTAACATATTATTTAAAATATTAAATATTTACAGTTTAATATCATATATAGATATCAAATATCTATCAAAATAATATCACATTCAATATATATATATATATATATATATATATATATATCTTACAAAATATATAACTGAAAAAAATAAATAAATTCTATATAGTAAAACTTTGTGTGTGTGTGTATGTATGTATGTATGTATATACATATATATATATATATATATATATATATATAGAGGCTATATTTATTTGATCAAAAATATAGGAATAACAGTAATATAGTGAAATATTATTGCTATTTCTAATATTGGTTTCCTATTTTAATATACTTTAAGATTTTAAAATTTATTCCTGTGATGCAGCGCTGAATTTTCGTCAGCTGTTACTCCAGTCTAAAGTGTCACATGATCCTTCAGAATCATATCATTCTAATATGCTGATTTATCATCAGTGTTGAAACTGTTGTGCTGCTTAAGATTTCTTGGAACCTGTGATACTTTCTTTGATTCTTTGATGAATAAAAAGTTAAAAAGAACAGCATTTATTCTAAATAGAAATCTTTTATAACAAAATAAGTCTTTACTATCACTTTTTATCCATTTAACAAATCTTTGCTTAATAAAATATTAATTTGTAGAAAAAAAAGAAAAAAAAATGTACTGACCCCAAACTTTTGAATAGTAGTGTATATTGTAACACAAATTTTTCTATTTTGAATAAACACTATCCTTTTAAACTTTTTATTTGCCAAAGAATCCTGAAAAACCTATCACAATTCCCAAAAAATATTAAGTAACACAACTGTTTCCAACATTGATTATAAATCAGCATATTAGAATGATTTCTGAAAGATCATGTGACACTTAAGACTGGAGTAATGATGCTGAAAATTCAGCATTGCTTCAAAGGAATACATTATATTTTATAAATGCAAATAAATGCACCCTTGATGAGCATAAGAAACTTATTTTAAAAAACATTAAATATCCAAACTTTTGAACGGCATTGTATACTGTTTTTTGATCAAATGGCTTTCAAAGACATTACATAAAAAAATAAAAATAAATAAATCGTAATTAATCGTAATTAACTTTTGACCGGTAGTGTATATTTGGTTGAAAGGTACAATTAAGTTCAACTGTGCCCAGAGTTTTATTGAAAGCCAAGGCAGAATCAGCAGCGCTGCCAGTTCAGGGGTTACAGATGGATCCCTCGGGGGTCTGTATGACAGAGTGCAGGCGGCATTAGAGTCGACAAAGCTCTTGTTATTATGGAGAAATCGGATATTAAGCAGCACTGCGACTGCTGTGGGATTATAGATCAGTGTTTGATACGCTGGATGAACTGCTGCTTTAAATAGACCCAACATCAGTGTGCCACACAGACCATGTTACAACCACCAGCGGACTAGTAAAGCAGCCTGATTTCCCACATTGCTCTCATCTGTCTGTCTCTTTATCCTCCCAGCATCTCGCCCTCCTCTATCGATGTTTTCTTTTATCTCATATGTCTTTCTCTGTTTGGCATTTTCTTTCATACTACACTACTATAATACTAATGCACAGAATGCAGTATGTATACTGTGGACATTATGCAAATGTGTGTGTGTGTGTGTGTGTGTGTGTGTGTGTGCATGTATAAATGAAAAAAAAATATTCATATAAGTCTGAGTTTATGTATATCCGTTTTTTATACATATACAAAACATATACAGTATAAAAAGTGTTAAAATTGCTTTAAAAAATTACATTTTATAATCAAGAGACAAGAATGCAGAATATCATATTTGACATGTTATTATTTTGTAACCTAAATAAGCATCAGAGATGCTCGAGGGGGATTTCCCATCACTTTAATGCCAGGTGTTACTTCATCCTCTTATTTAAACTACAGAATCATGGCACGCTTCACTGACAGTCACACATGGTCACATGGCACAATGAACCCCATTAACGCAACATGTGCTGAGTGATGTTTTCATATAGATCTTTATAGCATTACAGTATGCACTGGCACACTGGGGTTATTTACGGTATGCAGGGGAACAACTGCAGAGGTCTAAAGCAGTCACCTTTGAGGGAGAGTATTTCATATCTGCACTACAGAGAAGCTTAAAAGGCACGTTTCATTGGGGGAGAAAGAAAAAACAGAGCTCAGTTACATCCTTATCAAATATCAGTGCATACGTTCAGTATCCAGTATCCCGACGTGCCTGGAAACAGTGAGAACATTTAGGATGCAGAGATTAGGATAGTTAACATAGCGGCTGATACATTATTCAAATCTCTGCACTAGAGCTTCGTTACATGACATTATCAAAACCAACTCGACTTTTTTGGGTTGAGTAAGGCTTGATTTTTGAAAGATTTTTTGAATAAATGCTTTCTATTTAGTGCTTTTTATGGTTTCCACAAAAATAGCAGCACAACATTGATAATATATGATCATGTGACACTGAAGACTGGGGTAATGATGCTGAAAATTCAGCTTTGCTTCACAGGAATAAATTCCATTTGAAAATATATTAAACTATTAACCATATTTGACAATAATTAAAAAATACATTAATACAATAAATCAAATTCAATATTTAAACATAATTTTATTATTGTTATTATTAATATTAACATGCAATATTCAATAATACAATAAATACAATAATACTATATAATAATACAATAATTAATACTAATAATACAATAAATAATAATACAATAAATGCAATTTAATATTTAAACACACACACACACACACACACACACACACACACATATATATATATATATATATATATACACAGGTGCATCTCAATAAATTAGAATGTCGTGGAAAAGTTCATTTATTTCAGTAATTCAACTCAAATTGTGAAACTCGTGTATTAAATAAATTCAATGCACTCAGACTGAAGTAGTTTAAGTCTTTGGTTCTTTTAATTGTGATGATTTTGGCTCACATTTAACAAAAACCCACCAATTCACTATCTCAACAAATATGAATATTTGTATATAATAGAATATGAATATAATAGAATAATAGAATATGGTGACATGCCAATCAGCTAATCAACTCAAAACACCTGCAAAGGTTTCCTGAGCCTTCAAAATGGTCTCTCAGTTTGGTTCACTAGGCTACACAATCATGGGGAAGACTGCTGATCTGACAGTTGTCCAGAAGACAATCATTGACACCCTTCACAAGGAGGGTAAGCCACAAACATTCATTGACAAAGAAGCTGGCTGTTCACAGAGTGCTGTATCCAAGCATGTTAACAGAAAGTTGAGTGGAAGGAAAAAGTGTGGAAGAAAAAGATGCACAACCAACCGAGAGAACCGCAGCCTTATGAGGATTGTCAAGCAAAATCGATTCAAGAATTTGGGTGAACTTCACAAGGAATGGACTGGGGCTGGGGTCAAGGCATCAAGAGCCACCACACACAGACGTGTCAAGGAACTTGGCTACAGTTGTCGTATTCCTCTTTTTAAGCCACTCCTGAACCACAGACAACGTCAGAGGCGTCTTACCTGGGCTAAGGAGAAGAAGAACTGGACTGTTGCCCAGTGGTCCAAAGTCCTCTTTTCAGATGAGAGCAAGTTTTGTATTTCATTTGGAAACCAAGGTCCTAGAGTCTGGAGGAAGGGTGGAGAAGCTTACAGCCCAATTTGCTTGAAGTCCAGTGTTAAGTTTCCACAGTCTGTGATGATTTGGGGTGCAATGTCATCTGCTGGTGTTGGTCCATTGTGTTTTTTGAAAACCAAAGTCACTGCACCCGTTTACCAAGAAATTTTGGAGCACTTCATGCTTCCTTCTGCTGACCAGCTTTTTAAAGATGCTGATTTCATTTTCCAGCAGGATTTGGCATCTGCCCACACTGCCAAAAGCACCAAAAGTTGGTTAAATGACCATGGTGTTGGTGTGCTTGACTGGCCAGCAAACTCACCAGACCTGAACCCCATAGAGAATCTATGGGGTATTGTCAAGAGGAAAATGAGAAACAAGAGACCAAAAAATGCCGATGAGCTGAAGGCCACTGTCAAAGAAACCTGGGCTTCCATACCACCTCAGCAGTGCCACAAACTGATCACCTCCATGCCACGCCAAATTGAGGCAGTAATTAAAGCAAAAGGAGCCCCTACCAAGTATTGAGTACATATACAGTAAATGAACATACTTTCCAGAAGGCCAACAATTCACTAAAAATATTTTTTTTAATTGGTCTTATGAAGTATTCTAATTTGTTGAGATAGTGAATTGGTGGGTTTTTGTTAAATGTGAGCCAAAATTATCAACTTAATTATTAATATTAATATGCAATATTCAAAAATACTATATATATATATATATATATATATATATATATATATATATATATATATTATTATATATAATACAATACATTATTTATTTATTATTTTTGATGATGATGATTTAGTAACCTAAATAAGCATCTTTTTAATACTGAATGGTAACGCAATATTCAATAATGCAATACGTATAATTTATTATTATAATTTTTATTATTATTATTATTACTATTATTATTATTATTTAGTAAGTTAAATACTTGTCAGTATTATTATATTTAGTAAGTTAAATACTTGTCAGGTTTTTTTTTTTACAGTATTATTGTTTTTACTGTATTTTGATCAAATACACGCAGCCTTGGTGATCATAAGGTACCATAAAAAAAAATTGAACGGTGATGTATACGTCTAAATAGTGTACTTTTATATTTCTGTTCAGTTTAGATTCCTGACTGTAAATATAAGCGATATAGTGAGGCCTGCCTTAATAACTTGTCAGGAAGAAATCATAAACATGCAGCAGCATCCATAAATGTCACAAACCAGTTGTCTTTTTCTAGACTTCATGGAGTCTTTAAACCATTAGGATTAGTTTACTATGATATAAGACTGAGTAAACAAGACCTTATAAAAATACTTAGAAAAAAAAAAATAGTCTAGATTGTAGGTTTCCTGAATGTAAGTGGTGCCTGAACCTCGTGAAAGGTGAAAAGCAGCCACATATGATAATCATTACACAATGACCTCTTTCCCCCGGGCTTTTCAAGTCTCTCTGCATGCGGTGCAGTGACTTGCTTCTGTTAAAACATCAGAAAGCTTTACGAGATCCTGCTGACAGCGTGTTCCTGAAGTTGAACTCGAACCGTACCTGCCGCCCTCATGAGGAACATTGGTGGGGCTCATAAAGATAGCACAAATTTCAGCCCACAGTAAGGGAGGTCAGCGGTTTGATGTGGGCAGTGGTTCCTGTTTTAGAACCGGAGAGTCGAGGGTGGGTTGCTAAAGATATGAGCCTTTCAATTAATGGCATTTTTGTTGTCTCCCGAGACCGTCCATGTGGAAAACATGGAAAGACGCATCATCAAAAGACAGGGAACAAAACCCGGCCCATTCCAGAGCGGAGGAACCATGTGTCTTCCTTGGTGCACTTGCTTGCTTACTCTACACTAAGAGACGTGAAAGAATTAGTATGTGCTCTGGTGAACAACAACAATGATTGTGATATATATATGGTGGAGTATGGTCCAAAGCATTCTGGGATTACTCATGCATGCCAGCTTTCATATCATAACATTTTCACTGTAATATTGTGATCTACATTTGGCCAAAAATATATATATATATATATATATATATATATATATATATTTTATTTTTTCAAATAATCATTGACTTTTTAAAGTTTACCACAGATGCTTTGACATTAAAATGTTGGCCGATACAATACATACATTTTTTAATGTTATGGCCAATAGCTGATAAATAGAAGGAATTACAATTTTATTAAAATATATTGTTTTGTCAAAATAGGGGGAAAAACACTAAAAACGGAACTATTTTGAGAGCTGCAAAAAATTACATCTAACAGTGATATATGTGTATGTGTATTAACATATTATTATAATATTAATAATAACATTAACTTTTATGAGAATTAATTGTATTATATTTAATTATATAATATAAAGGATAATAATTATATATTATAAAAATCTAAATATAATATAAAAATTCTATATTTAGTCTAAATGTGTGTATATTAACATACTATTATAATATTAATATAATAACATAAACTTTTATAAGAATTATATATAATTATATAATATAATATACATGATAATAATTATATATTATAATAATAGAATATTAATATAATAACATTAAAATTCTACATTGGTTTGTCTAAATGTCTCTATTAACATCCTATTATAATATTAATATTATATTTATGTGTGTATGTATATTAACATATTATTATAATATTAATATAATAACATTAACTTTTATAAGAACTAATTATATTATATTATATATAATTATATAATACAATATACATGACAAGAATAATTATGTATTATAATAATATTTATATAACGAGTAAAATTTTATATTGTTTTGTCTAAATATGTCTATTAACATACTATTACAATATTAATATAATATTTATAATAATTATTATATATTATAATAATACAATATTAATTTAATAATATTAAATTCTATATTGTTTTGTCTAAAAATAAAATTGAATATATAATAATTATAATAAGAAATTATAATAATAAATTTGTGTGTGTGTGTGTGTGTGTGTGTATATATATATATATATTTTTTTTTTTTTTTTTGGAGAACTGCTCCAAAAAATTAATAAGCATGAACAAATAAGCATAAACAAATAAATTCCCAATTTTAACCAACTGCGATACAGTAATGATATCTTTCTCATGCCCAATGTCTATTTAAGTGAAATGAATTACATAGAAAAAAAATTATTTTTTAAATTTTATTTTATTTTATAAATTTGTCTGAATACACGGCTACTTATCAATGGCAATCAATGGAAAGATATTCTTTTTGCCTACAAAATGCCATAGTTACACAACCTACCAACAGGGCCTTAACCATTCAAACCAGCCAAACCTTGACCCTGTGGATTCCCATGGTCATTACTTTGGGGCAGCAGTTCATCTCTCAGGAAGGTGTTGCACCTCTCTGACCGCTGGAGTCCTGGCTGTTTTATTGCTCCCTCATTAACACCTCCAGCCAGACCAGGACAGCTCACACTTTGACACAATCAACCAGAAACTTGCAGCATCGAAGACACTACCACATGCATTCTGGGTGATCTGGACAGCACAGGAGTTAAAATTGTGGGAAGAGGAAATGAGATATCGGGTCGATCGCCCCAGATTGCTGTGCTACATTGAGCTGGGGCAGAGGTTAGCTTAATATCATCTCAGGAATTTCCCTCCCTGCTTGAGAGAAATACAGAGAAGCAGAACAAAGCAAAAAAAAAAAATTATTTGTTATGTCACTAGTGTTTATCTTTAATTAGATTTCAGTCCCCATGGTACCAAAACCAAGCTAGCTTGCATACAGAGTCGACGGGTATGTGAGAATCCCCCATAGAGACGCAAAAATCCAGTTCCAGATCGGATCAGAAGAGCTCGCTCCATTTGTTTATCAACCGGCGGAGATTGATGGTAAAGGACCAAAGGGAACAGGAGGAAATAAAACAAGCTACAACCCAGTACTTAGGCCTGAGGTCCTAAACGGTCCCATGGAATTAATTAAAGGAAAGCCATTTGCTGGGGAACGGTCCCATTAGGTGCACGTTTGAACATTTAACCTTGACTTTTCCTCAGAGGGTTGCCCTCACGTCTCGTTCATTAGTGGCCCCTGTCTGTCCTGCGGCACTTTTTCACACTTAGAGGACTCGTTCGCTCTCCTTTCTTTCTTTTTGCTTTTAATATGCAGTCTTTTGCCTGCAGCAAGTGCGAGTGCAACAAATGTACCAGTATCCATGTGAAATCAGCTGTTTATGATGCAAGTCTTTTTCTCTTTTGCTCACAGAAAAATGTCAGAACATCCAAAGGACCGCAGGAGTAGAATGAAATAAACAGCCATCTGGACTGTAGCAAAACATTAGGCACTACAGACTTGGTAATGTTGCTAGTGTTAGGGGATATTACTTTTAAAATACATAATAATGTTTCTAAAGAGAGGAGCCCATTTGCCTTTTTATGCAATACAAAACATTATTATTATTTTGTGTATGCTCGACATGCATGAACGCATGTCTCATTTGAACCTGCTCTTTTAAGTGAATCAAAAGCTTACAGTGCAATAATGTAGTATGATTCTAAACAGATGACTATTATGAACCAGCTCTTTTAAGTGAATCAAAACTTACAGCACTACAGTGTAGAATGATTCTGAATGAATGACTCTTATGAACCAGCTCTTTTAAGTGAATCAAAAACTTAAAGCGCAACAGTGTAGAATGATTCTGAATGAATGACTCTTATGAACCGGCTCTTGTTAGGGAATCAAAATCTTACAGAGCAACAGTTTGGTATGATTCTGAACGGATGACTCTTATGAACCAGCTCTTTTTAGTGAATCAAAAACATACAGTGCAACAGTGTAGTATGATTCTGAACGGATGACTCTTATGAACTGGCTCTTCTAAGTGAATCAAAAACTTACAACACAACAGTGTAGTATGATTCTGAACAAATGACTCTTATGAATGACGCTTATTTAAGCGAGTCAAAAACTTAGCACAACAGTGTAGTACGATTCCAGGGATGACTTTTATGAACTTGTTCTTTGTAGTGAATCAAACACATACAGATTGCAATAGTTTTATTTAAAAAATTTATTTAAATACTTAGTTGCAAATTGTTGAACTGAATCTATTCCATCCCTATAAAGAGATTAAAATCAAAAGTCACTAAAGGTCTGTGCAAACACCATTTGCAAGAATTGTTATACATGTAAAATATTAAAATGAGCTCATTTGGTGAGGGAATTGCATTTCTTGTTTTCAAATATTTCTTCCTTAAAAGTATTAAAAGAACGGTAATGGAGCTGTTACGGAACTGAAACCATTAAGACGAATCAGATCTGTAATTATTGCATTATCTACAATTCCAATACCTATTAATAGACCTACATCCGTATGTTATGGGTAATAGAGGTTTTCAATTTAATTTCTCAGTAAAAACATTAAATAAGTCAAAAGTATATTACTTAAAAGGAAAGATCACCTAAATATGAAAACTCGTTCATTATTTACTCATCCTCATGTTTTTCCAAACCTATATGAATGTCATCTGTTGAACACAAAAGAAGATATTTTGAAGAATGTTGGTAGTATCCACAGTTGCAAGTAGCCATATATATATATATATATATATATATATATATATATATATATATATATATATATATACATACATACATACATACATACATATATATATATATATATATATATGTATGTATGTATGTATGTATGTATGTATATATTTATGTATATATATATATATATATATATATATATATATACACACAGTATATATATATATATATATATATATATATTTTTTTTTTTTTTTTTTTTTTTTTTTTTTCCAGGTTTGGAACAACATGAGGGCAAGTAAATGATGACAATTTACATTTTTGGGTGAATTATCCCTTTAATAAATGCCATAAAATCAAACAGTAATACATTATTTCAAAAAGTAATTAGTGCACTTGAATCCTCTACTGTTCCAGTTTCAGAAAAAGCTAATTTTCTGTGGATTTCTGCACTCACAAAAATGAAATAGTCAATTTGCAGAACCATTACGATTCTGACAACTTTCAACTATCAACTATCTTTTCAATATCAACTATATCTGCTACTTAACAAACTCCTAAAAATAAAAGCTTCTACAGGGTAGCCGCAGATAAATATCATTACCCTCTCCACAGTTTGTGGTCGTCTAACAGAAAACAAGAGGGAAATGAGCTAGTTTGCCAGGAGTTTAAATCAAAAATTAATTCTGAAATGTACAGCATCCATCTAGCCGTTTTGACTGGTCACAATTGAGTTGCATGCCAAATGTGTTTCTCTATTTTTGTTTAAAATTTGTTCTGTGCTGCTGAGGATACCAAACCTAATAACTGGCAGTAATATTATAAATGCCCACAATGGCAGACCTGATGGAATCAGGTTTGGCGGCCGGTGTACCTGTAGATAGGGGGTCTACAAACAAGCAGACTGCAGCAGTTCAGAAATGTGATTAACCTCAACTTTCCATTACCTACATCCTGACCAATGTACCATTTTCCCTTGTGAGATGTTCTATATACAGTATCTGGCAACAGAGATATATGGGACACATAGTCTCTGTGTGTGCGGGGGGATTAAAAAGATTAAAAATTAATCTTACCGACCCCAAAGTTTTGATCAATAGTGTGTATATATATTTATCAAAATTTAGACTTTAGTTGGTAAAAATGAAAGGCTGATTTTGAGTTTTTGGAAATAAAAGGGAAGGTTATGCTGTATTAAAATGACTCACTTTTGCTTTGAAGTGCAAATGTATTTGTCATTTCCAGCAGTCATTTTATAGAGTGTAATAAAAAAGTCCACTAATAAAACCTTACTTGCTACATTTATTCACTTAGCAAACCCTTTGGAATAAATGTAGCAAATAAGCTGGTTTTATTAGTGCGCTAGGCTGAATGTATTGTACGCTCTATAAACTGTCTGCTGGAAACGCTATACTTGTGAGTCATTTTAATGAAGCACAGTCATTTTCCTTTTGTTTGCTAAAAGCTCTGATGGTAGAGGTTTTATGTTTTAAAATATTTATAATGAATCAGCCAACATAAAAGTGATGATTTCTTCAATGTTAAAATGTTTCATTCTATCCCGGTTTATTATACACACGTATACTGCCTATTATTTTTGAAAAGCACAGAAACCTACCAGCATCCAAAACAAAAGACACTTTAGATATTCACTGGATCCAAAAATCAATGTTCATTTAAGCTGCAGGAACAGGAAAATTATTATTATTTTTTTTTTTTCATATTTCAGAAGGCCAATTTCAAACAATAATGACACCGAGGCAAATTGCCAGCTAGCCTAGCATACCAATGACCAATCAGGAATAATACGAGAGACATAAAAGGTCACATGATTCATTTGAAGTTCGCTATTTGCTGGTTGAGCTTTGCTAAGAAAAACCTGAAGCTGAGTCTGAGAGAATCATGCTACACAACATCTCAGAGGTCTTTCATCTTCATGTTCATTGTTTTGCTGTGTTCATTGAGGTACAAATTCACTCTGAGCACAAATCTGATCTTTTCATAGCCCTCAGTCAAAAACAGCAGAGATTGTACAACATTGAGCAACAGTATCCCTCAGGGTTAAATAGATTGGCTACCTTCATCTTTTCCTTTCCTCTAAAAAAGATTTCTGTTCTAAAGCTTAGTGTGCAGCTTCAGTGGCAACCAAAACAAGAAACACACAAGAAACTTGACTAACACTCGCCACTGCTAACGTTAGCATGTTCCTGTAATGACCCAGTACTCCTAACAACAACTACAAATACAAAACAAATAAATATCGGACAAAATGTTCATTACTTCCCATCTTTCCTGAGAAAATGCAGGCTGAGACTGTCTTATCTTTTTAAATAGTGCACTATGTATTAGTAAAATAAGCATATGTTGCCTTAATGTTGCTTATTTTTCAACCTGCATTATTATTTTAGAATAAATTAAATACCATTTAGGTATTATTAATAATTAGAATTTTTTTTTTATTGTATTTTATATTTTTAGTTAATTTTAGTCATTTTGTTGTGTTTTTGTCTTTCTTTTTCTTTTTAAATATGATTATATAGTGTTTATTTTGTATGAAAATAAAAAAAAAACATTTCATTGGCAAATAGCTGAAACAAAATGAGTTTTTTTTATCTTATGTTATTTATTTTATTTTATTATTTTATTATTTATTTATTTTATTTTATATTGTATTTTATATTTTTAAGTTAATTTTATGATTATATAGTGTTTATTTATTTTTTTATGAAAATGAAAGATGTTTCATTGGCAAATAACTGAAACAAAACTTTGTTTTTATATAGTATGTTATTTAATTTTATATTTTATTTAAATTTTTAGTTCAATTTAGTAACTTTTTCCCTTTTTTAAAAAAAAAAGATTATATAGTGTTTGTTTATTTATTTATTTTATGAAAATGAAAAAAATATTCACTGGCAAATAGCTGAAACAAAATAAGTTTATTTTTTTGTATCTTATGTTATTTCTTGTAACATTTATTTATTTATTTAAGTTTGCTTTAGTTTTAGTTAACCATAATAACCCTGCTTCACACATTTGCCATCTTTTTCATGGTTCCAGTCATCCAATACACCTAAAAAAGCAACAAAATAGTCATGCTAACATTTCCTGCAGTGGTTGTGCAGTATTGTTCTTCAATTACTGACCACAAACCAGCTCTGAGCTACTACAGAAAGCTGCGTATTTGCACTCTTGACATTCTGATATGATTTGTCCAGTGAAAGCAAACTCATTTAAGATCATTAGATTGTAATGTAGAGTAGTTTCTAATGACATCAGTCACTAAGTGCTTTCTAAGGCCAGTTAGCCAGCTTAGCTCAAAGATAAAATGCAAATGTTCTAAGAAGGACAACAAATGCAGTGGAGATAATTCCTTTGGCTAAAGCTTTATGCCTGAGCACTGGATGCTAATTGCTTCTAAAATTGGTGTTCCACCATTGTTTGCTACCACTAATAGGATCTATGAACCCTAGATAAGGAGAAAAGTAAACTCTTCCACAGTTTTTCAATGATAAAGTGAACAGCAAAGGCAGTTCAAGTAACCATTGCTGAAAATTTACTTTACACTCCAAAATGTAGTTGAGTTTGTTTCTTCATCAAAACAGAGTTGGAGAAATTTAGCATTACATCACTTGTTCACCAATGGATCCTCTGCAGTGAATGGGTGCCGTTAGATTGAGAGTCCAAACAGCTGATAAAAACATCATAATAATCCACAAGTAATCCACATGACTCCAGTCCATCAATTAACATCTCATGAAGTGAAAAGATGCATGTTTGTAAGAAACATTAGGCATTTTAAATTTAAACCAATGCATTGTTTCTGGCTAAAATACAATTCCATAATCCATAATAACAATTCAGTAAAAAATATCAAAATCTAACATCAAAATCCAACAACAAATCTGTTTAGATCTGTTTTGGACTGTTTTTGCTTGTAAACAGTGCTTGATCTGTGATAGAAATATGAAACATTTTCATATTTCTTTTTTAAAAGCAATATTAGTAAATATAATGTAGTGATTGAAGATTACTTAATCAATTGTAATTAAAAAATAAATTAACAAAATATACTATTACATTTTGTCAGATTTGCCACCAAATTTTCATGACAGACAAAAAAAAAATCATTCATGACAATCCTAACTTTATGGTATGTGTTTTATATCACACAAAAATATAATAAAACATTTTTTAAAATAAAATAAAAATATTTTAAAAATAAAATACAAATATTTTTCAAAACATAAAATAAACATTTTTAAAAAATAAAATGCTAAAATATCACTTCCTCCAGTAAAAAAAGAAAGAAAAAAAAAAAAAACATCAAAATCCAACAACATATCTGTTTAGATCTGTGTATATTTCTCTCCTGATTCAGACAAGAATACTTTTTCTCTTGGGAAAGCAATATTATAACGTATTAATAATGGATTTGACATCTTTCGACAAGAAGTTAATTGATGGACTGGAGTGGTGTGGATTATTGTGATGTTTTTATCAGCTGTTTGGACTCTCATTCTGACGGCACCCATTCACTACAGAGGATCCACTGGTTAGCAAGTGACGTAATGCTGCATTTCTCCAAATCTGTTCTGCAGCCTGAAATATTGCTTTTTTAATGACCTATTGTGTTTACTGTTGTTTTACAGTCTAATCAGATGAGAGTCATTAAAAAGGAATACTTTTATGGTGATTATACACCGCAGTAAAATTATAGTGCCACACATTTTGTTCACTGGAGGATGGATGGCGACAAGATTTAAGGAGTGCGAGCACAGAGGACATAAAGAAGATTACAGAAATAAGACATAAAAGTTATAGCCATAACCTCAATCTGCTCAGAATACTAATTACTGTCATATCTAACGCCTGAGAGAGAGAAGATATTCAGACTGGATTCGAATGCAGGATTCTGTTCTTAACTACAGCTGATAGAGCGGATAATGAGAGATCACCTGTCACAAATCCACAGAAGGAGAGAGTGCGAAAGATCTGTCCGGAAAAATTCTGGTCTGACACGTATTCAAGGACAGAGAACAAAATTAAAGCGTTTCAGAGTCAAAGTCTCAATAAATTTTTAAATTTAAAGACAAAGCGTTCTGAGCCACAATATCGATTAGCAAAAATAAAGAGCCATAACCTTACCCAAAAAACTGCATGTAGATCAGCACTATTTCTCTATGAAAGCAAACTCCCTTCTTATTTTGAAGTTAATGGCTTGTATCCTGTATAAATTAGCATTTCAGGTGTCTATACACCTCTTTTCATACCTGTGATTAATCTTAGCTGACACTGTCTGTTCCTTTGCAAAAAGATTATTTCCAACATAGTTTTTTCATCCTGCTTTGTAACTAATATACTCTACACTTCATTTAGCGAGTAGTGAAAGGTGCTCCGCTCCCCAGATGACCTCTGATGTCTCGGAGTACAGTGGAACAGGAAGTGCTAGAGGAAACGGTGGCTCAGCAGGTCATTTAGGACACAGCAGTGAATAAGCTCATGAAGGCAGATGCTGCTGCGCATATAATCAGGGATTTGATTGCATATTGCATACTTGTGTGTTCAAGACAAGTTTAGTGCTGTAGGATTATACAACTACTCTTGCAACTGCATGCAAACTATAAATTTCGCATAAATACTTAATTCATAATTTTGAATTCTTTTTGGGAAGTCAAAAGAAAAAAAAACAATGAAAAATAAAATAAATAAATAAATAAATAAATAATCCTTTTTTTTAATAAATAGAAAATATAAATACAAATTAATTGTATTTATTGAAAAAGATCACTGAATGGAATAAAACAAAATCAAATATCAAACCTTAAAATTAATAAAATACAGTTTGTCAAATTTTCCACAAAATTTTCATGACAAATGCAATAAAAAAGTTATGAAATATGATTATGAAACTTTTTATTTACAAAAACGGAATGATAAAAATAAAGTAAAATAGAACTAAATATTATTCATTATTAATATCATTATAAATAAATATAAAAATAAATTGCATGTAATGGTTTCAGCTTACTGATATATTATTATTATTATTATTATTATTATTATTATTACATTATGTAAGATTTGCCACAACATAATTTGAAGATTGAAGATAACTGAATTTTCCACAAAATTTTCATGATTAAGGCAAAAATGGCATGAAATATGACTTTCTATTTATGAGAACTAAATGACTAAATTATACAAATTATATATATATATATATATATATATATATATATATATTGTTACGAATCCTGTGCCTGCCCTTCCATTCACTCTCCACCAGAGGTCACCTGTCCATCATACTGACTGTCACACTACACTGACTGTTGCACTATACCCTGGACTACATTCCTCATCATCCACTGCACTAATTGCACCCACAGCTGTAACCAATGAGACACGCTTTATAAGCCCTGGACTTCCTCGTTATGATCGCTGAGTATTGTCTTGCGTATATCGCTCTTCTAGTGATAGCGACATTACGGAGCCCTTCCGTGTTTTCTAAGTCTAAGTCTAGTTTATTGCCTGAGTTATTCGTTTCTTGATCTTCTGCCTGTGTAACTTGGATTAACCCTTTGCCTGCTGTTTCTCCTGGACTATTGCTCTTGTTTTTGGCAAATTTGGATCTCTCTGCCTTGCCCTGTTGGATATTGTTCGCCGATTGAAGACCCAAGCTTGCCCAAGGATTACTCTTTGTCTTGCCCGTGTTATACCTGGTTGCCACTGTTTGAACCATGCCTGTTATGACCACGTCTCTGTCTAATAAAAGTCTGCAAATGGATCCGCATTCCTCACGTCTCGTCGGAAAGCTGTGTACATATACATACATACATACATACATACATACATATATATATATATATATATATATATATATATATTTATTATTATTATTATTTATTTTTTATTTTTTGCCAGATTTGCCTCAACATTTTTATATTTCTTTTTAAGAACAATATAGGTAAATTTAAATTATATGTAATGACTGAAGATTACTTAGTCAAATTAATTAAAGGGGTCCTATTATGCTCTTTTACAAAGTCTTGATTTCGTTTTGGGGGTGTACTAGAACATGCTCTCATGCTTGGTGGTTCAAAAATCGCATTATTTTTCACATAATTTACATTATTACAATACCATTCTCCCCAGCCTGGCACAAACGGCTCGATTAGTTCCGGGTTTGATGAAGGCCCGCCTTCCGAAAAACGAAATGTGTTGTGATTGGTTAGCTGTTAGCTGATTGGCGAACAGCTAGGCAGAATGACTAAAAGAAAATTAATTCTCTGCCAGCGGGAGGCGCTGTTGGAGCGCGAGAGAGCGAGGTTTCCCTGGTAACGCTGTACACAAAGCAGAGCTCCTCTCACAAACGCTGCTTTATCAGACATTATATACAAGATGAAATGAAAATGACATCCAAAATTTTCTGAAGACAGTCGGTTTCCTTCAGAAATACAGTGATATAAAAACACCCGCACCAGGTTTCGATTTTGAAACGTGCATTCGAATTTCCGGAGGCGGGATTTATTTGAATGATATTCTAATGGACCAATTTGTGATGTCACAAATTAAGGAAAACAATGCTGTAGTCCAAACGAGCCGTTCGTTGTACTTGAAAATGGATTTTTTAAAAACGAAATATCTCCCTTTGGAGTGGACTTTGAGATTTGTAACTTTGTAGATCTTTTTTATGTCCAAACATACACACTACACACTGACTAAATTCAAAAAGTGAAAAAGCATAATAGGACCCCTTTAAAAAAATTGCCACCAGATTTTCATGACTGAGACAAAAAAGAAAAAAAAAAAAAAACTCATGAAAATCATAAATTAATAGTCTGTGTTTTATATCACACAAAAATCCCAAAAATAAAATAAAAATATTTTTTAAAGTAAAATGACAAAATATTATTAAAAATAAAATGAATATATATATATATATATATATATATATATAAAAATAATAACATAAAATAAAATAAAAAAAAAAAAAATATTTTTAAATATATTTAAAAATAAAATAAAACAATAAAATATTTAAATGCAAACCACATCACAATAATAAACAGTTACATAATAATAAATTATAATAAATAATAACATTTAAAAAATAAAACAGCAAAATATATTTAAAAATAGTAAAATAAAATAAAATATAAAAACAAAATATTTTTAAATATATTTAAAAATAAAATAAAACAAAATAAAATATTTAAATGCAAACTACATCATAATAATAAACAGTTACATAATAATAAATATACAAATAATAATAAATTATACTAAATAATAACATTTTAAAAATTAAATAAAATATATTTAAAAATAAAATAAAATATAAAAATAAAATATTTTTAAATATATTTAAAAAATAAAATAAAACAAAACAAAATAAAATAAAGGCATTTTGCCAGCTTTATTTTAAGAGGTTTACTGATCCTAAAACAGGCATTCCGACCTCAGTGTCATCCCGGCATTTCCAATTATTATACTTCCAGCTGAATTACAATAATTATGCAAACCACACAGCTAAACAAAACCCCCTTTATGAACATCTATCTGTACTCCAGTGCATAAAATGAACCCACATACGCTGGTTCCCTGCCCACTAATGCTCCTCTCTGCACGGCAGCAGATGACCTCTGACCCTGTCATCAGCCGCTCTGTGCATTCCAAACATGACAGACGCACACGACACCACACTGCTGTGACGAACCCGCGTGCCTAACTTAATGCACAAAGCCCCTCTCTATGTCAAGTTCAATAACTCTGTATGGCCAGAAACAGGCACATATGATCCAGTCCGGGTGTGTGTGAAGTCACAAGGCCACGTCTGCTTAGGGAACATTAGGGGGCAGATGTTCATGCACCGGAATGAGAGACAGCAATTAAGCTAATGAGGCAGGTAACTAATGGAACCATCGCTTTGAATGAAGATGCTAATTAACAGCCACTTTAATGATAGTGCTTCATCACCTCTCTGTTGCATTCTTGGACGTCTTAATTACACTTCACTGCCCTCCTCAACTACAAACTGATGAATTTTGTGATTTATTCTGACAGTGTTTTTTGCCTCGCATGTGTGACATAACTTTGGTATCACTTTTTTTTTCATTCTTATTCTTTTTTTGGTTCCGATGTTGCAATGCATTGGTTAGCGGTGCCTGTTTCTGTTCGCTGTGTGACAGTTCGGGGAGATTATGGGCTCTGTGCAAATAGCACAGACTGTCTCTGTGTGCCCTACTTACAGACAAGTTTTCCATCTCTAAAACAAACTCACCTGGTTGTTTGTGTGCTAGAGAAATAAAGCAGCAAGGAACATGCTGTAGGTGAGATAGTTGGGATTAATGCACCTGTCTTTGGTTTGCTGCTTGCCTTTATTTGAGAAAAAAGAGAGACGCAGGATCTAAATATATCGTTTTCTTTAAAAGGGCCATATCTAGAAAAAAAAAGCTCTTTTGAAATAAAATTATCCAGCTGTAGTGTAACACTCCCTTCCCAGCTGGCGTGTGAATTATGACTGTCAGGGATGGTAAACTTCTTTTCAAGCAATTTATATAAATTTACATGAAATTATTATAATTACATAATTTCAAGCATAACACAAATCATTTTTAGGCATAAGAGCAAAATATCAACTATCTTCTAAAACAAATGAACAAATAAATGAAAGAATTAATTAATTAATTAATTAATGTTTCTGTGATATATTTGGCATATGTAAATATATAACAACGTTTATAATAAATTTACAATAAAATAAAATAATGTAAAATAATGTATATTTTAATTATTATATTCATTTTAATGTTTTATATATATGTATATACGTATATATGTGTATATATATATATATATATATATATATATATATATATATATATATATAACAATTATATGTAATATAATCAAAAATAACAGAACTTACACTACCATTCAAAAGTTTGTTTTTTGATTATATTTTGTAAGTCTCTTATAAAAGTAAACAGTAAAAATAAATTATGAATTAATAAATACTAGTTTATGTATGTTGATTTCATCTGCTTTAATACAATACACATTTAGATGTCAATGTATCATAATGTATAGACAATAAAGTTTATAATAAAATTATAATAAAGTATATTTTAAATTTTCTATATTATATTATATTATATTATATTACTGAATAAAATAAAATGTATACTATAATGCAAAACAATATAATAACAAATAAATATTATATACTATAATAAAACGGTCGGTAAAAAGGTTTGTAAAAAGTCTCTTATATTTAAAAGTGAGAATGTTTTTTTTTTTTTTAAATAGAAATATTCCTGTAATATTATAAATGCCATTACTGTCACTTTTGATCAATTTAATGCATCCTAGCTGAATAAAAGTATTAATTTCTTAAAAAATAAATAAATAAATAAATTCTTACTGACCCCAAACCTTTGAATGGTAGTGTTTATAAATCAATAATAAAGGTTTACAATAAATTTCCACTTAAAAAATAAATAATTTTTAATGCAATAAACACAATAAAATTGATTTTAATAAAAAGTAAATATTAAAATTTACAATAAAATAAAAAAATAACTGTACTTACATTTTGTCTACATATCATTTGATACTAATAATGGGAAATTCTTAAGCATACTATTTGGTATTCAGAAAAAAATCGCACAAAAAACCCCACTGGTGCAAAAATGGGTCAAAATTGTCACAGTTGTGACTTTACATAAGCACATTAGCAAATGACTGCTTGTGTTTACATATCACACCTAATGAGTATTCAACAGCTAGGCCTGATGAAGTAAAATACTTAAAAGAACTTAAAAGTATCAAAAATAGCCTATTTCTAAGGATCTAAGAGAGGATAAAAATGGTCATGTAGAACTAAATTATGACTGTTTTTAGTATAACAAACTCTAAGCAGCATTATAAGTAGACATAAGACACTTCTCGCACATTATAGGTGGACACAAGCCCTTCAAAATATACATCTGTGTTCGCTTCACTGAGAGGTCTTGTATTGTCTTCACTGGCAGGCTGTAATATTCCACGTCTTGAAGAGCATAAGGGATCTCATTCATAAAACAGAGCAGAACAACAGATGCATTGTGGGCCGGCGGTTGCTCTTTCCGTTTGCCGTCCAGCTCCTAACCTTCGCTGTGTAGGCTGGAGAGATGGACGGAGACAGAATGTGTTTGGAAAGGCTGGGCTAAATCTTGGCCAATGAAAATCACATGCCGTGATGCTTATGAATATTTAATATGTTTAAATTCTATTCAAAATGTGGGTGATGCATACTTTCAGACGTTCAGTGTCATGTTTTTTTGTTGAGATGACTAGAAATATGCTGAAATATGCCAAAAGACATTTTAGTACTCTTGCTTTGTTTGTGCATGTCACAATGCTGGTGCACCATGGGAAGACAGACTGATTTTTTTTTTAGGAACTTTCAACCTTTTAGTGTCATTTTTCTTGCTATCTAAGAAAGACATGCACAGAGTGAAGAACGAGGTCTTATAAGGCGAAGGCGTTTTACAGACTTTTCTTGCATAAACACCCTGTGCCGACTTTCACAAAATGACTGCATTTATAAGATCAAAAGCAGCTCTGACTTTAAAAGTTTGCACATATGCAGATTGTACAAAGGCTTTGAAGCCGTTGCTATCAGACAGGAGCATTTTCATTACTGTTTGATTCTGTCAATATGCTGAACTGAAGTCATGCTGGGTCTTGTGAAAGCTGCCAAAAGACTAAATATCACTGTTTAATTATATTCAAATGTAGAAGCACAGGCCATTGTGTTTCATCATATTTCTTCTTTAAGTGAAAATTGCAATCTTGGAAAACACTTTCTGGATTATATTTTAAAGCAATATAATTCACATTGTAATCTATCTTTTTATAAATAACATTAAATTACATACTTGCTTAACTTTATTTTAAAACATAATATAACCCATAAAAAGTGGGTGTTGATCATCTTTTAAATAGTATAAAAGATAGTATAATGTATAATGTATAGATATAATGTATAGATAGACAGAATAAAGTTTATAATAAATTTACAATAAAATAAAATAATGTCAATTATATTTTAAAGATTATTATATTATATTAAATTATATTATAGTATAGTATAGTATAGTATAGTATAGTATAGTAAATAAAATGTAAAATATTAAAATGTATTGATAAATGTATTTTTTAAAAATCTTACTAATCCCAAACTTGGAACGGTAGTGTATATAAATCAAAAGTCTATAATAAATTTGCAAAGAAGCAAAATCATCTTAATGCAATAATTATAATACAGTGTAATATAATAAAAACAAAGAACATTTACAATAAAAGAATGGATGGATGGATTTAGTGCAAAAGTATCTAATAGTCATTTTAGATAGATAGATAGATAGATAGATAGATAGATAGATAGATAGATAGATAGATAGATAGATAGATAGATAGATAGATAGATGATGGAAGGATGGATAGACAGATGGATGATGGATGGATGAATAGACAGATGGATGATAGATAGATAGATACAGAGCAGCTATACTTTCCTCTCTCTCTCTCTCTCTCTCTCTCTCTCTCGGTCTCAGCACAGACAGTCAAAACATGATTTGAATCTTCTGTCTGGTGTGCTATCAGTGGTTTTCCCTGTAACACTGCAAACCGTTGCCATAGAGACCTCTGAGACCAGCACACATCCATGGAACTATTTTGACTAGTTGTGCCCATATGGAATAGTTTATGCCAATGATTAAACAATATGCAAAGAAAAAGCAAAAGCGGCTCTTTTATGGTTGAAGGTCTGGTTATTGTGTCAACAACAGCCTGTCATAACAGTCACTGACTCATGTCTGCCTTTCCATTCGCTCTTCAAATACTCCGCAGTGCCTCTGGAACAAAAAGCAGATCAAAAAGTATGAATATATCCTCTGTTTTGATGTTCTAGTCCATCTTTAGGCACACAGGGTTGATTTAGGCTGTGGTGTTTCGTATTCATGCACTTTCTTTGTCATGGCAAAGTATGTCTGAGTTCACCTGACCTTCTATTGCTTTGTCACTCACACAAGTATGCACACACAATACACTCTCGAAAAGCACCAGTCCAGACATTGTGAGGGATTAACACACAGAAAACACATGAATGACAATCAATCAATAATTCAACTAGTTTGACAGAAATGTTTGTACACTTGACCCACAAACACCTTTAGAGACTTTGAATGGCGACTTATGTACAATTGAACATTGTAGAATAGGTTACAGACAAACAAGTCGATTCATGCAGACCTCAGCTTCCATTAAACGTAAATAAACCAAACACTTTACACAGATTGCTCTACAAAGATACTACAGAGGGATTTATTTAATATAATGTTTATATATAAAGTATTATACAAATAAATATTATAATGCAAATAAATCATTAAAATTTACATATTTTGTAAATTAAGATTTACATACTTCATATGTTAAAGCTATACATAGTAAATAATATTAGACAAAATATTTATACTATTAAAAAAAATTATAAATAAATCTGTTATATTATTTATTACAATATTTACTTAGAGTACTTCCTGAGATAATGGACTATTTATATGAAAACATGGGCAATGTCATTGCAAGGGTTATTCTAATAGAACCACTCAAAGTAGAGCAGTCGTTAGTATTTTGATAAAGACCATCTCATATTTGTGTAAATATTTGTCAGTGGATTCTAGAAGAGCGTCACACCATCTATCCTTCACTAAGTATTTTAACAACCTCAAATACAGTCGTCTGAAGAACTTCAAAGCCTCTCCTTTCCTTCAAAAGTCGTATTCAGTGTCCTTTGATAGCTTTGTCAACGAAAACCCTGAATGAAGAAGCTGCCTACCCTTGAAATCCAATATCTGACTGCTGACGAAACCTGCGACAAGCTTGAACAGTGCATTAAACATGAAAATTAAAGCTGAACATGGAACTTCAAAGATATAGAGGAGACGAATCTTAAAAAGTAGACGTGAAGGTATAAATCTTTAATTTTCCTGTCGGCAAAGAGCCTGTCTTCCTCTCAGTGGAGGTACAAGACGGGATGGTTTTAAGGCAGATTTATGGAACCTTCTCAAATTGCCGCCTGATTCCATAGTAAACACTTTCGTCCACCTACTCGAGACCAGCTGCATGACCTCGAGGATAAAAATCTCCATTGTTAGATGAAGAACCGTGACAAGTCATCATTCACTGAGGTTAAAAGCGGGTCACTCTCTCCTCACCTCTCTTGTTTGCATCTTGGCATGAGATTTGAACTTGGAGAATGTCGTGTGAATGAAGTGGTAGACTTTAAACAACGCAATGTGCACATCTGCGTATGTTTGCATGTAAAGATACGAACTGCCATTTTTACAAATGAGTGAGTAAATGATTAAATCCAAAATGGCCAGCGACTCACCAAAGCTTTGGTCTCGTCTTCATCTTTGTAGTAGTACAGCTGGTCTCCTCGCAAGACGAACCAGCGCGTGTGCCAGGTCTTCACGAAGCCTCCTTGCTTCCGGAGCCAACCGCAGCGGAGAACGTCCTGCCTGACCGATCCGCGGCCGTGCTGAGGGCTGTTGCCCGCGCTGCCAGCCTGCTCTTCCATGACCAAAGCAACAGACCTTCCTGTACCCGAAACAGAGGGGGAGACAGGTTAGTTTTAGCTTATGATATAACTGAAAGTGTGATCAGAGTCACATGACTAAGCTCTAGGGCAGGTGTTCTGGTAATAATACAAAGGACGCTACCATTGCTCTGTTATGCCATAATACTGCTCACTTCAGCCATGCTGCATTTGCATTTGTCAAGATAAGCAAATACTTACAAAACATTAGTTTGGCTTCTAGGTGGGAAAGGCAGTGCTCATTTATTGTGGAAAAAAATGCTCATTCAGATATGAATTGGCTGTCTGACCAACATGGTAAGGCACTATTCACTTGTACTGGAGTGTTAACTTGCAAAGTCTTATATACTGTATATATATAGAGAGAGAGAGAGAGAGAGAGAGAGAGAGAGAGAGAGAGAGAGAGAGAGAAAATAAAAGTAAATATTATATTTACTTTATAGTTCCCCTTTCAGTCGGTCACTCCGAGTCACGTCGGATGACCGACGAAATTGGGATCTCGCCAGAGAGACCAATCCACTTCGAGTGTAACTAAACGAGCCAATGGACATTGGCATGCGATTATTGCATCCAGCTGCCGCTGATCACAGCGTGAGCATAAGAGGCAGCTGATGCACCGCATCAATTATCCTTTCGCTTCGGAGCCGAGCGGTAGTGAAGCTACTGCTCCCTTTCCCAAGAAGAGTGTTCTGTGAACGAGTGCGGGCGTTACGGTGCAGCAGCGGTGGTCACGGTGTCCGGGAGAGCAGAATTATCTTCTTCCCGCTGGCAGCCACACTTGGAGTGTGCGGTGGCCAAACTCCCCTGCGTGCTTCAGCACCTCAAAAAAAAAAGAAGAGCATTCTAAGAGCAAATTTCTCTAAGAGAGTACACGGGTGATCGCGTCTTTTTAAAGATGTCTTATCACCCGTGCGTTTCTGGCTGTGGTCGCTTCCTGGCGCCTCAGGACGGTCACGATTGCTGCCTCACGTGTCTGGGCATTCAGCACGCTGAGGAGGCTTTCGTGGATGGCTCATGTTCTTCTTGTGGGGACATGACCATCTCGGAGTTGCGTCTTAGACTCCGCTATGTCAAACATGGCGGAGTCCCTCTGCCTCTGCCGCGGTCCAGCGTGCGCGCCGCTGGGTCCGGTGGGGGCAGAGGTGATCTGAGGATTACGGTGAGGGCTTCCCCAAGTGGAGCTCCTCGCCCCTCAAGCACTCCGCAGCCGGTGGAGCTGCCGAAGGAGCGTGCTGGGCCCTCTGCTCGGGGTGCACCAGGCATCTCCTTCGGTGGTCCCCCTGACGACCAGATGTCGATCACTGCATCGGAGGGCGGGCCCTCTCTCTCCGGGGATGACGACTCGGCTGCGCTGCCCCCTTCGGGTGTGGTAGCGTTGTCCGAGCCAGACCCAGAGATGACGGCCATGCTTTCCCGGGCCGCCGAGAATGTCGGGCTCGTGTGGAATCCACCACCGCGTCCCGATCCTTCGAGGCTGGACGAGTGGTTTCTCGGTGGGGGTCGCGCTGGTTCTCAGCGCCCCCCTCCGGTGCCATTCTTCCTGGAAGTGCACGAGGAGCTGACAAGATCGTGGAGGGCACCTTTCACTGCCCGAAACAAATCTTGTAGTTCTTCCGCTCTCACCACCCTCGATGGTGGAGCCGCTTTGGGGTATGCGGGCATCCCCTCGGTGGAACGGTCTGTGGCCATGCAACTATGTCCAACAGCCGCTTCCACCCTGCGGGGTGATCCGTGTCTCCCCTCACGGACCTCTAAGTATTCGTCAGGTCTAACTGGCAGTGCTTATAGAGCCTGTGGGGAGGCGGCTTCCGCCCTCCACGCTATGGCGTTGCTGCAGGTCCACCAGGCCAAAGCACTGAAAGACCTGCACGAGGGTGGTCACGACCTGGCGGTTCTACATGAGCTGCGCGCTGCGACGGACCTTGCGCTACGAGCGACGAAGGTGACCGCACAGTCTCTGGGTCGTGCGATGTCCACGTTAGTGGTCCAGGAGCGCCATCTCTGGCTGTGTCTTGCTGACATGAGAGAGCTGGAAAAGGTACAGTTCCTGAATGCTCCCGTGTCACAGACCGGCCTTTTCGGCGACGCTGTCGAGAGCTTTGCCCAGCAGTTCTCGGCAGCCCAGAAGCAGACTGAGGCGATCAAACACATCATGCGCCGGAGGAAACCTGCTGCTTCCACTCCGGCTGCAGCCCCTCAGCCTGCTCGTCGCCGTGGGCGCCCCCCTGCGGCCGCCCCCGCTCCCGCGCAGCCGCAGCAGCCTTCCACCAGGCCGCGTCGTGGAGCCGGTCGCAGGCAGGACGCCCAGCCCGTCCAGGCCCCCGCCAAACCTGGCGGCAAGCGCAAGTGCAAGAGGCCCTGAGACGGGCGACCCAGAAATGGAGGAGACTGCTCTTCGGGAGATGGTGACCGCACCACTCCCTCCCCCGGTGGAGGGCCGGGTGGAGAATCCTGTGTTTCAGTTTGTTTTTGTTCCGCCGCTGGCCCAGCAGCCAGCGGTACCCAAAACATCAGTAAAAGAGCGGTTTCCTCAATCTCTGGGTCTCAAGAGGAGGAGAGTGGTGATCCGTGCATCACAGGATCGCTTCCCTCCTCCTCTCTCGCCAGCAGGCAGCAGGTGGTTGCCCAAGAGCACCCCTCCTGCCCATTCGTGGAACCAGGTAAGGGCAGTAGCACTCCATTCCCCGCTTCAAGTCGTCAAACGCCGGGCTGTCACAAGCCTCAAGCCGGGTTCCTGTGTCTCCTCCCATGCAAGGAGAAATCAGGTGAGTGCTACACTACACACCCAGACCCCGCCCCCTGCCGTCACAGGCCAGGCCGTCACAGGCCCTGGGGCCGGTCCCTGTGTTCCACCTCGCTGCCCCACCGCGGACATGTCGGTGGGCCCGTTGGTTCCACTGGTGCGGTCTCTCGGAGCCTGGTTAGCGCTCCCCAGCCCGTCCCGGTGGCTCCTGCGGACCATCAGACTCGGCTATGCGATTCAGTTCGCCCGGCGTCCCCCCAAGTTCAGGGGCATCCGGTTCACGTCAGTCAAAGCCGTCGATGCCCCTGTCTTGCGCGCGGAGATTGCAGTCCTACTGGCGAAGGATGCAATAGAGCCGGTCCCTCCAGCCGATATGAGGTCGGGGTTTTACAGCCCTTACTTCATTGTGCCCAAGAAAAGCGGTGGGTTACGACCGATCTTGGATCTGCGAGTTTTGAACCGTGCACTTCACAAGATGCCGTTCAAGATGTTGACGCAGAAACGCATTTTTGGATGCGTCCGTCCCCTAGATTGGTTTGCAGCGATCAACCTGAAGGACGCGTACTTTCATGTTTCGATTCTTCCGCGGCACAGGCCATTCCTGCGATTCGCGTTCGAAGGTCGGGCATATCAGTACAAGGTCCTGCCCTTCGGGCTGTCCCTCTCGCCTCGTGTCTTCACCAAAGTCGCAGAGGCGGCCCTTGTTCCCCTGAGAGAACAGGGTGTGCGCATTCTCAACTACCTCGACGACTGGCTCATACTTGCACAGTCTCGAGAGCTGTTGTGCGCACACAGGGACCTGGTGCTCAGGCACCTCAGCCAGTTGGGCCTTCGGGTCAATTGGGAAAAGAGCAAACTCGTGCCAACGCAGAGGATCTCTTTTCTCGGCATGGAGTTGGATTCGGTCAACCAGACAGCACGCCTCACCCAGGAACGTGCTCAGTCGGTGCTGAACTGCCTCAAGACCTTATCAGGCAGGACAGCGGTCCCACTGAAACTCTTTCAGAGGCTCCTGGGGCATATGGCTGCAGCTGCGGCCATAGTTCCGCTCGGTCTGCTCCATATGAGACCGCTTCAGCACTGGCTCCATGGCCGAATCCCGAGGTGGGCGTGGAAACGCGGTACTCACCGGGTTCAGATTACACCGGCCTGCCGCAAGACCTTCAGCCCGTGGTCAGATCCTTCGTTCCTTCGGGCAGGAGTGCCCCTGGAGCAGGTATCCAGGCATGCTGTGGTATTCACGGATGCCTCGGCCACCGGCTGGGGTGCCACGTACAACGGGCACGCAGTATCAGGGGTTTGGACGGGCCCCCTTCTGCGTTGGCATATCAATTGCCTCGAGTTGCTGGCAGTACGCCTTGCCCTGTGCCGCCTCAGAGGGCGCCTTCGGGGCAGGGACGTTCTGGTCCGTACGGACAACACTGCGACCGTTGCCTATATCAACCGGCAAGGCGGTTTGCGCTCCCGTCGCATGTCGCAACTCGCCCGCCACCTCCTCCTCTGGAGTCAGAAGCATCTGAGGTCCCTTCGTGCCATCCACATCCCAGGAGTGTTCAATCAGGTGGCCGACGAGCTGTCTCGAGCGGCACTTCCTGGGGAGTGGAGACTCCATCCCCAGGCGGTCCAGCTGATTTGGAGTCGGTTCGGAGTTGCTCAGGTAGACCTGTTTGCATCTCCAGAAACCACCCACTGCCAGTGGTTCTACTCCCTGTCCGAGGCAACGCTCGGCACGGATGCACTGGCACACAGCTGGCCCCAGGGCTTGCGCAAGTATGCGTTTCCCCCAGTGAGCCTGCTAGCACAGACATTGTGCAAGATCAGGGAGGACGAGGAGCAGGTCCTGTTAGTGGCTCCATATTGGCCCAACAGGACCTGGTTCCCGGAACTCATGCTCCTCGCGACAGCCCCTCCCTGGCCGATTCCTCTGAGGAAGGATCTGCTTTCTCAGAGACGGGGCACCCTCTGGCACCCGCGTCCAGACTTGTGGAAACTTCATGTGTGGTCCCTGGACGGGACGCGGAGGTTCTAGGTGACCTGCCCCAGGAGGTAGCGCTCACTATCGCTTCAGCACGAGCACCGTCCACAAGACGGGCCTATGCGCTGAAGTGGAACCTGTTCGTCGAATGGTGTTCCTCTTACCAGGAGGACCCCCGGAGATGTTCGATCAGAGCCGTGCTTTCCTTTCTGCAACAAGGGTTGGAGCGTAGGCTGTCCCCCTCCACCCTTAAAGTATATGTTGCTGCTATTTCTGCCCACCACGACCCCATAGAGGGGAGGTCGGTGGGGAAGCACGATCTGGTCGTCAGGTTTCTTAGGGGGGCCAGGAGGTTAAATCCTCCGAGGCCTCCCTCCCTTCCCTCTTGGGATTTGGCTTTGGTGCTAAGAGCCCTACAAACTGCCCCCTTTGAGCCATTGCAGTCAGTCGAGTTGAAGTTTCTTTCTATGAAAACCCTACTCCTGACTGCATTGGCCTCAATCAAGAGGGTGGGGGACCTGCAGGCATTTTCGGTCGACGAGTCGTGCCTTGAGTTTGGGCCGGCTGACTCCAGTGCAACACTGAGGCCCCAGCCCGGCTATGTGCCCAAGGTTCCTACCACGCCCTTCAGGGACCAGGTAGTGAGCCTGCAAGCGCTGCCCCTGGAGGAGGCAGACCCAGCCCTAGCTTTGCTCTGTCCTGTACGCGCACTGCGTCAGTACGTGGATAGAACTCAGAGCTTCAGGACCTCAGAACAGCTCTTTGTCTGTTACGGAGGACAGCAGAAGGGGAAGGCTGTCTCCAAGCAGAGGATGGCCCACTGGATAGTGGATGCCATCACCTTGGCCTATGAAGCACAAGGTGTGCCCTGCCCGCTCAGGTTGCGTGCTCACTCCACTAGGGGTGTCGCATCGTCCTGGGCGCTGGCTCGTGGTGCCTCGCTAGCAGACATCTGTAGAGCTGCGGGTTGGGCGACTCCCAACACGTTCGCTAGGTTTTATAGCCTACGTGTCGAACCGGTTTCCTCCTGTGTTCTCACCTCAAACGGGTAGTGGCACTGAGAGGGCCGGCTCGGAGTCGGCTTGCGGCGTCCTTACGCCTAAATTCTCCAGAGAGTTCCTTAACCAGGCAAACCCTGTTGAGTCCTCCAGCACTCCGGCGTCCGGACACGGCGGAGCGTCCGGCGCCAGGCCTTCAGCCAATGAAATCTGGTGCGAGGCTAGTGCCCATATGAGAGACCCTGTCGGGATCCCATATGTGTATTCCACGGTATTCTTATTGGAGCCGTGTTTCCCCTGGCGGACCACGTTCTGCCATCTCTAAAGATGCAGCCTGAGCCATCTCAGAGACTTCCATGTGCAAAAGGGCCCTCTGGGTTACTTCACATGTTTGAATGTCACTTAAACCCCCTTTTGGGAGGAGGTGTCTCCGCAGTGTGCCTCTTCCAAGTGGAAGGGCACGCTTCCCAGTGTTATCCTAGTCCTACTGTTTGGGTTACTCAAGGAACACCAGTAGTTGACCTTCTCTGTGTAGAGCCCGGTCCTATCGTCTGCCTTATAGGAAGGGTCAGGAGCCCTACACAGGGCACTGGAAGGGGCAGCTCCTGTGGCGCTTTGGTAGGGATCCCAATTTCGTCGGTCATCCGACGTGACTCGGAGTGACCGACTGAAAGGGGAACGTCTCGGTTACGTATGTAACCCTCGTTCCCTGAAGGAGGGAACGGAGACGTCACGTCCCGTCGCCACAGTCGCTGTACCACCGCTGAGCTGCCGGGTCGCCGGCTCGGCTCCTCAGCGAAAACATAATTGATGCGGTGCATCAGCTGCCTCTTATGCTCACGCTGTGATCAGCGGCAGCTGGATGCAATAATCGCATGCCAATGTCCATTGGCTCGTTTAGGTACACTCGAAGTGGATTGGTCTCTCTGGCGAGATCCCAATTTCGTCGGTCATCCGACGTGACGTCTCCGTTCCCTCCTTCAGGGAACGAGGGTTACATACGTAACCGAGACGTTACTTATCTAAAACATAAAATGTTTACTTTATAAAATTATATAGAAAATATTATGATAAATGTGAAAGTTAATAAAGTATCATGATACATCCCTCGAAAACAATACTAAATACTACTGCAGTATAGTTTTCAGTATTGTTAATACTAAAGTTTAAATATTATGTAATTTTTAAATAAAATTAATTTATTTTTAATATTTATTTCATACAATATTTATATAATATTTCAATTCAGTATAATACAAATATTATATGATTACTAAAATAAAATATACTAATAATACATAATTGAGATTTATCTCAATTTATTATTAGTAACATATTTTCTTGTAGTAATTATATCTGATTTAATTATTATTTAATATTTACTGTATTTGCTTAACATCATAATGTTATACATAGTAATTATTATTAGAAATATAAATATTATGCTCAACACAGCTGCATTTATTTGATGACAAATATTGTAGGACAGTAATCTTGTGAAATATTACAATTTAAAATACAATTTTTCTATTACTACTGCAGTAGTATTCATTATTGTTAATACTAAATTTTAAATATTCTGTAATATTTAAATGAATTAATTAACATAATATTTAATTTGTTGTTGTTGTATTATGTAATGTTTAAATTACATTTATTTATTTTTAATATTTATTTTATACAATATTGGTAATATATAATACAACATAATATTTAAGTTCAGTATTCTAATGCAAATATTCTAATTAAAGAAACATGATAACAATAAAAAATTATACTAATAATAAATAATTGAGATTTATTATACCTCAATTATTTATTATTAGTATAATATTTTCTTGTAGTAATCATATCTGCTTTAATTATAATTTAATATTTACAGTGTTTAATTAATATTATAATGTTATACATATTATTAGAAATATAAATATTATATTATGCTCATCACAGCTGCATTTATTTGATGACAAATATTGTAAAACAGTAATCTTGTGAAATATTATTACAATTTAAAATAAATGTTTTCTATTTTAATAAATTTTAATATTATACAGTAATAATATTATTTATTCCTATGATGGTTATTCCATTATTGTAATACATTATTTTAAGGATTTTTTAAAGAATAGAAAGTTCAAAAGAACAGCGTTTACTTGAAACAGAAAACCTTTGTAACATTATAAACGTCTTTATTGTCTTTTTTGATCATTTTAATGCATCCTTGCTGAATAAAAGTAAAATAAAAAAGATAATTTTAAATAATTTAGATCATTTTAAATATAATTATTTTAAGTAAATAATAATTAAAAAAAAAAAAAAAACTCAGCACCCTATTTTACTTTTTTTTAGCCAAGCCAATCATCTATGTCACAGCCAGACCTCTGACCCTGCTATGTTATGACCTACTGACATTAACTTTCACAGTGACCAAAGATCTTTGCTTTATGAGTTCAGGTAACATTGGAAATAATCAAAAGCTCAGCAAATCTGTGGTCCTCATAGAGGAAATGACCTCCAGTGCATTTTAACCGATCTCCTCTACAACTCGCCCCCTCTCGCTCTTCCTTTCCATTTTCTCTCACCTTCCCAAAAGCAAACCCATACAGTTTAAGCAGTTGGAATAAGATTCTGCTTTTCTCGAGTCTACGAGATCACCAGACCTTCCCACAACAACATTCTGCTCAAGAGATTAAAATCACTGCCGCACACAGAGCCAGGGGACGCTGTCCAGGAACAAAGCATTAAAAATTTCACTTCTAAACAGTTGCTGGGAGCTGGAATTATAAGTGTATATCTGTCCGCCACAAGAGAGACAAGGCTGGGAATCACATATCTGCAAAACGGGGCAGTCGGCCAAACACCTGACGTTCATTTAAGCGACTGTCTGACAGCCAGACATGCAGGCATGAAATCATAAAGGGTGGTATATGTGAGTGTTTATGATTTTAGATGAAATCTTTCAGAGAAGGAGGGGCAGAACGTGCTGCCAGACTAGAATCTTCACATTTGTGCCCATCAAGATATCAATATCATATCACGCCTGTCAGAGGACATTTGTTACTCGCTGCCTCAGCACATATTCGTGATGTTTGCTGTTTGTGTGCGTGGGATACTATTTCTTTTTTTTTTTTCTTCCATTCACTCTTCCATTCAAACCAAAGAGCGGCACTGGACTTTAAACCGAAGAGACTGAGAATCACAATTGGTCTTTTTTCTCAGTGCGACCTCATTCTTTCAGAGCAGACGGGAGGTTCCTATCTATCTAGACAGCATCGTGGATGCACTCTTGACTATTCAAAATATTACGCAACAAAACTGCTGCCTTAAAAATAGTCCTAGTCAAAATATGCAAACTTTCTCAGCATATTCTACACTGATTTTGAGTATTATTTGCAGTAAACATGGTAAAACATGTTAAAAAGTACTACACTTCTGTTGGCTACTGACAATTAGTCAAAACATATACATTTAATTTTGACAAAATTCAAACATGTCAAGCAGCATTGGGTGTATCATATTGCAGAATAGGCAATCCCAGAATTCAATGCAATAAGCTCAGTATTGAAAATTGATTTAAAAAAAAAAAAATTCCATTAAATTAAAAACAACTATTTTACCCAATATTTGTATGTGTTTTTTTTTTTTTTTTTTGTACCAAACTGTCTAAAGAAATCTCTTATGCTCACAAAGGCTGCATTTATTTGGTCAAAAATACAGTAAGATCAGTAACATTGTGAAATATTATTACAATTTAAAAAAACAGTTTTTTTATTTTCATATATTTTAAAATATAATTTATTCCTGTGATGTGAAACTGAATTTTCAGCATCATTAATCCAGGCTTCAGTGTCACATGATCCTTCAAAAATCATTCTAATATACTGATTTGCTCACACAGTACACACATATATTATGTAACTGTAAACTTTTATTATGGATGCGATTAATCGCAATTAATCATTTGACAGCACTAATTATAAATGTTTACTGTTGCTTTTGATCAATTTAATGCATCCTTGCTGAATAAAAGTTTTAATTTCTCAAAACTCAAAACTTTTGTATTATCATAGTTACCTCAGCAACAAGCTAACATCAGGCTTAGAGTCAAGACGCTAACTATTGGAATCATAATTCTCACTATAAACCCTCAAATTTCTAAGCCTAATCTCAGAATTATCCTTCATAACCCTGAAAATATTACTTCAGGATTTATTATCTGATTTTGAGGTGAACGTTGTATCTGCTGAAGAATTGCTATGCTCTCATGCAGAGCAAAAAGAGAGTAACAGAAGTAATCCTCTTGTTCGTGTCATATTTAGAGGTCATGGCTTATTTTCGCTTGCTCTTTGTCTCACAACGGCCTCATTAATGATTCAGACAGTGGCAGAGCCAGAACATGTTGAGCTCCAGACAGGATTCTGAAATACCGCCCCTGCATCTAATTTCCTCAAACAGCTTCGGAAATAAACTCAGACGACGGTGTTTCTCAATGCTGACAGCAACGGAGACCCAAAAATGGTTCAAACAGGGATATGCACATTCTGTTCTCCATTTTCTGGAGATGGTGTTGGTTTCAATACTTTATCTTCTCCCAATTTATTACACAGAATCAACAACTATAAGTAAGCAATTCATAAGTTTATATCCCAGAAATCATTGCTCTGTTGGTTCACTATTAAAAACAAAGGTTCCAAACGAGGGTTTTCTGGCGATGCCATAGAAGAGCCATTTTGAGTTCTCCAAAGAACCTTTCAGTAAACAGTTCTTAAAATAACCATTAGAGAAGAACCCATTTAGAACCTTTTGTGTAAAGAAAAGTTTCTATGGACGTTAAAGGTTCTTCATGGAACCACTGATGCCCATAAAGAACCTTTATTTTAAGAGTAAATGCTAAAAATTAACCATTTTGGGTTCCCCAAAGAACCTTTTAGTGAACGGTTCTTAAAAGAACCATTTTTTTCTTAGTTTGAAGAACAATTTAATGATCTAAAGAACCTTTACAACTATAAAAAAAAAAAAAACCTTTTCTACAATGTACAGGTTGCATGGATCTTGGAACAATGGAAAGGTTCTTCATGGAACCATAGATCCCAACAAACTTTTAACCATTGAGTTTGCATGATGGGTTGATATCATTGGTTTGTCCAACCAATGGCAAGATTTGCACTCTCTCTCATTTGTAGCATTGGAAAGTCTGATTCATTCTAGTGAATCGGTTCACTTGAATGATTCATGTAAATGAACTGTTTCAAAGAATGATTCAATGAAGTCACTCAGCAGCATTTGGGGAATATTTAGTTAAATGCTACTCCTCATAACTATGTTTTCAATAAATTAGCATCCATTCTATAGTTTTTAGTTGTATTTTGAGTAAATCTGTCTTGTGCGAAAGTAGCTGGACTATAAAGTTATAATGTCGTATAGTGTCTTCTGCAGTAAAAGTAATTTCACAGTGAGAAGCAGCACTGACATGTTGTCATAAGCACGGAGGTGGCGGTGTTTGTAAGTGTGTGGGTTACGATGAACTCCAGATGTGCTGCTTTAGCAGTCTGCTCGACTACCGTCATCTGCTTAGCAAGTGCTGGGCTGCGGAGTGGAGTGAGACCCTGCTGATGGCTCTCTGATGTACTGCCATCACACACACACATATATACATCTAAACACATACAAAAGCTGGGTTTGGAATTGCATATTGTCACAATACTCTTATTATATCTGCAGCATTCAGTATGTAAACTGTGTGGAGTATGCAAATTTTCTCTATGCATGGAATACCAGGGTGACATACTGCATTTGCCAAAGTACATAGCTTTTAAATCAAGCACACACTGCATGGAATACTGTGTATCCCAGAGTGCAATGCACAATTGACAACTGACTTTCCATTTCCAAAAATTCCAGGTAATATCAGCCACATTTTTTCTTGAATTATCCAATCTGATGAATTCAAAAATGAACCCATTTACTTCCATAATGCATCTTTTTCATTTGAGCACAAAAATTTTTAAATGGAAAAAGGTGCCTGTGGTGACATTTCAGATTTTACACTGCTCAGTGAGTGACACTAAAAGTTTGTTCAGTATCCCAAAAAACATGAACATGAACCTATCAATGTTTTATTATCTTGGTTGTTGTGTGTATCGCAGCATTTCACTCTAACTCATTTGAAAATTGTGTAGCAACTACCATAATCCTACCCTAAACCTAACCGATAGTGTTAACCAACGCAAACTTGATATTAAAAAAGCATTTGCTCAAGAAACAATGCGCCCTATTTTAACGATCTAAGCGCATGGTCTAAAGTGCACGGCGCAAGTGCACTCAGGGCGTGTCCGAATCCTCTTTTGCTAGTTTAAAGACGGGAAAACGGTCAGCACACCCGAGCGCATGGTCTAAACGGGTTGTCCCTATTCTCTTAATGAGTAATGGGTGTTTTTGGGCATAACGTGCAATAAACCAATCAGAGTCTCATCTCCCCTTCCCTTTAAGAGCTAGTTGCGCTCGCGCCATGGCAGATTCGCTATTTAAACGGCGGAATTTTAAGGCGCACAGACTGAACGCGTCTCCAGAGAGCAAACAGATCTGCTCATGCGCGGGCAAATAGGTAGGCTAATTCTGATACACGCAATGACTATCCATTATGACATGTATGTCATTTTTATATTTATGTAGCCTACACAATAATATTCTTTTATACTGTAATCCTTTCATTTTTAATATTTGGCATGTTTGTGTGCTGCTGCGCGTCCCTGTGTGTGATAAGCAAAGTGAACGCGTGTTGTGGACCCGCCCAGAGGTGCATTTTCTACTAACGCGCTCTTTAAATAACAAAAAAATAAAAAAATAAATAAATAAATATTACACCATTGACTTTAGACTTTAGACCAGGTTTGAATTGGTCTATGGCGCAGTCTATTTTCAGTTCCTCAAAATAGCAACGCAACAAAAATGCGCCTGAACACACCTCTTTTTTAGACCAGCACGCCCATGGGCGCACAAATGGGCCAAAATGCATTTGCTATTTAAACAACGCGGCGCAGGACAGGATAATGAGAACTGCGTCGGGCTGAAACTAGCAAAAACACTTGCGCCACATTGCGCCGGGTGTATGATAGGGCCCAATGACTTTTTAGCTTGCTTTTACAGATTTTTGAGCTTTTTTATTGTGACTCATGTTTCACAGGACTCCACATTGCAAGTGCAGTGCTGTACCAGGTGTGCTATTGAGCAAGTTTACTACGTTAGAAAAGCCATATATATGTAGCTGCTTAAGTGATACAGACATCAAGCTGTATTTGTTTACAAATCATGGGTTGTCAGATTCATAACAATCTGTATTAATCAATAATCTGCCCGTAATGATAATTTGATTGAAAACAAACAAAGGTTGTTGGTGTTTTATTGGTTAAGTGATACAGACATCAAACTGTATTTGTTTACAAATCATGGGTTGTCAGATTCATAACAATCTGTATTAATCAATAAACAATGATAATTTGATTGAAAACAAACAAAGGTTGTTGGTGTTTTATTGCCTCTAGTGTTCATTTCAGCTGGAACTGCAGTGAATTGTATGTATGTATAGGTACATTTTTGGAGTTTTGAAAAAATATAGGTACAAGAACATTTTTCCAACCAGCCCAGGTGGTCCAAAACGTGTTTTTGTCTTTGTAATAATTAATCAAATGACAAAGTTTTTGCTGTTTAGGTTTATGTCTTGAGATTACGATAAGTATCAGCCAAATAGGTATTTTCAGGCATCAATTTAGCAAATTTATTGAGGCCCAAATCCATTCTGGAAAGCAACAGAATTCAAAAATTTCACAATCTAAGCATTTTCTAATGGAAAAAATCAAGCCTCTACTCAGAAATATTAAACTTTATTAAAGAAAAAATAATTACAAACAGGAATTAGGGGCCAATTGTAGCCCCTATTGTAATTGTATGTTTTATTATTATTTTTGGCCCATGGGGCTCTATGGCAGCTCTATGAAGGGAACATAGGAAAATGATGAAATTTGCCACACTTGTACGGCATTTTGAAATTTGACATAAATTGCTATATCTTTTGAACCATTTCACGTGTCTGCACAAAAATCGGTAGGGAACATCAACATCGTGTCCTGGAGGTACCTCCGAAGTTTCAAGACAGCGCCACCTAGTGTTCCAGAACATTTGAAAACATTGTTCAAATGATGTTGTTTTAATATCATTTCATTCCCTGGTTTATGCTGATTATGACTATGTCTCATTTGTCATTTTCCATGAATGCTCCTGTCAGCCATAATGAAGTAAATGAAAAACAGTGTTTTTGCTACTCTTCCTACAAATGTTGTTTAATTTTGTCCAAAATCTGAGCAAATGATCTTTGGACCAAGCCGCACAGAAATGACTGAACAGATTTCTGATATTCACTACCGTTCCTGAGAAATATCTCTCCAAAGTAGACCGTGCCCGTGTTTGCTGACTTATGCTGATTAGCTTAACATTCTAATAAGTTACAGGCTAACCAGTTACCAAACTGTTTAATTTGACTCTTCAGCTATCAAGTTAACCATAAGCTGCTTTACAATTAACTTAACTATGCGTGTTATGCTGGTTAAAATGCTAAAGAACTTTTTTATGAGCTCATTCTCACAATAAACCTCTCCACAGCAGCCGGTCGGCTGTGCGTCAACTGAGTGGCGCACTCTGCTAAGCCACTGGTCCTGAGCCTTTAAGGTCAGGGGTTTGAATCCAGGGTGGCACGTTCCCAGACTGCAAGAGGTACTGTGGCTGGAAGTAGTGCAAACGTTGCTTCTGTTCCAGAAGTTGGATTTTCTGTGCGTGTTCATCTTGAAACATAAACATGTTTTTGTTCATTCTCATCTGAACTTCTGTTCAATTTTGAACTTCTGTGCTTCTGCAGCTATCTGTTTTTTCAACGTACGTTCTATTTCTGTTTTTTTTTTTTGCTCTTCCCGCTCTGTGCTGCGCTACAGCCCCGCAATCGCTGCTTGCAGCCATATTTCATATTGGTTTGATAGAATTTTACAGAAAATTGTGCTAAAAATGCTAAATAAACACGATACATAACATACGAAATATGCAATGTAATGAGGACATGTGACTAAGGTATGAAAAGTCATGTCAATGTACAATGTGCACTGTTTCGCATACTATTTTTTTAAAAATCAATGCAGTCAGCATTTCATTCAGAACACAACCATTCAAATATATACATAACCACTGATTTTTGTTACCTGCCTCCTATACAGCAGGCCCCCTCAACATAGATGCTCTTTATTAGTGGGTCCAAAGACCTTCTACAAGTTGTTTTTGAGATTTGACTATTCTAATGCACCTGGTTTGAATGAGGCTATGAATACAGAGCAGCATGAACACAGAAGAGTAAAACTCTGTCACCATGCCAAGTCTAAGGCTCTGTGATATATTAGTGCTGTCTGCTGTCTGTGTGGGGCGTCATTGAAGTTTCCCATCTATAAACTCCTCTCTGAAGACCCAACAGCTGCGACAGGGACGCAGGGAACGCTCGAAACATCAAACACAGTCTCTTACCACAATAATCAGAGACAAAATCTCCATTACATACTACAGAAACAACTTTTATCCCACTCTCAATCAAAAATAATGGCCTGGATTTGCTGCAGATGCCAAATATGATAAAAAAAATATACATTTATTTGCTGTTCTCATTAGCAGTGCACCTAGCAACCATCCAAAATGCTCTAGCAACCGCAAAACAATGTTCTGGCAACCATTCACAACAGACTAGAAACTTAGAAGTTTAGCTTGTGTAAGCATCGCTCATATTTTCATCATAAAATGTAAAAAATATAATTTCCTGTTTGCTTTGTATAAAAGAATCATGATGAAAAGGCTACATAACCTCGTGTGAATAATTACAGCTATTAAATTGTTAGCATACACATTAGAGAGGTGAATGAAATCTAATGTCTCTGCTGTTAAGAGTGGCACTCAATTTTGGCGTTTGCATAATTTCCTTTTGTATGATTTAGAAAAGCCCCGCTCTTTTCCTCAATTATCATGTCAAACAACTGATGAGGCTAATGGGCTAACAAGCTAATAGCGGAGGTGAGGAGTTGGGCGTCGAGTGGGGCGCGTCTCTGTGTGTGAATGAGTGTGTGTTTGTGTGTGTGTGTACTTATGTGGGCGGATGATTGGTCTTCTGATGACGGAGACAGACTTGTCCTCTCGCACAGCCTCTCTGTCTGGCATCAAGGAGTTTATTGATGAGGTTCATGAATTAAATATTTCCTGCAGTCTGCTGAATAGAAATGCATTATTAATACTCTTTTTTTTTATCAGATGTCTTTTTTTGTAGTGTAAAAAATTCAAATAAGCAAAAACAGATATGAATTAATAAGGAATATATAAATGTGTATACAGATATAAAATTAAATGACCATCTTGGTCAGGTCAAGACAACATTTCATTAGGAATGCACAATGTGTGTGTGTATAACATATACATTTTTTTTTTTTTACAATCATTGTTCAATTTTAACATGATTGTCATATTGTTTTTCTGCTCTTAATTTTAGTTTTTTTATTGTTTTTTTTTATTATTGTAATGCTTTAGACAAAACAGTATAGCGTTGGTCCATTTATCGGTTCCGATTATCGGCTTGTCATATTACCAGAATACATATGTCATGCATACCTTCATAATACTACATTTTAAATCAGCAATAAGATCTGACAACATTGACATCATGCATTCTTTAGCTGAATTTATACCAAAAATCATGCATGTTTAGTAAACAAACTATCAAAAAATGTGAGTGTTCAGTTTCCTCTCTCTTATATTGACCCTACTACAGCAGTCTGCAGCTGTTTATTAGTATACTACAAATCTGGAATCCTACACTGAATGTCTCACACTCTTTGACCTTGGGACTGTGTACGTGTGTTTGTCTGTGGGAATATGAGAACAATGTCCATTAACAGGAACACGCATACAAGAAAATCTCCAGAGGGAACAAAATCCCATGTTTATGGAGAGAAGATGGTTAGACAATCTCTCACAGGATTGCGGCTCTGACCGGAACTCGCTGATCTCCAACCTAATGAAAATTCACCATAAATCTTCAATTGTTTAACTGGTATCTGTATTTAGACTATACGGTAACCAAACAATAGGTAAAACAATTGGCTCCTCATTACCATGATTTCATCATTGTAAACATATAGTTACTTTACAACAAACTATGGTATTTTTAATGAATATATTTAAAAATGAATTTATTAATTATTTATTAACTTATTAGCATCCCTATTATTAACATACTGACTGTTTATTAGTACTTATAAAGCATTTATTCTGCATGACCATATTCTACATCCCTAAACCTACTTAAACTTAACAACTACCTTACTAACTATTAATAAGCAGCAAATTAGGATATCCTGTCCAATTTGAGACAAAAGGCATCGTTAATGGTTTGTTAATTGGACCTTAAAATAAAGTGTGCCAAAATTAAAAGTCCTTCAGTTCCGTAAAAGATTATTTGCAGGAATCTACAATATTTCCACCAAAATAGCATACTGTATTATACAGATTTTTAGTATTTTAGTGTCATTTCATTACAATGTGAGCCATTTGCATGTAAACAACAAAAATGCAGTGCAAAAATATTCAGAAATTCTTTTGGAGGTCTTTTTTGTTTCTCGCTTTGCTTTTCTCAAAATCTGTGAACCACCTGCAAGGACCAAGATTACCATGTACTGCTTCCAAAACACTTCCAGACAATTGTAAGAACACACTTCTGAAAACCCACAAGTCTTTTCTCATTTCCATCAACAGTTTGAGCTTGGCTTACTTTTTCAGAGATGCTGAAGCTCCTTTTTTCATCTTAGACTGATTTTGTTAAACAACCAATGAAGAAAACCAATTATGAGTGAGGTGTGCTGCAAATAAAAGCATCTGCTAAATGATAACTTACTGTACATTCACGAATCAATGAAGTTTTATAACCAGAACATCTATGTTTCTGCTAACAAGTAAAAGCTGTTGGCTGTTCTCTGCAGAAACTGCAGCATGACTGTGAAAGATTCTCTAGCATTAACATGCAGATCCAGTCATTCACTGCAGTGAAACCTCAGCCAATGACTCACACACTTTATTAATCGCTCCTGATCAATCTTAGAGAACAAATAAACATTTTAAACCACTCATTTGGAATAAGTAAACAATGGACAATTTACTTAGAGCAAAGACCACTGGCTTTCATTACAATGGACAGAAAAGTTCACGTACTGTATGTCTGCCAACATCGATCAATGAAAAACAGAAAGATCCAAGCATAATGTTCAGAAATTTCTGTCAATGCTTGGCTAGTGTTCCCTGGCACACGGATAAAGAAAACATCCTGTGCAATCTTCTGTAACAGACATCTCAATCAGATATAATGGATTACTTGACAACAAGACTTTTCCTGCAAGCCCTATGCCAATGGAAATTTGTGTCTTGCAGGTGTACTTTGTGAAAATTGAACATGACCTGTTTTTTCACACAAGAAAAACTGATGCCAATTACCTATTGTTTTGCGATTAACCTGGGCACCCTGTGACAAATCTAATCCTGCCGATACAAGAATATATGTGATTTGCAGATAGGATATTTTCATGCTTCTCATTTATTTTGACCTCTTTTGAAACGAAAGGTAATTTTTGTGCACATACATGGATATCTTTGCCAACTTTCTGAGTAAAATATCTGTTGGATGTTCAAAATTTCATGTTTAATTTCTGAGTTAAAATCGTTTCCCCTTTCAGTCGGTCACTCCGAGTCACGTCGGATGACCGACGAAATTGGGATCTCGCCAGAGAGACCAATCCACTTCGAGTGTAACTAAACGAGCCAATGGACATTGGCATGCGATTATTGCATCCAGCTGCCGCTGATCACAGCGTGAGCATAAGAGGCAGCTGATGCACCGCATCAATTATCCTTTCGCTTCGGAGCCGAGCGGTAGTGGTTAAAGCTACTGCTCTCCCTTCCAAGAGAGTGTTCTGTGAGCGAGTGCGGGCGTTACGGCGCGGCAGCGGTGGTCACGGTGTCCGGGAGAGAAAGATCGTCTTCCTGCTGACAGCCACACTAGGAGTGTGCGGTGGCCAGCTCCCCTGCGTGCTTCAGCACTAAAAGAGCATTTCTCTGAAAGAGCAATTTCTCTAAAAGAGCAACACGGGTGATCGCGTCTTTTTAAAGATGTCTTTTCACCCGTGCGTTTCTGGGTGTGGTCGTTTCCTGGCGCCTCAGGACGGTCACGATCGCTTCCTCACGTGTCTGGGCATTCAGCACGCTGAGGTGGCTTTCGTGGATGGTTCATGTTCTTCTTGCGGGGACATGACCATCTCGGAGTGCGACTCTGCTATGTCAAACATGGCAGAGTCCCTCTGCCTGCCGTGATCCGGCGTGCACACTGGATCCGGTGGAGTTAGAGGTGATTTGAGGATTACGGTGAGGGCTTCCCCAAGTGGAGCTCCTCACCCCTCAAGCACTCCGCAGCCGGTGGAGCTGCCGAAGGAGCGCGCTGGCCACGCGTTTCCTTCGGTGCCCCCTCTGACGACCAGATGTCGATCACTGCATCGGAGGGCGGGCCCTCTCTCTCCGGGGATGACGACCCGGCTGCGTTGCCCCCTTCGGGTGTGGTAGCGTTGTCCGTGCCAGACCCAGAGATGACGGCTATGCTTTCCCGGGCCGCCGAGAATGTCGGGCTCGTGTGGAATCCTAAAAAGCCACCGTGTCCCGATCCTTCGAGGCTGGGCGAGTGGTTCCTCGGTGGGGGTGGCGCTGGTTCTCAGCGCCCCCCTCCGGTGCCATTCTTTCCGGAAGTGCATGAGGAGCTGACAAGATTGTGGAGGGCACCTTTCACTGCCCGAAACACATCTTGTAGTTCTTCCGCTCTCACCACCCTCGATGGTGGAGCCGCTTTGGGGTATGCGGGCATCCCCTCGGTGGAACGGTCTGTGGCCATGCAACTGTGTCCAACAGCCGCTTCCACCCTGCGGGGTGATCCGTGTCTCCCCTCACGGGCCTCTAAGTATTCGTCAGGTCTAACTGGCAGTGCTTATAGAGCCTGTGGGGAGGCGGCTTCCGCCCTCCACGCTATGGCGTTGCTGCAGGTCCACCAGGCCAAAGCACTGAAAGACCTGCACGAGGGTGGTCACGACCTGGCGGTTCTACATGAGCTGCGTGCTGCGACGGACCTCGCGCTACGAGTGACGAAGGTGACCGCACAGTCTCTGGGTCGTGCGATGTCCAGGAGCGCCATCTCTGGCTGTGTCTCGCTGACATGAAGGAGCAGGAGAAGGTACAGTTCCTGAATGCTCCCGTGTCACAGACCGGCCCTTTCGGCGACGCTGTCGAGAGCTTTGCCCAGCAGTTCTCGGCAGCCCAGAAGCAGACTGAGGCAAACACATCATGCGCCGGAGGAAACCTGCTGCTTTCACTCCGGCTGCAGCCACTCAGCCTGCTCGTCGCCGTGGGCGCCCCCCTGCGGCCGCCCCCGCTCCCGCGCAGCCGCAGCAGCCTTTCACCAGGCAGCGTCGTGGAGCCGGTCGCAGGCAGGACGCCCAGCCCGTCCAGGCCCCCGCCAAACCTGGCGGCAAGCGCAAGTGCAAGAGGCCCTGGGACGGTCGACCCAGAGATGGAGGAGACTGCTCATCGGGAGATGGTGACTGCACCACTCCCTCCCCCGGAGGAGGGCCGGGTGGAGTATCTTTTGTTCATTTTGTTCCGCCGCTGGCCCAGCAGCCAGCGGTACCCAAAACATCAGTAAAGAGCGGTCTCCTCAATCTCCGGGTCTCAAGAGGAGGAGAGTGGTGATCCGTGCATCACAGGATCGCTTCCCTCCTCCTCTCTCGCCAGCAGGCAGTGGGTGGTTGCCCAAGAGCACCCCTCCTGCCCATTCGTGGAACCAGGTAAGGGCAGTAGCACTCCAGTCCCCGCTTCAAGTCGTCAAACGCCGGGCTGTCACAAGCCTCAAGCCGGGTTCCTGTGTCTCCTCCCACGCGAGGAGAAATCAGGTGAGTGCTACACTACACACCCAGACCCCGCCCCCTGCCGTCACAGGCCAGGCCGTCACAGGCCCTGGGGCCGGTCCCTGTGTTCCACCTCGCTGCCCCACCGCGGGCATGTCGGTGGGCCCGTTGGCCCCGCTGGTGCGGTCTCTCAGAGCCTGGTTAGCGCTCCCCAGCCCGTCCCGGTGGCTCCTGCGGACCATCAGACTCGGCTATGCGATTCAGTTCGCCCGGCGTCCCCCCAAGTTCAGGGGCATCCGGTTCACTTCAGTCAAAGCCGTCGATGCCCCTGTCTTGCTCGCGGAGATTGCAGTCCTACTGGCGAAGGATGCAATAGAGCCGGTCCCTCCAGCCGATATGAGGTCGGGGTTTTACAGCCCTTACTTCATTGTGCCCAAGAAAAGCGGTGGGTTACGACCGATCTTGGATCTGCGAGTTTTGAACCGTGCACTTCACAAGATGCCGTTCATTTTTGGATGCGTCCGTCCCCTAGATTGGTTTGCAGCAATCGACCTGAAGGACGCGTACTTTCATGTTTCGATTCTCCCGCGACACAGGCCATTCCTGCGATTCGCGTTCGACGGTCGGGCATATCAGTACAAGGTCCTGCCCTTCGGGCTGTCCCTTTTCGCCTCGTGTCTTCACCAAAGTCGCAGAGGCGGCCCCTTGTTCCCCTGAGAGAACGGGGTGTGCGCATTCTCAACTACCTCTACGACTGGCTCATACTTGCACAGTCTCGAGAGCTGTTGTGCGCACACAGGGACCTGGTGCTCAAGCACCTCAGCCAGTTGGGCCTTCGGGTCAATTGGGAAAAGAGCAAACTCGTGCCAACGCAGAGGATCTCTTTTCTCGGCATGGAGTTGGATTCGGTCAACCAGACAGCACGCCTCACCCAGGAACGTGCTCAGTCGGTGCTGAACTGCCTCAAGACTTTATCAGGCAGGACAGCGGTCCCACTGAAACTCTTTCAGAGGCTCCTGGGGCATATGGCTGCAGCTGCGGCCATAGTTCCGCTCGGTCTGCTCCATATGAGACCGCTTCAGCACTGGCTCCATGGTCGAATCCCGAGGTGGGCGTGGAAACGCGGTACTCACCGGGTTCAGATTACACCGGCCTGCCGCAAGACCTTCAGCCCGTGGTCAGATCCTTCGTTCCTTCGGGCAGGAGTGCCCCTGGAGCAGGTATCCAGGCATGCTGTGGTATTCACGGATGCCTCGGCCACCGGCTGGGGTGCCACGTACAACGGGCACGCAGTATCAGGGGTTTGGACGGGCCCCCTTCTGCGTTGGCATATCAATTGCCTCGAGTTGCTGGCAGTACGCCTTGCCCTGTGCCGCCTCAGAGGGTGCCTTCGGGGCAGGGACGTTCTGGTCCGTACGGACAACACTGCGACCGTTGCCTATATCAACCGGCAAGGCGGTTTGCGCTCCCGTCGCATGTCGCAACTCGCCCGCCACCTCCTCCTCTGGAGTCAGAAGCATCTGAGGTCCCTTCGTGCCATCCACATCCCAGGAGTGTTCAATCAGGCGGCCGACGAGCTGTCTCGAGCGGCACTTCCTGGGGAGTGGAGACTCCATCCCCAGGCGGTCCAGCTGATTTGGAGTCGGTTCGGAGTTGCTCAGGTAGACCTGTTTGCATCTCCAGAAACCACCCACTGCCAGTGGTTCTACTCCCTGTCCGAGGCAACGCTCGGCACGGATGCACTGGCACACAGCTGGCCCCAGGGCTTGCGCAAGTATGCGTTTCCCCCAGTGAGCCTGCTAGCACAGACATTGTGCAAGATCAGGGAGGACGAGGAGCAGGTCCTGTTAGTGGCTCCATATTGGCCCAACAGGACCTGGTTCCCGGAACTCATGCTCCTCGCGACAGCCCCTCCCTGGCCGATTCCTCTGAGGAAGGATCTGCTTTCTCAGAGACGGGGCACCCTCCGGCACCCGCGTCCAGACTTGTGGAAACTTCATGTGTGGTCCCTGGACGGGACGCGGAGGTTCTAGGTGACCTGCCCCAGGAGGTAGCGCTCACTATCGCTTCAGCACGAGCACCGTCCACAAGACGGGCCTATGCGCTGAAGTGGAACCTGTTCGTCGAATGGTGTTCCTCTTACCAGGAGGACCCCCGGAGATGTTCGATCAGAGCCGTGCTTTCCTTTTTGCAACAAGGGTTGGAGCGTAGGCTGTCCCCCTCCACCCTTAAGGTATATGTTGCTGCTATTTCTGCCCACCACGACCCCATAGAGGGGAGGTCGGTGGGGAAGCACGATCTGGTCGTCAGGTTTCTTAGGGGGGCCAGGAGGTTAAATCCTCCGAGGCCTCCCTCCCTTCCCTCTTGGGATTTGGCTTTGGTGCTAAGAGCCCTACAAACTGCCCCCTTTGAGCCATTGCAGTCAGTCGAGTTGAAGTTTCTTTCTATGAAAACCCTACTCCTGACTGCATTGGCCTCAATCAAGAGGGTGGGGGACCTGCAGGCATTTTCGGTCGACGAGTCGTGCCTTGAGTTTGGGCCGGCTGACTCCAGTGCAACACTGAGGCCCCGGCCCGGCTATGTGCCCAAGGTTCCTACCACGCCCTTCAGGGACCAGGTAGTGAGCCTGCAAGCGCTGCCCTTGGAGGAGGCAGACCCAGCCCTAGCTTTGCTCTGTCCTGTACGCGCACTGCGTCAGTACGTGGATAGAACTCAGAGCTTCAGGACCTCAGAACAGCTCTTTGTCTGTTTCGGAGGACAGCAGAAGGGGAAGGCTGTCTCCAAGCAGAGGATGGCCCACTGGATAGTGGATGCCATCACCTTGGCCTATGAAGCACAAGGTGTGCCCTGCCCGCTCAGGTTGCGTGCTCACTCCACTAGGGGTGTCGCATCGTCCTGGGCGCTGGCTCGTGGTGCCTCGCTAGCAGACATCTGTAGAGCTGCGGGTTGGGCGACTCCCAACACGTTCGCTAGGTTTTATAGCCTACGTGTCGAACCGGTTTCCTCCTGTGTTCTCACCTCAAACGGGTAGTGGCACTGAGAGGGCCGGCTCAGAGTCGGCTTGCGGCGTCCTTACGCCTAAATTCTCCAGAGAGTTCCTTAACCAGGCAAACCCTGTTGAGTCCTCCAGCACTCCGGCGTCCGGACACGGCGGAGCGTCCGGCGCCAGGCCTTCAGCCAATGAATTCTTGAAATCTGGTGCGAGGCTAGTGCCCATATGAGAGACCCTGTCGGGATCCCATATGTGTATTCCACGGTATTCTTATTGGAGCCGTGTTTCCCCTGGCGGACCACGTTCTGCCATCTCTAAAGATGCAGCCTGAGCCATCTCAGAGACTTCCATGTGCAAAAGGGCCCTCTGGGTTACTTCACATGTTTGAATGTCACTTAAACCCCCTTTGGGAGGAGGTGACTCCGCAGTGTGCCTCTTCCAAGTGGAAGGGCACGCTTCCCAGTGTTATCCTAGTCCTACTGTTTGGGTTGCTCAAGGAACACCAGTAGTTGACCTTCTCTGTGTAGAGCCCGGTCCTATCTTCTGCCTTATAGGAAGGGTCAGGAGCCCTACACAGGGCACTGGAAGGGGCAGCTCCTGTGGCGCTTTGGTAGGGATCCCAATTTCGTCGGTCATCCGACGTGACTCGGAGTGACCGACTGAAGGAGGGAACGGAGACGTCACGTCCCGTCGCCACAGTCGCTGTACCACCGCTGAGCTGCCGGGTCGCCGGCTCGGCTCCTCAGCGAAAACATAATTGATGCGGTGCATCAGCTGCCTCTTATGCTCACGCTGTGATCAGCGGCAGCTGGATGCAATAATCGCATGCCAATGTCCATTGGCTCGTTTAGTTACACTCGAAGTGGATTGGTCTCTCTGGCGAGATCCCAATTTCGTCGGTCATCCGACGTGACGTCTCCGTTCCCTCCTTCAGGGAACGAGGGTTACATACGTAACCGAGACGTTCTATATCTTGCTTTTGGAACTTGAAATAGACCTTAAATGCTGTAATGCTGTACCTGTTAGCTGAGTGTAGCATTTGCTCATGCTTAACACTCTTTGCTTGCTAAGCATGTTTACTCTGCACATGGGAATGTGACAGGGCTGAGCACACAGAGCTGGCCTTAATGTTTGACATGGCTTTGTTTGGCCCTTTTATTACTGGGAACCACTTTCTCCAACTCAAGAGCTGTGTTCAGGGGAAAAAAAGAGTTCTGGCCACCTAGGCAACAATTTTAGGCATTATAATCACACGCTGGATTGCTGTTCCAAATAAATTATGAGATAGCCTATGTCATTTTGTCAATTCTAAGGTTGCATCTCATGTATCTCTTGTAGATTCCAGAATGCACTGCAGTGAGATCAATGAGAATGTTTAACCAAAATAGTGAATGGATGCAAAATGAAAATGTAATCAATAAAAGATCAAAACTAGTTTAAATAGCACCCAATTTTATCCAATATTTATTTGTGTTATATAATTTTAGCATCGCTATTAAACACTGAAATGTTAGGGGTTATGAAATTGTAATTTTCAGATAAATTTTGAAATTTTTGTAACAATGTACAGTAAAATTGAATGCATCCTTGTGAACAAAAGTATTAATTTATTTAAAAAATATACAGTTTCATATAAATGCTGTTCTTTTTAACTTTCACCAAAGAATAAAAAAAAATGTATCATGGTTTCCACAAAAAAAGTAACTGTTTTCAACATTAATAATAATAAGAAACGTTCCTTGTAAGCATATTAGAATGATTTCTGAAGGATCATGTGACACTGAAGACTGAAGTAATGATGCTGAAAATTCAGCTTTTTCATCACAGGAATAAATTATATATATATATTTTTAAATATATTTAAATACAACAGTTATTTTAAAGTGTAATAATATTTCACATTATTACTGTTTTTACTGTATTTTTGATCAAATAAATGCAGCCTTGGTGAGAGTAAATGTAGTGACCCCAAACATTTAAACAATTGGGACCATAATATTAAAGAGACTTGAAAATGGAATATGAAACCACCTAGAAACCTCCCAGAACTAACCTAGACCCTTAGTCCCATTGGTCTTAGCTAAAAGTTCATTGCACCAGGTTCATCAACTAGCAATCTGATCCCTGGTGAACAGAGCTTCAACTAAATAACAGCCATTGTTGTGCTAAACCAAGAAAACCCACAAAACGTTGATTATTAAAGAAGAATTAAGATGGAAAAGATGCATTAATCTGGCATTTTCAGTCGCCCCAAAGGTAGTAAATCCCTTGAGTGGTCATGCATTCTTTATATGGGCCAGTTCTTTGTGTGTCTGTGAGTGAGTGAACTAAAACGGGCACGTTGCAGGCTTTACCCCAGCCATCTGTCTGTCTGTCTGTCTGCCTGTCTGTGCTTCTGTCTGACAGCTGCTGGTCACTTCTGTCTACGGCTCCTGACAGCTAATGCTGTCTGCTAATGCTGATGGCCGCTTTCAGCCCAACTGACCGTGAAACACAATGCCCCTGTACCAGACCAGAGAGCATTAGCGATATTGATGTTTGAAAAGACATACACAGACAGAATTATGTATTTTAGCCACGTTATGACCTTGCATTTTAGGTTGCGTACCAAGATTTTAGCACAGAAAATAAAAAGAATGAAATTCATATCCTTTATGGATTAAGCAATTCCAGAATGGATTGCAAATGAGCTTAGTGGAGAAAAAAAAAAGCATTCATCTAAAATGGAAGACAAATACTATTTAATTCAATACAATGATATATATTATAGTGTATATAAAAAATTAAAACTTTAAATGTTTAGAATATAAAAATATCAATCAGTACCACAAAAATATGAGGATTTTTCTACAAACACATATAAATGTGTTGTTCTGGAGAGAACCTGCCAAAATCACAGAAGGGTGTGAGAGAAGTCTTTCTGGCAGAGTGCATGTACACAGTAGGGCTGGTCCGAATACCATTTTTTGCTTTTGAGAGGGAGGGGGCTGAACATATTCTTCTCTCTAATAAACGCAGGAATCTCTGTGTGTCTGTTTGCATTTTTATTATGTCGAACTGTTCATCCAATCGACTTCACGCGTGGCGGGTGTGCTGCTGCGGACCCAAGGGTGTGCAGTGTCGCATTTTGGTGCAATATGGACACGCGACAAGTTCAGAATTAATAAACTTTGAAACCGAAAATCTCGGAAACCGAAAATCTTGTAACACCGTACGAACCCTATAAAAGCAACTGATGCACGCTTTCACAATCACTAAAGATTGGTCCTCTCCCACCTCTAATCACATGCCGAATCCGTTACCCCGCTTTATTCCGGGACCTCGTAATTTACAAATTAAGCACTGGGCTACCTTATTAAAAGTATTGCTCTTAACAGACCTGTGTGTTTTGTATCACTAGTGCAGTGTCCGTTCTCGGAGCATATAAGCCCTGCCCGCGTGAGGCGCGCCGCTTCTTGCACTGTACCTGGATGATACACAATGATGATCATTGATACAAATGCATGATCTATTTTGACGCACAACAAACACTCATTCAACATTATAAGTCAGAAAGTTTCATAAACATATATATATTCTTAATAAGGCTTTAATCAGTGGAATAAAGATTGGATTGTGGCCTTGACTAGCTTTTGATTACTAGATATTGTAACTTGTGTTGGTTTGGAAGTTTGATATTATGTGAGACAGTGACATTTTTTTGTTTTTAAAAATATGAATTCAATAGTGATTCATGCTCAAAATCTAGGACAGTGTAGTCATGGAGGATGTTATTAATAAAGTAAAGTTTTCCTGAATGAATCATTATTGAATTCTTGCTATAAATTAAAAAGATTTGTGCACCAAAACAAGACAACATAGGAGAAAAGAGAGTGTGATGTAAACGTCCCTGTTGAATTTGCTGTATTAAAATGTGAAACATAATAAAGATATGTAAAAACAACAACAGTCAGGTAAAGGTCAGAGTTCGACTGTCACTGCTGTTTGACTGACACGTGGCATATGAATTACGTGAGTATGCTGTCATAAGGGCTTTCTGTTTCCTTTCATCTTTAGATGTTTTAGAAGAATTAGCAAAAGTAGAAATGGTCCCACTTCTTATTTCTGTTCTCAATCTAAACTGTTTCATTACAGAAAATTCAAAAGATCTAAAGGTGAAAGGCAACAGAAAGCCCTTAAGGCATAATACTCATTTAATTCGTGTGGAACTGTCATAAGGGCTTTCTGTTTCCTTTCAGCTTTTGATGTTTCAGAAGAATTAGCAAAATTAAAAATGGTTCCACTTCCTAGTTCCATTCTTAACTTCTCAACTTTAATGTGTCAGGAGTTCAAAAGTTTGAGGTCAGTAAGTTTTGGTTGTTTTGTATGTTTGTTTTTTCCATCAAGGATGCATACAATTGATCAAAAGTGACAGTAAAGATATTTATAATGTTACAAAAGATTTGCTGGGAAAAAAAAATGAAAAAAGAAATGCTCTTTCTTGAGCAGCAAATCAGCATATTATGATTTCTGAAGGATCATGTGACACTGAAGACTGGAGAAATGGTTAAATTTACAATATTTTTCAAATAAATGCATACATTCATTTACACAACAACTGATTTTTGGGAGCCTGAAAACGCAAATGTTCGAAAACAGGTTTCGAAATGCACAGCTTTGAAAGCAATAAAACCTTGTCTTTGTGTAAACTAAAAACACGAATCTGTGAAAACGGTCACACGCATACATATTACGTGGTCAGTTTATAGTTATGTACGCAGTGTTTACAAAGTGCCATCGCCATCTACTGGCCTGGCATGCAAAATATAGTGTTTTTAGCCATTTTTGCAGATCCGTATGAACGGATTGTTTTGGCAACTTTGTCAAAACTTTTTCAAAAATGCAAAGAAATATCTTTTCCATTTTTTAGTGCATTGCTGTTGTTTAAACATACTCTCAGTGAGCATAAGAGGCTTTCAAAAAAAGTTAAAAATCTTACCAACCCCAAAATCTTTGAATGGAAATATATATCAAAGGTAAAGGAATATTTCAAGCCAAAATAATATTTTGGCATCATTTACTCACCCTCACACAGGATGCCGGTTTCATGTAAAATGAAAATAGATGGGGACTACAGCCATCAAGCTCCAAAACAGACAATAAAAGTAGTTAATATGAGTGAAAAGTTGAATGAAAGTTTTTTTGTTCGATAAGCATTGATATGAAAGTTTTTATGGTCCCTTTGTGGCACTTTTTGTCTGAAGCTTGTTTTGGACCTAGACGGGCCCAATCCCCCTCCACTTTAATTGTACTGTTATTTCATACTGCAAAACTTAGAAGAGAAAAAAGTTTTCAATTGACATTAGGTTGAGTACTTGATGACCAAAATGTCTGAGTGAAGTATATTGAGAAATTTAAAAAGTCATACTGTATATCTGTCACATTGTCACAAGTCAGGTTCTAACTAATGTAATGCCACATGTGAGGTTCTTGATCTATTAAAATACTCCTCTTAAAGAATCCTTCTTATATCTGTGCAAAACCACGCATGTAGGCATATGACTGTCTGACTCATTTAGGGAAATTTTAGGAGAAGTGGTTGGTAAGTCAATGGGCGTTGGCCTCGTGGCACCTCACTGGCTTTTTTCGTATGAATAAGGGAAAAAGAGTTGCTAAAAACAGAATCTCAGGAAGCCAAGTGTTAATTTAAGGATCATGATGATGATGATGATGATGATGATACTGCAGCCACCTTCAGATTGGGATGGTTTTGGCTGTGTCTTTTCTCTTATTTGGAAGAATGACTGACCGACTGCCTCTTTGTTTGAGGTTTGGACTGTTTAGACAAGTTAGACCATATTCTTAGTCTCCAGACCTTCACAACTAGGTGAGAAACTTTTGCCAAACCTAGAACTTTGCAGACCATAATTCAAGACAGTTGCTTTCTGTAGTGCCTTCTTGAAGAAATTATGGAACAGCATTGGTTCTGAATATGCGCTTGACAACAATGCTGATACTCATCATTGCATAATCAACTGATGAATTACATAAACATCTATTTTTATACATAAATTTTATAAATGAATAAGACTGGGCATCAAAAGAAGATGATTCCAATTTAAATTTAAATTTATTGATTTAAATTTCTTCCAAGCTCAAATGGTCCATGTCTTGCTATTCAAATTTATTTATTACTCTATACTCTTATTGTATGTCAACAATCATCTAAGTCTATTATGCATTTCTCCTTAAGAATGTTAGGAGAAACATCTGAGACAAAGTACTTAAAACTGAGAACTTCAAACTCAAAAAAAGATAAAACCCCAAAACACTCTACTCTTGCATGGAAAAGGAGAACTACTGAGCTATTTTAACACTTTTCCTTCTTCAAACTGTCAAATCACGTAGCCAGCAGCAGACATTTTAAACTAGCCTTGGCTCTTGAAAATGGTGAATGTGCAATTGATTACAACACTCTTCTCCATCACTTATTTATCAATTGATGAATTACTGCTGCCATGATTGCTTGCAAATCTATAGAAACATCTATTTTTAGTGAATACGACAGGAAAAAAAGCTAGAATACTCTCAAAAATAAAGGTTCCAAAGGGTGTTTTCAGAGTGATGCCATAGAAGAACAATTTTGGGTTCTCCAAGGAACCTTTCAGTGAACAGTTCTTAAAAGAAACATTTTTTTTTCTAAATGTGAAGAATATTTGAATAAGTAAAGAACTGTTACACACTATAAAGAATCTTTTATCCAATATAAAAGTTCCATGGATGTTGAAGATTCCAAAAGGAAACATTGATGCCAATAAAAACCTTATTTTTAAGAGTGTAGCTGCAAAAAAAATGATTTGCTCTGACTTTGGTTGCTCCCAAACACCAGATGAGATGGTTTGCAGTCAGCGAGCTGCACACAATGCTTGAACGAGACAGAGACAGACATGCCCGCATCACAAACACAATCACAGCATTGGGTCACGGAGGGTTTGATAGGGAAAAATGAAAGGAGATCAGTCCTCTAAATAGCCACAGTGATGTTGCTCTCTCCCTACTGGCAAATAACATTCGTCCATCAACGTTAAAGCACCATAACACGCGGTAATAAGATTAGGAGATTGGAAAAGGGTTAGGACCTCCAGAATGTTTTGAATATGATGTTACCCTTTAAAAAGACAAATCACAAGTGAGACGTCTTTAGAATCATAACTGTTTCTCCTAGATAACAAAATGAAATATTTAAAAACAGTGAAATTCAGCATAACCCATTCTGTTTGTGAATTATCGCCGAACAGTGCGTTCTCTTCTCTTCCAGATATCATTTCCTACAGTGTCAGTGAGCTGACAGATTGTTGTTCATTCCTGCCTCTTCCTTTCATTAGTTTCTATCTGCATCTCCATCTACCTCTCCCCCTCTGCCGCTCTCCTCCACACCTCCTCCAACTCAACATAAACATCAAAACTTTTTTAGTTTATTAGTACACAAAATGCTTCTTGGCCCATAGAATAAGAGCTCTTTAATATCTCAACTGTTGTAGATATGGGAATAAAAGAAGAGCAAATGGCTTAAATGCCCTGGTTTTTCTCCTGAGGAAAAAGGCCCCAGTAATCTCATTTGTGTCTCCTTTAGAGTTTTCAGATCTCAATCTCAAACTGTGCTCAGATTTGCAAATTTGGCAAACAAAAGAAGAGATTTCAATATGAACTCAAAAAAATTTTCATCAAATTCTCCCAAGCTGAAATAGTCCACACTATGCAATCCACATTTATTTATTACTCTGTGCTCTTACTGTATGTCAACGATCATTTGTGTCTATTTTTATTTATGAGAAGAAACATCTGAGACAAATAACTTCAAACTGAGAACTCCAACCTCAGGATGTCCACCACAAGTGTTTCAAACAAAGCTGCAATTAAAAATGCTGTGCTTTTGAATGGAAAAGGAGAACATCTGGGCTATTTTTAACACTTCTCCTTCAAATTGTCAAATCTAGTAGACAACAGCTGTAGAAATATGAAACTAGCTTTGTCGAACAGTGAGGTCTACGGAACATATTAGAAAGGCTTTTTTAAAGATATATGGGTAGTTGACAGTTCACATGTCCATAGATTTTATACTTTTTGAAGTACAGTATGTCACACAGCTGCATGCCATTTCATGAAAAACCCATATAGATAGACATATAAATAAAAAGAGACAACTGCATCATACACATACACACTGATTATAGTTCATTATGTGTTTCTGTGGCTATGACACACATATGCACACATAAACAAAATTTCTGGAGCTGGATGACCTTTACATTACAGCCAAGCAAAACGCAAAACATACACACACACGAAATAACAACAGCAAAATAACCACATACACACAGCCAACTTGTCATTAGCAGCATCCAAATGACTGTAAACAGACTATTATTACCTTAAAAACTGCTATCCAGAGAACGTCCAGAGAAATAGAGGGGGGGGGGGAAATGTCAATAAAACCCAAAACAGATCCAGTGCGTGACTCAGACCGGTACAGGATTCACTGTGATCCAAGATTCAATCCCGAACGTGACTCTGTCCATTCAAGTGCATTACTGAGTCAAACAGCCTGGTAAAAGTCTATAGCTGCAACCGTAAAATCAAAAAGCTCCATGGGGCAGCCGTGAACCGAAAACAGCAGAGCTGTCATAAACTTCATAAACTTTTCCCCTCACACCATCTGCATTGGAGTCTCTGGGGGAAATCGATAGGCTCCGTTTGCGCTTTGAGTTCAACCCCTCAGCGTACACACTTTTGAGACAGTCCTCACACACTACATGAGTCTTGCCGACACACACACGGACAGGAGGACTGCGACCTCAGAGGCAGCGAGAGTGTGTTTGAGGAAGTGTGAGAGGAGGAGAGAGATCCGAACACCTCACACGCAAACTCTCTGAACGGTTCAGCACACACACGCAGAGACAGTCCTCCCTCACTGCTGCCTTTGACATCCTGAACGCTAAATGGTAATGTCTGTTTTGTATTTCAAGTTCTTTATTGTATTCTTAGTGTTTTCAAACGCTTTTGGTCTAGAAATGTCTGCACCTGCAGTACAGAGTCGTTCATAAGCAGCTTACGCAGGTGTTAAACTTAGTCTAATAGACTTTCTCCATCGCTTGCAAATGATGGATGGATTTGCAGGGGTTTTTAATGGCTTGTAAGAAAATAGCCACCTAATCCATCCAGTAGAAGTGCGTGAGTGAGCCATTAAAAACCCCTGCAAATCCATATATATATATATATATATATATATATATATATATTAGAAGTTTTTAGGGATTTTTTTTGCTTAATTCAGCACTTTTACTAATTTACTAATATATATATACATACATACACACACACACACACACACACACACACACACATATATATATATATATATATATATATATATATATATATATATATATATATATATATATATATCAAAACCTTTCATCAAAGTTGTCCCAAAACAAAAACAATACCCGTTCTTGTCTTAGGACAACTTTGATGAAAGGTTTTGATGCTTTTTTGATCCACTTCAAATGTTGACTACTATATATATATATATATATATATATATATATATATATATATATATTACTATATTACTATATTATTACTATATTATAGTAATGTCTAATGTCTGAAATCTAATGAGAACCATTATAATAATGCCATTTAAAAGTAACTAACTATCCAACTAAGTAAAATTGGCCTCTAAAATGTGCTTTGGCATCATAAAAATAATATCAATATTCAGAGAAAAAAAATAGGTTAAAATTTGAACTGGACATTTATTTATTCATTCATTCATTCATTCATTCATTCATTCATTCATTCATTCATTCAGACAGTTCACCCTTTAAGATGCAAACAGTTCTCTAAAGGGTTAGTTCACCCCAAAATGAAAATTATGTCATTAATTACTCACCCTCATGTCGTTCCAAACCCGTAAGACCTTCGTTCATCTTCAGAACACAAATTAAGAAATTTTTGATTAAATTGGAGAGCTATCTGACCCTCCATAGACAGCAACACAACTGAAATGTTCCCAGGTCCAGAAAAGTAGTAAATACATCGGTAAAACAGGTTCATGTAACATCAGTTGCTCAATTTCAGTTTTGCGACGCTACGAGAATACTTTTTTTTGCGCAAAGAAAACAAAAATAACAATTTACTCAACCATTCTATTTGCCATTTTAGAGAGTATCACAATAAATACACATGCTCAGCGTTATTTATGTTCGGGGGGAAAGCGCACATGAACGTATAATCTGCGTAATAAGCATTGTTTACGCTTAGGGGAAAACATGCGTATGCGTTGTGATACTCTCTAAAATGGTGGAAGACGTACCTCTGGGGAGAAGAGTTGTTGAGTAAATTATGTTATTTTTGTTCTCTTTGCACAAAAAAAAGTACTCTCGTAGCATCGCAAAACTGAAGTTGAGCCACTGATGTCACATGGACCTGTTTTACCAATGTATTTACTACTTTTCTGGACCTGGGAACATTTCAGTTGCGTTGCTGTCTATGGAGGGTCAGATAGCTCTCCGATTTAATCAAAAATTTCTTAATTTGTGTTCCGAAGATGAACGAAGGTCTTACGGGTTTGGAACGACATGAGGGTGAGTAATTAATGGCATAATTTTCATTTTGGGGTGAACTAACCCTTTAATTAAAAAAAGTTTTTTGGCTCAATCAGATTTTATTTTGAGTGAATCTGATCAAAGCTGACGCTATTGCTTTGGTTCAATTATACTATAGAAATTTGCCAGAAAGTCCCTACAGTGTTATGACTAAACGAGACTCAAGTATTTAATCTGAATTGGGGCTTGATCTGTCTGTCATATAGTGGCACTTCAAACAGGCATCTAACATCAGACACCCGACTGCATTCCTCAGCATCGCTTTTCATGACTTCCTTTTCAAACCATCAAACATATTGTGGCAACAGGGTGGAGCTCCACAATGCTTTAAACTAAAACATGTCTTTGGTATAACAAAATGTATGCAAAAGTAAGTGCCGCTGTAATCCAAGGTGGAAAAACAATGTCAGTTCTGAAAATGAGAAAATGTCAAAACAAAGTTAAATCAAGCGTCTGTAAGAAAGAAGATTATCTTTAAATTAAACCCAGTGGCCAAATATTGTGTGGCTAAGACCATGTGTTTGGATGGAACATGAAAGTAAAATAATTTTGTCAACTGGAAATTGAATGTTGGTTGATGCTCTTGTCTGGTTTTGCTCTTTTGATTTCTGCACATTACAGGCACATCAAAGTGATAATTCTTTAAATCTAGAAACTCAAAAAGCTTCTGTTGACAGGATGGACAGAATGCTTTTCTATTGCTTGAACTGGTTGTTTAAACTGAAATGTTTTCTCTTTGTTCCTTTCAGCAAGATTGCTGTACAGTTTCAAGTGGATAGAGTCAGGCAGGAGAAGAGAGAGGGAGGGTTTGATGGCTGTTGTAGACTTTATTACTGCTGGTGTGAATTATTGAGTTTTTTACAGCTTTGGGACTGATGGCTGCCACTGTATAAGAGTATAAGATGTCCATCGTCTTTACACAGGACTTTCATACTGTAACATAAACATGAATATGCATAGAAAAATTTCCATGTGATGTAGGGCAGGCCTTTGAAGATGCTTTAATTTGTATATCTCAAGTCTTTATGTACAGCATCGATGATCAGTTCTTTTTATAGAACATAATGGGTCAATGTGATCCAGGTTTGAATTTGGATCTAATGGGATCTTATTTGAAATTTGATTGATGTCAGGCCTTTGAATATAGTTTTGGATCTGGATCAAGGTGTAGATTTAAATATGGATTTGAATCTGACTTTGGATCTGAATCTGGATCTCAGTATTGATCTGAATTTGAAATTAAATATAGTTTTGGGTATGGATCTGGGTCTAAATTTGAATCTGGATCTGGATCTGAACATAGTTTTGGATCGGGTTTTTGACTTTGATCTGGGTGTAGATTCAGAAGTGTATTTAAATATGAATTTGGATCTGAACACAGATTTGGATCTTTTTGGGGATCTGGGTCTAGATTTGAATGTGGATGTGTATTTGAATTTGGATCTGAATAAAATCTGACTGGCATCTGAAATGCCAGGCCTTTGAATATAGTTTTGGATCTGGATCAAGGTGTAGATTTAGATATGTATTTGAATCTGACCTTGGATCTGAATCTGGATCTGAACATGATTTTGGATCTGGATCTGGGTGTAAATTTGAATGTGGATTTGAATCTAACTGTGGATCTGAACCCAGTTTTGGATCTGGGTCTGGATTTGAATGTGGATTAGTATTTGAATTGGGATCTGTATCTGAATTAAATCAGATTTGTACCAGGTACTTGAAAATAAATGAAACCTGGTACAGTTTTTCTGTAATGATGCACAGTTACTAATATTTTCCATTTTTATGAGTGTTGTTTGTTTATGTAAGACTATAGATTACTGTGCTGCTTTAACAGAAAAACAGCATATTAAAGATTTAGGCATCTGGAAAACCTTTTTTATTCTGTCAGTAAAAAGTAGAAAGTAAAAAGAACTAAACATTCACTTGTGGGTTTGATAAATTTATCCTTTGTGAATACTCTACCTCACAAACATTTGGTTGCAATTATGACTCTGACCTGCTTTTATGGCCCATTGGGTAAGAACATCTAACAACATTAACTTTAATCCTGTAAAAACTAACTTTAAATTATTTTGGAGCTGTTTATTCTGGGCTAATGCCTCAAATTGTAATGCAGTGTGATACTGTGAAAACTTACTGCTCAAGTCAATTTATGCTACACTGACCTTAATGTACAATAAAAAGTATAAATATCCAATATCCATATCATGATTGCAGCAATTAAAAATATTAACCTTTTTCTGTATCCAGATGGAGATCTGCCCCGTTTCATTGGCACCATGTGCCGTCCACTCAAGATGTTCCAGATCTCTGTGTCATAATTAATCACTGTGGTTACATTGGCCAGCCATGCTGGATGGAGTGCAGAAGTCACCCACTGTGCAACAGCTGCTGATATTCCATTTCCCACAATGCACAAGGAGAGACAGAGGTCACAGTGCTTATTGGGATCATCAAACTGTTGCCGTGGTGACTGACCATTGGAAAGTCTGACTCATGATGGAAGGTTTGAATTTTTGAACTTTCAAAGCACAAAGATTCATTATTTATTGAACACCATTTGTACTCATTAGGCTCTTGGCAATATTAAGATCCATTCAGTTTTGACATTGAGTCTCTGGGGTGCCCTCTAGTGTTATGAAGAATATGCTTCTATAAATGTGCAAACATTAAGCTTAAAGGAATAGTTCACCCAAAAATGAAAATTTGCTGAAAATTCATTTGGAACAGATTTGGAAAAATGTAACCATTTATTCGCCAATGGATCCTCTGCAGTGAATGGGTGCCATCAGATTTAGATTCCAAACAGCTGATAAAAACATCACAAAAATCCACAAGTAATACTCTTGACTGCGTGTTTGTAAAAAACAAGTCTATCATTAAAGCGTTTTAACCCTAAACTGTTGCTTCTGGCCAAAATACGAGTCCATAATCCATAACTCTTTCTCTACTGAGAAAGTTCTCTCACATCAAAATTCAAAAATGACCAACATTTTTGTTTAGAACTGTTTTAGACTTTTTTTCACTTGTAAACAGTGCTTTATCTGATGTGCATATTTCTCTCCTGATTCAGACGAAACATCTTTATCACTGAAGAAAGCAATATTACAGATAGAGGACTCATATTTTAGCTGGAAGCAATGGTTTGAAGTTTAAAATGTCTTAGTGATGAATTTATTTATTACGAACATGCAGCTTTTTGCTTCACAAGATGTTAACTGATGGACTGGAGTCGTGTGGATTACTTCTGGATTATTGTGTTGTTTTTATCAACTGTTTGGACTCTCATTCTGACGGCACCCATTCACTACAGAGGATCCATTGGTGAGCAAGTGATGTAATGCTCAATTTCTCCAAATCTCTTCTGCTGAAGAAGCAAATATATAGAGTGTAATAAAATAAACAATTAAATGTGTATTTTGGATGTTTTCTTTCCACTAGTTACTATATTATGAAAGCAAAATGAAACCTGGAAAAACGAGCCTCTTAACAAATAAGTGGGCTAAAGAACTTAGATTTTCTTTGAATTCATCTATCAAGCCATTAATAAGTTTGTTCTCCCTTTGTGCTCACAAAGATATCCCATGGGTCTCTTCTACCCACTGAGCTATAGATTTATCCGGCCCTATAAAAAGAACCAGACCTGCAGAGAGAGAACTCCACCAGGCTCATTTGAGGTAGCTAATGTGTCCAGAACAGTTGGTCAGTTTCAATCTCCTCTCTGTGTTTGTGGACGGATGGCGGAGGGCAGGCAAACACATGGCATGTTTGTTCAGGGCATGTGTCTTTGTAATTGGACGCTAAAATAATAGATGCTTTCCTGCTACTAGACAGGCATAAAAGGCCAACAGCTGGGCTGCCGTAAGCAGTGTTGTCCCTTAACACTTAAAATAATTTTAAATATATATTATAAATTAAATTATATTGTGGCAGTATTTAACAATATTCCACATACCAGCAAATAAATTGTCATAATTAGTTCAAATTAATTTTGTTTTATTGCAAAAATTGTGTTAGCAAACATTTGTGTGCATAATGAAATCCCTCTGTTGTTATTGTGTTGAATTTCTTTGAATTCAGTAAATCTCTCATTCTTGTAATGAAATTATTTCTTAAATTCTAAACTTTTGCATACACAGACATACACACATAATTTTACAGAGAAAAGCTCCATATCAGAAGACATGATGTCCAGATCTGAGTGTATAATTTTTCCCTGTATCTTGAAAAACAGCTTTTCCTTATAAAATGACAAATATGAGACCTTGTTGACTTTTTGACGTACATCCATATGCATCTGTTCCACCAGCTGTAAACATCACAAATCGTGTCGCTATTCCCATGTGCAAATGTTTTCCTGCATGTGCGTGTCTGTCTGAAGATTTGTCCTCCATTTCTCACAGACTCTGAGCCCCAGGGCAGTAACCTTACTGTCATTGCGATGGGATGGTCATCGGCACACACAGAATTGAAGTCAGGTCAGGTCAGGGGTCACAGCAGACCCTTATAAATTGTTCTGGGGAACACTAGGGAAAAGACTGCTGAGAACAGAACTCCTGAGATGTTTGTCCCTGCGAGATGAACCTCCATGTTTACCCAAGCTGGGAGTAGAGAGGAATCTGCTTGTGTGGTGACAGTTTCAGTGTTGACACATTCCACAGTTCCTGAGCTCGCTAATGCCCTGATGCATATTATAGACGATAGACCCAATCTCTGCTGGGGTTTTGAATAGTTAGATGTGTTTTATTAATTTAACATGAAGTGAGGTATTTTTTTAAGGTTAAAAAATAAAATAAAAAGGTCCCAATATAGAACCTTAAGGGTCACCAGTGTTTCACACCCTAGAACGACATCAAATGATAACTAGATAAACTTGGAAATGAATCTTGTTGATTTAGGTCTAGTTTTGGCTCGGTTTTGGATCTAGATCTGAATTTGAATTTAGTTCTGATCTAAATAGGTATAATCTAATCAAAAATATGAGATTAGTCAAGTAAAAATTACAAATATTTTTCCACTAAAACATCATTCATTAAACATATTTTCTGTAAAATGGGTTGTGTGTTATAGGCACTTGTTCATTATTAATTTATTTTAACATAGTGAATAAGTGGAGGGCTGCTTTACGACCAATATGAAGTTTCCATGTGACTGCAATCAGTTGGAATCAGTTTTGGTGAAAATTGAGCCTGGGTTGGCATAAAGGGCTCTAACATCAAAGTTAGAGTTAATTTCCAATGAATAATTCAACTAATCAGGATTTACAGGGGTTTTGAGGTGTCTCAAGAAAGGATCTGGACTCAGTTTTTAGCGATCCACTGACAGACCAGGCATGTTGGGACAAGCGTGGGCCTTAAGTATCAAAGCCGAGGGGTTTGCTTGCGCTGACAGGTGCTGTCAGGGGTCATCACACTCTGTCCGTTTTATGTTTGCCTTATTTTGAGTGTCTCAAAAATGTTGCTGATCAAAAAACAATTTAGCAGCAGTTTTTATTTAGCAGATTTCTCCCAAAAGAATCTGTGCAGAAAATGCACAGAAAAAAGTCTGCAGCTTCCATCTGGGCATCATAAAAAATGGACAGGTTTTAACATGAAAAAGAAGACAATTTCAAAATAAAAGAGACAAACATATGCACATGGAACTATTTTTACATACTTAGAACAAACAAAAACAGGGTTGCAATATGGAATTGTACACTACCAAAAACTGTCATAATTAGTCATGCCAGGCTTCCTAATCATTCATTAATTTAACTTTACCCCATTTCCTTATTTCTCCCTCTAGTACACAAAACAAATAATTATTAATCATTATAAATAATAATGTTAATTCCGCAGGCCTACTGTTTGTCTGAACTCTATAGGGAAAAAGTTGAAGTGAGTAATGAAATTATAAAACATATTTTTTGGACATTAGTGCCCCCCAGTGACGAGAAGTGAAATGACGCTTTAAACGATTCATTTTCTAATATAGAACACTGCTCAAAAGTTTGGGGTCAGAAGTGTTTGTTTGTTTGTTTAAGAAATGAACACTTTTATTCAGCATGAATACTTTAAATTGATCAAAAGTGACATTAAAGACATGATAAAATGATGAAAGATGTCTTCTTTAAATAAATTTTGTTCTTTTCATCAAAGAATCCTGAAAAAAATCACAGTTTTCCACAAAAATATGAAACAACTGTTTTCAATATTGATGTTAATAATAAATGTTTCTTGAATCAGCATATTAGAATGATTTCTGAAGGATCACTGAAGACTGGAGTAAATTCAGCTTGTCATCACAGGAATAAATTACATTTTAAAATATATTCAAATAGAAAACAGTTATTTTGAATTTTAATAACATTTCAGAATATTACTGTTTTTATTGTATTTTTAACCAAATAAATGCATTTTAGGTTAACATTTAGAAGAAACTGTATATTTTAGGTTGTGCAAATGGTTTCCATTTCTTATGTTTTCCAGTGTTTTTAATCACAGTTTTTCCCTTCATTAGTTCTTTTGAATGCTCTTGCACTGACACAATTTTTTTTTTTTAAGTATAAATGTTTATATAATCTCATAAATGCTGCATGTCTTGTGATTAATGTTATAAAAGATTTAGCAAAACACTGTTTAAAATAGTTTTAGATGGCATATAGTGCGTGCATCTGATATAGTAGTAAACTATTTCCTCTGACATAATGAGCTGTTTGTATGTTTCATCTTGTTTGTGGAATGATTTTGTTTTCTTTCCGGACAGATAAGAGTCACTGGTGAGAACAACAGCTCACACGCTCATCTCTTGCTCACTCACACACCCCGCACTGAAACAAGAACAACACTGACATCTACATTACTCTGTGATGGGATCTGTTGTTCTGCCCAAATAGTGATAAGAAGCATGTCTTTTGTAAAAACAAAGAGCTACGTGATGAACAGCCTTGCATTGGAAACATCAATATTTGCTGCTTTTATGTTACAGAATGGCAGAAAATTGAAAGGAAATGATATAGACTCATATAGACTGATATTTTAGGTTGCAAGTGTTCATATCAGCTTAGCTCTTCGGGTTAAAATAATCCAAAGTATTTCTAATTGAAAAACAGTGTGACATCTTATCTTTCTTTTTCTTTCTTTCTTTCTTTCTTTCTTTCTTTGAATAACATAACATTCATTAGTGAAATTAAAAATCTGAAAGAAAAACATTTCAATTTGACAGAAATAATACAGAAAAAAAATGTATTTTTCTTAAGGGGAGACACTGCAGGCAAAAACCCTGTTTTTTCATGCAACTGTCAAATTTGAGATTTTGGGCTTTTTGGTTTTTCATAAAGTATTTTTTTAGACTAGTGGAACGAAAACATCCTAAAGACACTGTTAAGTGTTTCTTTTATAGCACTTTATCTATTTGTGTCAATAGATTTCAATTACAATACATATTTTTAAAGGCCGTTTTCTCAAAATGAGTTTTTTCTCCTACACTGAGCCATAAATCTCCACTTCAGTATCACTTTCACACACCAAACTTTACATTTTTATTCATGTCTATATCCTGAAGGTTTTTACAGAGTGGTTTGTTCATATATAATTTGCTTGATTATATACAATATTTTATTCCCCAAAAAATTATGAAAATGTATTGTTTTCTGTCTAAGTATTTTCTGAATTATGGAGTGACAAAATGAGATACCTCTCTAAAAACTTTTGACTCTAATATGTAAAAAAAAAAAAAAAAAAAAATTAAATAAGAATTTTGAAACTGACTTCATCCAGTGTTTAGATTTTTGTACTAGAAATGTATGCAAATTAGCGCATATTTAATTAAATAATGCCTCATTTTCATATTTAAACCTAACATTTTAGAAAACTTGTAATACAAAAAAATGTTTGCCATTATCAGTGTAATCAATCAACTAGGTAAGGTGATAACTATTATTATTATTTTTTTTTTTTTTACCCTATTCACCTGCAATGTCTCTCCTAAATGACTTTTAATATATATTTTTATAAAAATATATTATTATATATTTAACAAATATATTTTGACAATTTTTTTAAAATTTCTTATATTATTATTTTTTTTAATAGAATTGTCTAATAACTAATAGCATAATAAAAATTACATTATTACTTTAAGTACGGGAAATAGTATTTAATCTGCAGTTTTATTTGTTTATCTTTTTCAGAAAAGAATCTACCAATAAAAATATTTTAACCTATTTAATGTACAGTAGATTGAGAAAAATGTACATTAGGCCTACTATGCAAAACTTTGAGTTCAGTAAGAGGTTTTTAAAGAAATAGTTTTATTCAGACATGTTTTTTTTAAACATACAGTATATATATATATATATATATATATATATATAAAGAAATATATTTTTATTTCTAATATATTAAATAGCATAATAAAATTGTATTTTTACTTTAAGTACAGGAAGTAGTATTTAATCTGCAATTTTATTTATATATTTTTGTATCTTGTTTGGTAAAGAATCTATTATTAAAAATAATTTAAGCTATTTAAAGTACAGTAGATTGGGGGAAAAAATACATTACCATTCAAGATTTCAGTTTAAAAGTTTAGTAAGATTTAATAAAAAAATAAATAAAAAAGGCAAAAGGGAAAAAAGAAAGAAATTAACGCTTTTATTCAGCAATGGCATTTCCAAAAAAAGTATTTTTTATTAAAATATATTATTATATATTTAAAAATATCTATTTTATAAAGAAAAATATGTATTATTTCTAAGTAATTTTTAATTACTTGATATTAAATAGCATAATAAAAATCGCATTATTACTTTAAGTACGGGTAATATAATCTTCCATTTATTTATTCATTTTATTTAATCTTTTTTTCTACCATTAACATTACTTTTTTAACTGTTTTTTGATTAAATAAATGTAGCCTTAAGTGAGCATAAGGAACTTCTGTCAGAAAAATTAAAAAATACCAATCTCAAACTTTTAAACAGTATTAATGCTTTTAATATGACCTTTTGCATCCAGATGGTGTAGTTACACAGTCTACCAGCAGGCGGCTAACAGAGCCATGCTAACCAGCCAAACCTTTACCCATCAGTCCTAACAGTCCTGTGGGAAAAAATGGTTTAAAGGCCATTCAAGTGTGAACTGACCACATTGTGACCCGAAACACCTTCAAAACCTTCAAAAAGTCTCCACAAAGTGTTCATTCGTTACCAGTCTGTGTGCAGAAAAGTTGGCGGTCAGCTTCAAAGCCACTTCAAGACATTATTAGGGTGTTTTCACGACTCTGCAGGCCTGTGGAATTCCAAACATCTAATCAATTCCTCGTCTGCATATTTATTCCTAAATTTAGACATCCGATTCATTGTTGCTGAAGTGGACGACCCAGACGTCGCTTCATTTCTGCAAAGGTCGTGACCTAACACTTGTTGGGGTTGCCGTTATACACTTCGTCCAGGCTAATAAACAACCTATTGCCGTCCAAATATCAACACGGTCAGTTGCCGTAAATCAACCGTATTTACAAGGTGCTTTGTACACCTTTGTTTCTGAAGGGCGATGTTGACGTGTTCAGGGAGTCAGATAAAGGGTATTTCTCACCAACTCCTTCCTGTTTTTCCGAATGAGGCCTTTGTTTGGCCGCGGGACTCCTGCTCCTCAGTTCTCAGGGGAATGATGAACCGCTGCATTCGTGCCTGAGAGAAGATCTGTGTTATCAGAGACCTCCAACTCACTGTCTCTCCGTCAGCAGGCTTTGTGTCTTGGCTGGGTCATGGTCATGGTCACTCATATTAGTATGTGTGTGTTTTAATGAGACTCAAAGGCCTTGCCATGAAGTTAAAGGTGTCTCATACTAAAGCTCATTGTTGCTTATAGAAGAAAGAATTGCTGTGCCTGTTGAGGAAACAATGCATGAAAAGAAGGTAAATCCTCAAGAAAAGCTCTCTAAAAATACGCTTTGGCAGGAAGGTGAGCTACTGACTTTTTTGACCATAAAAACCTAGATGGAAATGACTTGAATGTGCATGCTGTTTTATTTCCTTGTATGACCCAAATGTACACATTTAGACTAATTATATCAGAGTTTAGTTTTAGAGTAAGATTTTTACGCTCACCAAGGCTGCATTTATTTGATCAAAAATGATAATAAAAATTGAATATTTTGAAATATTTTCACAATTTAAAATAACTTGTTGTTGTTGTGGTTGTTTTTTTAATATATGTTAAAATGTAATTTATTCCTGTGTTCAAAGCTGAATTTTCAGCATCATTACTCCAGTCTTCAGTGTCACATGATCCTTCAGAAATCACTCTAATATGCTGATTAGCTGCTCAAGAAACATTTCTTATTACTATAAATGTTGAAAACAGTTGGATTAATCGTGGAATAAGTATTTATGAACTATATATACACTTTATTATTTTTGTAATCGAACGACCACAAAACTGCAGTTTAGTTCATTCAGAAATGTGTCAATAAACCTGTTTATGTTTCAGCGACATGAGGTTTACCACAGGGAAGATATTTTGTTAACCTGCTGCGGTGACGGAAGCGAGACATTCCTCTTTTCCCGTCCTGTCCTGTGGTGACGTGTGTCAGTTGATAAATTCCAGCCCTTTTTGAATCCTGTCCCAGAGGCAGACACAACAACAACAGGAAGTAAGACCATTTTCACAGGTGTCAGGAAACACAGGAAATAAACAAGTGGGATGCTGGGAAACAGCCTCATAAGAGAACTCGGCGAGGTGAGGGATCTGAAGGTTATTAATAGTCCGCGGTAGGTATTTTCAGAGCATCTGTTCTACTGCTCAGAATGAGGACGGGGTGTTTTCATTCAGAAACCTCTGGAAAGGAGGTCTGCTTCAACATTATATACATTTTCAAAGTGCATATTTAATTTTTAAGGGTGTGAAATAATCGTATTTGGTTTTGTATTAGTTGAAATATTTGTATTCGGGGCTAGTTGTTACATGGGGGAGTTGTCACAAGGTCTGTTTTTTTTTTTTTTTTTTTTTCCGTCCTCGGTGAAAAACATCCAGTATTGGATGTTGGTCTTAAATTATGACATGTTTAGCTAAATCTATGCAAATATCATGCAACTATATTTTTTTACTGTTTAAAGTTAGCTAAAATCCATTAAATTGACTCTATTCAGAATAAAATTTATATATGAATGTTTCTCCTGGTCAATAACAGTGGTAATGTTCAGTATATTTTTGTATTCAACACTTTAATATGTGTATATAAATATATTGGCTTTCAAAAATATTAAGTTAATGACATTTTTCCCCATTGTCTATCCTATATCTTGAGGTAAAAAAAAATTAAATAAATAAATAAAAAATCCAATAAAATAAATAAATATGATATAAATATTCTAAAAAGACCATTAGTTTAAAAAATACAAGTTTTTCAACACTTTTAAAATGTTTTAAACAGATATTCCACATTAAAAATAAAAAATGGCAAACAACAACAAGAGACCGTATTTTTTCTCATAGAATTACATTGTTTTAATTTAAATCTCATACATAAGGCAGAACCATAAAAATTCATTTTTCTCTTTCAAGAGGGTTTTAAAGCACAGATTCAGAGAGAATAATTTACACACAGAAGGATATAAAGTCCATAATTTATAATATCTCCTTGGCCTTAATATACCACATTTTAAAACATCACATTACAGATGTCATATCAGTGAACTTTGACGCTAATGCTGATCAGAATTGGAGCTGAGTCTGGTATATAATCTTATAGAATATGTATCTCAATAAATATGATTTAATTGTAATACAGTCATAAATTCATAAAACTGTGTGTGTTCATTCAGTTCAACCACAATTTTGACATATCGGTTATGTATTTCAGCATAATGAGCCTCTTCGGGAATGTTATTATTGGGATATCAAACTCTGCCGGATATTTGCATGTTTATTTGTGTGCATGTGAATGCATATAGACATGCTTTGGAATAAAGACTGGCATACATATCTGTAAAATATACAGAATAAAACGCATATCTTTTTCTTTGACCCTTTTAAACATATTAAAATATATCCGTTTGGTCCTTTAATTTATTATGCTACATGTACACTGACTAAACTGAAGATGGAGAGTTGCTGTCAGCGAGGGGTAAGAAAATTGCGAGCAGAAGACCGACTGCTGCTGGTTTCAGTGTTGCCGTCGCCTGAGCCCACTTCATTACCTGTCATACAATAATAATAATAATAATAATAAAAATAAATATTCTGCATAACATCACTTTATATCAAAGGATATATATTTTAAAAAAAATTTATTCAGAAATAAATTCTTTTGTATACTTTAATAAACAATAAACTCACCTTCACTTGAATGAGATTTCAGCATGGCCATTTTAGCCAAGAATTTAAAGGACAGGCAAGCACCTGTTTCCCTGTCACACAATCCACCTGCTTTACAGTTGCATGTTTTCCGACATTCCATGCCATATGTTCCATACATGCAGTCTGATAAGACAAAAAACAAACATGTTACAGCTAATTTAACCATTACGGGATCTGTACCACAACTTTAACACTTGTCATTAACAAAGACTCTTTTTGCTGATCCAGTATTTGTGTAAAAGGATCAGAAAGCTCACTTATATCTAAGACTCGGGGTAAGACTTAATTAAAAGGCTGAGTGTGAGTAATTGGTGTGGAAGGAAGGAGTGTGTTTCACCAATATAAAGCAATGAGTGTTCTTTCACCAACTCACGTTGTTCTTACATAATATTTTAAGTAATAACTTAGGGGCCCTTGAAGGACTCCACAGAAAAGAGATTTTCATTAATATGCCAAGCTGTTCTTTAACCTGTAACCTGAGATCACCTCAAAACCTTCAGCTGATCATGAGGATTTTGATAAATATTTGAATATTCTCCAAAAAAATACAACTAATCTGCCTTGAACAGGTGTGATGAAGCTGTGTGACACACCAGCTAGTAAAAAACTTGAAATCACACAATAAGAAAAAGTAAAGCAATTTGTCTGGACAGTCTTTAACATGTACAGAGACTATACATATATAAAAGAAATGTATATATTTATGATTATAGTTGAAATATATATGAATATATTCTTTTTTACTTTTTTACCTTTTGACTGTCACTTTTGTTGATTTTGTCACTTTGTTTTACAGTTGTGTGTGTGTGTGTGTGTTTAACCTAATTTGAAATATATAAAATATTTAATTTGTATAAGGGCATCATAAATATAAAATCTTTATTTTTTATTTTATTTTATTATTTTTGCATACATATTCTTTTTTACACAACTCATTTTGAACTCCATTTTTATGATTTTACGGTTATGTTTTTTTTTTTTTTCTAAATTTATGAAGACTATCGATGGTAGGAGACAATATTAAAGATTTATTTTCAAGATATAGATATATCCTATTAAACTTTGGTGGAAAAGTATACTTTTATTTCATGTTTTATATATTTAATATTAAATTAATATTTAAAGTTTTAATTTTTTAAAATATATTATTTTTTAATATTAAGATTACATTAGAAATCCATTAATACATAATTTTTTAATACATTAATACATTTTAAACAATACATTAATACATTTTAAATCCTTCTCAGTATATATATATATATATATATATATATATATATATATATATATTAAAAGTTTTAAGTTTTCTTTTGCTCTGAAAGTTGCAGTTTATAATTAAAAATCAATGAATCCGCTGAATATATGTAAATCCCCCTCACAATCCCCTCTGCCTGAGCAGGTGCACACACATCAGCCCGTACCTTTACAGATGCCATATTCATCTCCATAATCATCCTCATCCTTGTAGAATTCGCAGAAGAGTCCCGGTCCGCACTTGACGCCGTGCATCCCGGACACGGTCCTGTAGCAGTGCTCTCCCCGTCCCGCGGCGCAGACCTGGCAGCATCCGCAGTCGTCCAGCACCGTGCGCCTGCAGCGCTGCGTCGAGCCGCACAGCGCGGGGTTGCATTTGTCAGGGCAGTTGACGGCGTATTTACCCGCGGGACCCCACGCGTCCGCGTCTCTGAGCGCCATCAGCAGCAACACCGGGATCGCGTACAAACGCATGACTTGAAGCGCTAGCGAACACCACGCTGGATGCTGTCCTCGGGTTTAGTGCGCTGGGGAGGAGCTGTCCTCTTCTTAGGTGCGATAGTGAATGAAACAGCTCGGGCTGCATGGCTGTCAGCTTTAAACAAGTTTGTTTAGCACATAGTATGCCCTCGTCAGTTTCCTCAATCCGGTGTTGTTGTCTATTTGCCAGTCCTCCCCCCTTCCCTGTTTAGAAATCCGGCGTGGAAGTGGAATTAGAGCCGTGCTGCCATCCAGGAATTGATGTCATCACTGAAGTCTGGAGTTGTTTGTTTGAAGGTTTTTCAAGATGACCCTCGTGACCCCCACGACTCCTTGTTCCTAACCTAAACGTTCTTGAGGAGATGTTTTTGGTAGCCTTGTTGTCCTTTGAGAGTTAAATCAAGTCTCAACTCTTCTGAGACTTGATTTACAGTAATAATAATAAAAAAAAAAAAAAAAAAAAAAAAAAAAAATATATATATATATATATATATATATATATATATATATATAATTGATTTAAATTAAATATTAAATGTGCAGTATATCTATCACTGAAACTTATATTTATTTCTAATTTTATATATCGTTTAACAAGAAGAGTGTCTTATAAAATATTGAAATACATCTTGAAAGTCATAATAACATGACCTTTAGTTTATGGGGTAGACAAAATGGGCCAAACTTCATAAAATAATCCGGTTTTCTGCAGTTCTCTGCCATTTTATTCTTACTCTGACATCAAGATGTAATTTATGATGCGTTCAGAAATTTAAATGTTATTAAAACTGACCTGATTGAAAATGCCATCTTGAAATAGTCTAATTTTATAACATTTTATTAAATTTACAAATTAGCATTCCTTTGAATATTAATGAAACAGCTACATATAGCTACTATATATCTTGAAAGTCAAAGTCTTTGAATACTCTTTCCGGCAGTCAAAATCCTAGCTTGCCTTCATAAATATAGGCTATATTGGAAAAGAACACAAGAGCATCGTACACTCAGGGGCGGCAATTCAGAAAATATATCGCTAGATGGCGCTGTTGAATTAAACAACGTCAGGAGAGTCCAGTAAAGGTCATATATATATATATGACATTATACCCTTCTGTTTTATTCTCACAGTTTCCCTTTAGATAAAAGTGGAAGCCAACTCCCTTTTTTCGCTTATGTTCTGTCCACTTTGAAGATAACTGTTTCTTTACAAACAGTCTGGGCCAAGTACACCTTTCTACAACTGCTGTTCCCACCTTTTCTTCCTTGTCCACTTGCAGAGGCGATCACAACACACCAAGCTGAGGAGTGGTTGTATTGAGAAACACTAAAGCTGTGGAGGAGATTGTGGAGGTTGTTGTGGATCCTGAAGTGCAAGAAAGCAGCGGGGCCTCAGAGATGCATCCCAGTGGACGATGTAGCATTTCATATAGCTTTGAACCCTATCAACCTTCTGTGTCGTCATACACAGTTTGTCATTCCATGGATCACACTTATGACAAGGGCAAGCTCACGGCTTACAATGGAATAATTATTAGAAAATTATTACAAGCTTGAGGAAGAAAGTGACTTCATTGCACTGCATCATTTCAGAATTAAGACAAGAGAGAAGATTTCATTTTGCTTAATTGTAATAAAAAAACCTTTTATATAAATAAGGCTCTGTATGCTTTTGTTGGAGGTTTTGCGCAACATCAATGTAATGGGGCTTCAAGTAATTGTCTGTATGAATCATGCACTATATTACAAGTCTTCTCAAGTAGCGTTAATATTAACTAAAACTAATTCTATAAAAAATCATTACTTGAAAATATAAAAATAAAATGTAATTCAAAATATTAAAGCATTTATTTATAAATCATACTGTTCTGGTTGTCAACTTCTCAAGTTTTAACTCACTGACGTAATTTGTTTGGGTTTTTATCCTTAGACATAACATTAGGGTAGAGTGGGGGAAAACGCCCCCCTTAAGGACTGTGTCATTTTTTTTTTTTCTGTAAAACAAAGGTTAAATCTGTTCAGAAAAGTTGTCATAGTTTTAGTGACACTGACATAAATTATAAACCAAGTATGAAAAATGTCCAGAGTTTTCATGTTATTAGATTTTTAACAAAACGCCCCCCAGTCAAACAAAGCAATTTGCTTTAAACATTTACAGCAAAATCAGAGTACATGCAGTTTTAGCTTAAAATAAAAAAAGAATATAATCAATAATTATGGATTACAAAATTATAATAACCTATTTAAAAAAAAAAAAAAAAAGTTAGCTCATACTAACTGGCTTAATAGCTACCTGATGCTAACTTGAGGTAATTTTTAAATATAAAGTCCAAATATTTTGATTCAGCCAACTAGTTAGAATACATTTGATGGAAAAACAAAGGATTTAATGTTCAGAACAGAATAACTACAGTAATTGCCCATTGCCCCCTGGGGGGCATTTTACCCCACTGACTATGTTTGAGAAAAAAATTATGTCATTCTGAAAATATAATTATATTTTTATTAAACATCATGTACTCCCTATATACAGGCCCAGCTGTTCTCATATCATACAACTGTGATGTTCTACAAAACAACAAGCTTTAAAACACTTTTTTTCTTATTGCTGAAAATTAGATAATTTACTGTGAAATCTGTTTTCTCTCCGGTACATCACCAGAGTAAGCTTCATGGTGAAAACTTCTACATCACTCTTGTCAACCTAGTCCATAGTTACAATAAAAATTTATCTTGACTTTATCTTGTGGTTATTTTGGGACAAACAGTAGGGGGCGTTTTCCCCACTCTACCCTATCTATTAAAATACCGCTTTTATTTAATAATGTCAAGTAAAATAGGTTGGAAAAGTGTTTTCTCAGAGGAAATGGAAGTATTTTATGTCACTATTCTCGACTTCAAAAAGGCCACAGCCTATTTATTTATTTAAAGTAACTCTATATTCATGTAACTCTACTAATAAAAAATGAAAAAGTAAAAGTTTATAATAATATTTTTACGATGAAATGTTACAAGTATAATAATAAATAATAATGAACTAAATACTTTCATATTAAATACAGTATTGGTAAATAGCATGAACAAAAGACAACGAGCCCATATGACATAAACGTCATGACGTCACGACACTACGCCGTATGCGTAAAATCCTCCGCTGTACGCACTACGCGCATTCTCGAAAACGAACGCCGCTATCTTTCACGGCAACAGCTTGCGGAGCGGCAACCTACCCTACTATAAACACCCTCAGCGCGAGATTAACCGGCATTTCGTCCTCGCATTGCGTAACTCCTCTTTACCGGGTGCCGTTTAGTTATATTTAATTCAAAAGTGTGTATTTGTGAAGGTAAATACAGGATATGGTTCATAATAAAGCGCAGGATTCACGTCGTTTCTGTTAGGCAGCAGGTTTAAAGAGCCTTGCGGGGGGCAGTGGATTGATCTGCTGGGCGTGAATGACACAAGCAAGAGAGGAGATCGGATCGTTTGGTAAGCATTATATACACTGTCTTTTATGTTTTATTCGACAATATCTGATCTGATGAATGACGGGTTGTCGTGTCTGTCGTAACTGATGTGGTTTAGTAGTTCGTTAAACAGTTGAGCTCATCATATGTCAGCTGTTTTTTGTAACGTTATCTATCACTGTTGCTTTGAGTCCCAGCTGATGCAACAATGTAAGTCTTTCCCAAGTGACAGCTCATGCATGATATGATTGTGGTCACATTTTGCATAATGTGCTGTGTTTTGGCAATGATTGGGGTTTAGATGCATGGTGGGTTGTTTGACAGATCATATCTGGTGCTTTCTTGTCCAGCATGCTGAAGAAATAGCAGTTTCTTTGGGGGTGATGTGGTGTTGTGGTTATAGGTGGTGGTAGGTTCAAATCCTTCAACCTTGTTGAAGAGACCAGGATGTGTAGTTTTAGTGCTAGGATGCTGATGTTTGTACTATTTTTAGCCTCCCTTGGTCAACCAGCTTCATTAGAAAGGCCATGATGGTTAAACAGTATTGTTTATTGCTTAACAATATGGTTGTACTGGTCTACCAGCTAGACAAACACCAAACCATGGAAATTCATGCTGGCCAAGGTTGGTCTTTTCAACAAAGTACAGGTGACCTATGAACTATCATCGTTTCTTCAAGCAAGGGATTTAAAGGGACAGCTCACCCAAAAATAAAATGCCGTTATCATATACTCACCCAAACATCATTGCAAACCTGCAACAACTTATATATTTGGACATAAATACATTGAAAAGTTCTGCCTCAGGTTTGATGACAGTGAAGTCAGACATCATTGGTTCTTACATGTCTTGCGATCATTTGTAAAATCAAGCGTGCTGCGATTTTTGAATGTGCATAAGCTAGGGTGACCATACTTCCACTTTTCCTGGACAAGATTTCTAAACTACCTAAATTGTCTAGGTTTTGGCTTTTTTCGTATTGTTTTCATACTTTCTGAAAGTAACTACTTTGACCAATAGAGTGTGAGCCTTACACATAATTGACCAATCTGTGGCTTCTCTGCATGCGAGAAGGTGGGACCTACAGAGAACAGTCAAACCAATGCAAATTTTAGACATTTTAGGCAATTTAGAAATCTCAGCCAGGACATGTCCAGAAAAAAGAGGAGTGTAAATGACATTTCAGAGCCACAATGGAAATTTTTCAGTACAACAATCATATGGCTTCAGTAGATTTGGAATGTGGTGTACAAGTCATATGGATTCGTTTTATGGTCCTTTTTTTTTGTCGTTTTTGATCTTGACCGCTTCAGTCCTCATTGACGTTCATTATATTGGCTTCTGCGAAATATCAGTTTGCATTTTATTGCAGAAAGCAAAAAAAAAAAAATTATAAAGGTTTGGAATGACGTGAAGGTGAGTAGCCTAAATGATGGCAGAACTTTAACATCAGGTTTCTCCAGAAGTGTACTGACAGTCAGTGTGGTTAAAATTAATGATTATTTAAGGATTAATTAAAGTAATTATTTAGTTTCTCAATTCTGTGAGAGGAGAACATCATCTTCAGCCTCTGACAGTATGGTGCATTTCATAATCAGTGTCTTTATTGTTTTCTTTGATCTCCAAACAAGTTGATCCAAAGCTCATAACTTGAGCCAGACACTTCTGATATGAAAAAAGGAAGCATTTAATGTTTATACAGTGTTCAGGAGACATTTTGCACTTGTATTCCACACAAACCACAAAGCTCAGCTTTGTAATTGTGCATATACATCTCCTTTGAATCAGTTCCCCTCTTGTATGCATTGAAACCTTGACATGCCCTGTGTGTTGATGGCCTCTGTCTGAAATGTGATCAGACTGGACGGAAGTTTTAGTTGTCGCAGTTGCCCTGGATCAGTCAGGTGTTCAGACTATCACCCCCCCAGACCATCTGAATGGCTGAATTGAATCCACTTCAGTCTCACTTCAACAGAAGGTCAACAGCAATAGCACTTGGGAGTGGAAAATCTTGGCTGGACAGCTTTATGTTTGTCTGATTGATTCAAACTCAGTCCTTCACCTCTGTGGCTGGGAATGACCCTGTGGTTTCATATGTGCTCTCTGTTTTCGGTTAACATCTTTCGTGCATTCCATCATTTGATTGTGGGCTCATTTGCATCAAGGGTTCCAAGAAATACTTGAAAACATTTAAGGAATTATTACTATTATGACAAAAGAAACCAATTTTTAATGGTTCATTGTTGTTATACAGCACTCTTTTGAACTCTGTAAAAAGATTAAAAAATAAAATGCTTGTGTTGTAATTTAAGAAAGTATTTCCATAAAAAGATGTAGCAGACTTTCATAATCATGCTTTGGTCAGATGTGATTATTTACACAAAGACATTAACAGGATGCTAAAATTAGTAATCCATTGAGAGTTGGCTTGCATGAGGGTGTCAATTTTAATATTTAATTCTGATATTTTTTAATAGTTAATGTGGATATTTTTAGCCATCTTTTGAATTTTTTATTCAATCATACTGATGCCTGTAATTTTATCGAACTGGATTGAATGTTTTAAAGTTAAACATAGTAACTGCACATATAAATCATAAAATCTATTGCGATTAAAATTATACAATTTTTTTTTATTAGAAAGGGGAGAAACTTAATCTTGACAAACTAAATGCTTTATTAAATTGCCAGTTTTTCACATTTTTGTTTTTCAAACTGAAGTAATTAAATATTATTGCCATATATAAATGTTTGGGTTTAGTAGTATTTAATTCTTTTTTATGGAAAGAAATTAATACTTTTATTCAGGAACAATACAATGGATCATAAGTGACAGTAAAGACAATTATAATATTGAAAAATATTTTTGTTTCCAATAAATGCTCTTCTGTTGAGCTTTCTAGTCATCAAAGTGTCCTGAATATGATGTATCTTGGTTTCCACAAAAATATTAATCATCACAACTGTTTTTAACATTGATAATAAGAAATGTTTCAGCAAATCAGCATATTAGAATGATTACTGAAGGTTCATGTGACCTTGATGACTAGAGTAATGATGCTGAAAATTAAGCTTTGCTATAATAAGAATAAATTACATTTTAAAATATATTATTAATAAAAAACAGATGTTTTAAAGTGTTATAATATTTCACAAAATGTAATATTATATCCAACACATCTGAACTTCTTAGCGGGAATAACCCAGCTGTTATTCTGTCCTCTAGTTTAATTTGAAAAGCACACCCAACAGCTATCAGATCAACACTGGTTTAAAACTGTATGTTCCCTGATCTATTTTTAAACGTGCTCTAAAATTACTATTTGGGTGCATAACTACCTCTTTCTCTTTATTAATAGTAACATGTAACTGAAGATTGTCTATATTTACACCCAGCACATTGTACTCACGCCAGTTTGTCTGTTGTAAAGTGTTAAACACGTTATATATTTAGAGTATAAGCTGAGCATCTCTTTACACAGTCCGTCACATTAAGGATTTGTTATTGTCATGGTTTTTGTAGGATTAGTCAGAGTTCCTGGGGAATGTGACACTCGGTCCCAGACCACCTCCCACATAACTGTGAAGCAGCTTTGAGAAGTATCCTTTTTATTTTTATACATAGTGAAACTGTAGAGGCTGTCGGGTGTAATAAATTCCGGGGTGTAAGACTCAGGTCAGACGTGGAAGTGCTGGGTCATGTTGCTCATGGACACTGACCAGTGGGAGGTAGTGGTAACTCGGTAATTACTTATGTAATTAGAAATTGTCAACAATGAAAAGAAATGATTCAAGTATTTCAGAGAGCATAGTAATACTATTGCTGTGTAAAACATGCATTACTTGAACTTAAATTTAAGAGGATAGGCATAAAAAGTGAATGCTGGAATAATAAAATGTCTACGTCTTCTTTGGAGCTTACAGGTTATAGTTTGAACTAATGCACCACATACACAAACTGAGGTTGAAATGTCACAACTCTCAAAACAAGTGGAGATATTCATTGTTACATCTTCAGATGAAAGCCAACTGTCTCTGAGGTTGGAAAGAGACCTGGAAAGGTGAACCCTGGGTGTTGTCAGGCTGTTTTCATCTTCACATCATCTCTTATTAGGTTATTTGTAGACTAGTTACAGCCGCTGGAGTCTGTAATCAGTTTTACATATACTAACTAGATTAGGGTGAAGTCTAAACCTTCTGATTAATGAGTCACAAAGATGTGAGGCCCAGTGATTCCCTATTTATCTGTAATGCATGACTATTGTTGTCATCAGTGTAAGTAAGCTGTGCATAAGTTGATGTGTTCCTCATGTTTAATCAAACCGTGCCTCAGGAAAATGACCTTGATTTACTTCTACATATGTTCACTGGTACATTTCTTACATCCTGACTGGGGAAAACAAGCACAGTCTGTCAAGAAATTTCTTTCAAAAAGGCCCTGGAGGAGTGTATGTCTGTTTTTGGAGGAGAGCTGTTTGTAGTTTCTGACAAGGCTGTAACCACATTCTGGATTGAGGGGGACCAAATATAATAGTAATTTAAGAATGAACTATCGTAATACACATATTGGTCAATGAATAATTTGAATATTCTGGGGTGACGTCCATAGTTTCCATTATGAATGGAAATGCAAGATGCACCATAACAAACAAAACTGTGAAGATTTCAGATATAAGCTCTGTTCCTAAACCTACTGTGCTGCCTATAAACTTGACGGGATAAATGTAATTGTTAATTATTATTTAGTAACAATGAGGCATCTTAGAGATCTGCATTTGTGATGCCTATTGTTTAAAACAGCCTCCGGTGTTCGAAGTATGTAAAGTTTTAGAATATTTATTTATTTATTTATTTATTTTTATTTTGTGATTATATTTATACATTTAGATTAGATTATCTATTTGAATTTATTTATTAGATTATTTATTAAAATTAAATGTATTTATTAAAGGGATAGTTCACCCAAAAAATGAAAATTACTCACCCTCATGTCGTTCCAAATCCGCAAGACCTTCGTTCATCTTCGGAGCACAAATTAAGATATTTTTGATGAAATCCGAGAGCTTTCTAGACAGCAACAGACATGTTCAAGGCCCAGAAAGGTAGTAAGGACATTGTTAAAATAGTCCATGTGACATCAGTGGTTCAACCTTAATTGTCGTGCATTCACGACAGTATCACAACGCATGCGTGTGCATTCCTCTTCTTGTAAACAAGGTGCAGCGCATCAAGGATCTGCATCAGCAGCACCAAGCGCTTGTGTGGTACTGTCGTGTGCGTGCATTGAAGACTGACACGGACGAGAAGAAATTGTTGAATAAAGTTATTTTTGTTTTCTTTGCGCACAAAAAGTATTCTTGTAGCTTAATAAAATTTAAGGTTGAACCACTGATGTCACATGGACTATTTTAACAATGTCCTTACTACCTTTCTGGGCCTTGAACGTGGTAGTTCCATAAAGGACCTCTCACACATAAGTCACTTTCAAACCCAGCAGGTTTCTGTTGGTCTACATCATGAATTCGGGTAAGTGACTTGAACATGAGCAAAACCTTTTTTACCCTCACTCAAAACTCCCAATCTCACAGATTCCTATTGACATGACTGGAATTTGCCCATGACATTTCACATAGCAATAGTAAATCTAACCACACCTTAAGTTTTTTGCTTGGGTGCAGTGGCGGAGTCTCTTTCCGTGTGGTATTTGTACCGGAAACCTTCGGACTTGCATTGAAAGTCTTTGCTACTGTAGTTCTTGATTTCAGTATTTTTAATTTTCTCTTTCTTTTTCTCTCTTCCAGCTATGTGCCTCTTGCGTCTGAATAATGTACAGTAATGGTGCCTTCTCAGACCCACGTGATGCTCAAGTGGCAGGAGCACCTGAACAGCTCCTGGGCGGCGGAGGACAGCGTTCAGATGGCCACACGGCACGGAGCGGCAGCTCTCTATGCAAAACTGGTCTACAACAAGGAGGTTGTGGGCTTGGCCCAGCCAGTGCAGGACCTAATGGGTCCACGTTTGCCTGACTTCCAGTACGAATCCAGTGCTGAGGAGGAGAAGGAAGAATATCTGTCTGCACTGCTCCACAGTCAGCGATGCCTTGCACACCGCATGCTGGCAAGGACCCCCTTTGCCCTATCCCTGCACCACAGACTGGTGATCCTCCAGAGGGTGTTCTACGCCCTCCATAGCAAGTATCACGACCGATTCCGAGCACCATTGCCTCCCCAACCCTCATCCTCCAGTGCAGAAGGGGGCACTCTAGAGTCAGTTTCTGAACCTTGGCCAACTGGCAGTTCCCGTTCAAAGTCAGGCACAGATGTTCTTATCGAAATGGGAGTCCGGACTGGGCTGAGTCTCCTTTTCGCCCTACTGAGGCAGAGTTGGCAGCGGGGGCGTCTTGAAAACCCACCAGACGTCGTTCTTTGCAATGAGGTATTAGCCACCGCGTCTTCAGTCCTGGCTGCCCTGCCTCCTCTTTCCTTGGCCAACGAGAACAAGATCCCAACAGTGGGGCTTGACTGTCTTACGCAAGTTGGAGACTTCCTAAAGAAGACGGCAGTCAGCGGGTCAGGGGCGGATCGGGCGGGTCGCAGGCTATCCCTGGAGCTCCTCCTCTCGTTAGCCTTACAAAGAGGATCCTTGCGCTTCCTTCTAGAGTGGGTTGAGGTGGCGCTGGCCGCCTCCACTTCCTCCACCACGTCTGAAATAGTTGGAGTAGGCTACGAGCTGATCCATCAAACCCTGCAACAGATGCGCCAGCACACGGTGTGTTTCTGCACCATGCGGTTGACCTAGCAGTCATGCTAATAGCATGAGTGGAGTAATATACTGTAATACTAATGGGCTCTAATATAGAAAGCTGTGCCTTTTTCAAACTCAGAGAGGGTATAGAGTTACGGCGCTGAGGCTAGGCTAACACTTTCCTCCATTTGTTCATCCCTCCCTCGGCACATAAAGGAAATCGTTGTTGCTAATTGTTACCGTTAATACATTAGCGCCATACAGTAGTTTACCATTATTCTGTATTCCTCTCATGGAGGGCAGGAATGGCTTGAAACATTTCTCATTGCTCTAAATAAGATTGTGGCTTTCATTTGACCAGGAACTCTTGGCCGTCTTCCCAGCTCTGAAAGCCGCCTGAGCCACACCAGACCTGCCATGTGCCATTCTCTAATTTATTCATTTCTTAATCAATGGGGAATATGTCTACTTCAAGGCTTTACTGCTTGAAGTTCAGCAGAACTTGTTCGCTGTACTAAAGGAACTGTTTGTTTAAAGATTTTCCTTCTACTGAGTACAAAGTTAATTCATTCACTGAAGCGCTAGCTGGTTAAGTACTTTGGTGAGATGGATCTTCTCAGTCTTCAAACAAAACAAAATAAATTAATTTCCTTTTATGCTAACGTCAAGCAGGTTGCCTGAGCCAGTTGATAATGCTAACCAATTGCCAAATATTGATTTAGATGTTACGTTTTAGCCAACTTTGGGATTCAGGTCACTTTCACTCTACAAATCCTACTCGGTTTTATTTTCTCTATGAATATTTTGTTTTATTCAATTACGGACGTGACTTGGGTTGCAGTTTCATCTGAATGGGTGGTGTTAGTGAATTTGAAAACATAGATGCATGCTTTTATTTTAGAATCATATTAACCAGCCATTACCAAGATGTCTTGGAAAGAGTCCATCATCTGGAACTCATTGCGTACAATTCTAACCATTATATTTACCCTATCCATTTCTAAACGCATGATATTGGTCTGATTGTGAATGGTTTATTTGTGCATATCTTTAATTTCTTTTCCAATTTGTTTTGACCTGATAATTCTTAAAGGAATTGTTCACCCAAAAATGAAAATTGTCATCATTTACTCACCCTTATGTCGTTCCAAAATTGTATACGTTTCTTTCTTATGTTGAACATAAAAGAAGATATTTTGAAGAATGTTGGTAACCAAACAGTTGATGGTCCCCATTGACTTCCATAGTATTTCTTTCCCTACTATGGAAGTCAATCGGGACCAGCAGCTGTTCGGTTCTTCAAAATTCTTCAAAATATCTTCTTTTGTGTTTAACATAAGAAAGAAACGTATGTAGGTTTGGAACGACATAAGGGAGAGCAAATGGTGACACAATTTTCACTTTTGGGTGAACTATTCCTTTAATCATTCATTCAACAACCCATTGCTAGAAACAAGCCCCCACCCTACATTTTTTATTTTTTAATAATCCATATTACTCAGCTGTACGTCATAACATGGGAGAAAGGATAAGGCAATAAGGCACCATTCTTTTTGGTGTGGTTAGGCACAATGAATAAAAAGTTGATCACATAGATGTCTCAGTGGCTTACAGTAAGGTTTTTGGTTCTACAGTACTTCAGTTAGTCATATATATTGCAGCTGCTAGTATTATTGTGTTTAATTTTTTTGTTACAGGCTGTTCGTGGTGAATCTGTCAATACTCAGGTGCTGAAGAAGGATGCAGACGGACTCTGTAGCCTCTCGCATGTTGCTCTTTGCCTCTTTGAAGAGGTGTGTTTGTGCGAATAAACCTACTAGTGTTCTCAGACTGTAATATAATGTTATTAAAAATCTGTCAGGCTGAGTGTGAGAGACTCTGATTTTGATAAGCAAATCTGTAATCTACATGTGTGTGTGTGTTGTAGATCTGCACCCTGGCCTCTAACTGCCTGTGCTCGTGCAGCGCGGGCTCTTCCTCTTCCTCCAGCTCGGAGAATGATGCCGTCATGGTGTACGTGTGGGGCAGCAACAGCAGCCATCAGCTCGCCGAGGGAACGCTGGAGAAGATTTTACAGCCCAAACTGGCTCAGGGCTTCAGCGATGCACAAATGGTTTGTGTGGGTTTATGTTACTCGAGTGTATTGGAAATCCAAATAACTGGAAGCTGTCGTGAAGCTAACATTAGTTCCAACAGAAACAGCATGAGGAGGAGGAGACAGACCACTCCAAGAAAAACTTAATGAGAGAGATTGCAACGCTCAATTTGATGGTTTTACAAAAGAGCTTTTAATTAAAAGGTCCCATTTTTTTCTGTCTGGTCTGTAAGCTCATTCATATTAGATGGACAAAACTGGAGAGCACAACAATTTGTCAGATTGTGGAGGACTTTGGTTCCACTTTCCTATATAACAGAAAAAAATAGAAGATGTAAATTAAATTATTAGCTGCATGACGAGATGCATCATATTGGGCCAAATATATATACAGTATATATAGTAAAATGATTGAATTAAATATGCATATTAAAATCTGGTAATATAATTAGCACATTTTTTTCATATTTTCTTTTTTTTTCTTTTTTTCATTTAATTTTTTTAAATATTTTAAACATGTTATTTACAAGTTTTTGTATTTTATTGCCGTTTTTTTTTTAAATTATTTAAAATTTATTTGTTTAATTATTTATTTATTTGTTTATTTATTTATTTAATTTATTTAATTTATTTATTTAATTATAGCTTTAAGAGGTGACAAGAAGTGATGGGGAGAAAATGGGGTGGGATCTGTAAATTAATTAATTAATTTATTTATTTGTATACTAAATTATTTTTTTGTAAAAAGATCAAATTAAATATACATATTGAAATCTGGTAAATATAATTAGCATATTTTGTCATATGTGCTTTTTCCATTTTTTATATTTTAAACATTTTTATATATATATATATATATATATAATATATATACATACATACATACATACATACATACATATATATATATATATATATATATATATATATATATATATATATATATATATATATATATATATATTATTTATTATTTATTTATTTTTTTTTTTTTTTGCAGATTTTTGTGCATTTATTTATTTATCTATCTATTTAATTACAGCTTTAAGATGTGACGAAGTAATAGGGAGAAAAAAGGGCTGGGATCATGCTAAATTAATTTGCATACTAAAGTATTTTTGTAAAATGATCAAATTAAATATGCATATTGAAATCTGAAAATATAAGGGCATATTTTGTCCATTTTTAAAGGGCATAGGTTTTTTAATTTTTATATTTTATTTTTTAATATTTAGATTTTTATGCTTTTATTGATTGAAGATTTTTGTGCCTTTTATTACAGCTTTAAGAGGCCACAATAATTTATTTATTTATTTATTTAAGCAGTATATAGTTTATAATGCAGTCAGTTTCATATTGGTTACTGACTGCATTATACATAATAGTAGACCATCTTATTGAACTAAATTTCTTTGTTTCCTCTCTAACTAACAGAGTATGTGTTGTGCAAAGACTGGTGACCTAATCTAAAGTCTCTGCTTTTTAATACAGACATGTCTATTCATTATTATTGAGAAATGCAATTTGGAAAACAGTAGCCACATCTTCATAAACTGTGCCCTTTCACTAATACAGTTTAGACAGTCTCCATCACGGTTGATTCAATTGACTTGGCTCTAAATGGTGCTCTTTTCTTTCCACCTGCAGATTGAGGCAGGCCAGTACTGCACGTTCTCTGTATCTGCAGACGGTGCAGTGAAGGCTTGTGGGAAGGGTAGTTATGGGCGGCTGGGACTGGGAGACTCTAATAACCAGTCCATGCCCAAGAAGCTGGTTCTGGAGCCGCCTCGCACCATGAGGAAGGTTTCGTCTTCCAAGGGATCAGACGGACACACGCTGGCTGTCACAGCGGAGGGAGAGGTGTTCAGCTGGGGAGACGGAGATTACGGCAAACTGGGCCATGGGAACAGCGCCACACAGAAATACCCCAAGATTATACAAGGCCCTCTGTTAGGAAAGGTGAGAAAGTGTGCAGAAATTATTAATATTTGTATGTTTGGATGTGAGTGTCTAATTGAAAGCATTTCACTGAGCTCTTTTGACTTGGACCAGTAGATAACATTCTAGAACACCTACCTAGCAACACCATAGCAACACCCTAGAAACGACATACACCATTCTCCAGAGCACTCTAGCAAACACATAGCAGTGTCCTAGCAAAAAAACCTGAAAGCACTTAGAGGACCCTAGCAAATATAGCAACACTTTGGAAACCACATAGTAATATCCTAGTGACTGTATAGCAACATGCTAAAATCACTCAGAATATAGAATATAGCAACAACCTGTAACACCACTGTATCATCCTAGCAAATCAAGAACACAATCAAAACTGCATAGCAATGTTTCCGCAGTCACCCGGAACAGTCTACCCACCCAACTACGCACAGTCTACGCACCCAACAATGCCCTAGCAACCACAACACAATAGCAACTACATCGCATTGCCTTAGCAAACCCAGAAAACATAGAAACAACATATCAAAGCGTTAGCAAACAAAACACTCTAGCGACTGAATAGCAACATGCTAAGATCTCTTAGAAGACCCTAGAAACCATATAGCAACACCCTGGCAACACCATAGAAACATCTCAACAGAGCACAATAAAAACTACCCTAGCAACCACATAGCAATGCCCTAGGAACCCTGAATTTCCTAGCAACAACATAACATGCTAAAATCCATCACATCACCTTAGCGACCACATGGCAACTACCTAGCAACCCCAGAACACTCTAGCAACTGCATAGCACCATTCTAAAATCAACCAAAACACCCTTGAGACCACATAGCAATGCCCTACCAACCACAGAAACCCTAACAACTGCATAGCAACATGCTAAAAGTTCACTCAGAACACCCTAGCAACCATATAGGAATGCCTTAGCAACCACAGAACACCCTAGCAACTGCACTGCAACATTCTAAAAATCAACCAGTACACTGATAACATAGCACAGCCCTAGCAACCTTTGAATGCCCTGGCAACAACATAACAACATGTTAAAAATGACTCTAGCAAAAATAATAAAACAATCTAGCAACCACATAGCAATGGCTTAGCAACCACAGAACACTATAGCAGCAACAACAACACGTTAAAAAGCAACCAGATCACACTAGCAACCACATAGCAATGCCTTAACAACCACAGAACGCCTTAGCAACCACAGGACTCCCTAGCAACAACATAACAAATTAAAAATCAACCAGGGGTGCTTTCCTAAAAGCATTGTTAGCTAACAATGAAGTTCCACTGAACTCTATTGGTAATGACGGAACTTGCGACCATAGTTGTTTTTGGGAAATGCACCCTAGATCACTCTAGCAACCCCTGAATGCCCTAGCAACAACATAGCTTGCTAAAAATCAATCAAATCACCCTAGCAACCCTATAGCAACACCCTAGTAACCACAGAACACCTCAACAACTGTACAGCAACATTCTAAAACCAACCAGATTACCTTAGCAACCACATAGCAATGCCCTAGTAACCACAAACACTGCAACAACCACTAATATTTCTTCAGAAAATGTAACAAACTAGTTTGTCTTAGTATTGCATTTGTCAAAGTGTGTGTGTTTCCTATGTGTTTTGCAGGTGGTGGTGTGTGTGTCTGCTGGATACAGACACAGCGCTGCAGTGACTAATGACGGAGAGCTGTACACCTGGGGGGAGGGCGACTTCGGACGACTCGGTACATCACTCTCCTCTTACAGACGCTCAACATCACTAAACACACACACACACACACACACACACCTGAGGCCCGAGAATCTATTCTCAGATGTAATGTTGTCAGTGAAATACAATTCACTATTGATTTCTGTGATTTTTATAGTTTGAATGACTGCTGTGTACAGTACGCATTGCACAGAGTTTTCTCATTTTAATCCACAGAGAAATAATTTGTCAGGCAGTTGACAGGACGCCTGATCCCTCGGACTGAGTCAGACTGTTGTGTCAGAGGTTCTGCGTGTCTGTCTCAGTCTCGCTTTTCCTCTGTCTGCCTGTCATGTAGGTCACAGCGACAGTCACAGTCGTAACGTGCCCACTCTGGTGAAGGACATCAGTGGGGTCGGGCAAGTGGCCTGTGGCAGCTCTCACACCATCGCTGTGGCTCAAGATGGACGAATCGTCTGGTCCTTTGGAGGAGGAGACAACGGTATGCTGATGTTTCATATAAAGTGGCCATATTATATGCTTCTGTAGTATTTGAATTTTTTCTGTATAGAATTCCAAATTTTCCACCAAAATCAGTCATAATTTAATTAATTCCAATAAGGGCCCCTTTTTCAAGGCTGTTAGTAACATTACAAAAAAAATGTTAGGAAGTAAATCTTCTATTTCCACAATGATGATCCTCAAATTTTTTTATGAAAGCTGAAGTATTGGTTGTAGGCTTTTTATTTATTTATTTTTTTTATTTAGTTATTTTTTTTTACTGATATTCACACTGATATTCTCTACTTAATCAGTTGTAGGCTTTTTGATTTTTTTGATTTTTATTTATTTATTTATCTATTTTTACCGATATTCACACTGATATTCTCTACTCAATCGGTTGTAGGCTTTTTTAAATTTTTTGGTTTGATTTATTTATTTTTACCAATATTCAAACAGATATTCTCTACTTAATCGGTTGTAGGCTGTTTTTATTTTTTAGTTATTTATTTTTACCGATATTCACACTGATATTCTCTACTTAATCGGTTGTAGGCTTTTTTTGTTTTGTTTTATTAATTAATTAATTTATTTATTAGTTAATCAATTAGTTGTTTACTGATATTCAAACAGATATTCTCTACTTAATCAGCTGTAGGGTTTTTTATTTTTTGTTTGATTTATTTATGAATTTTTACCGATATTCGAACAGATATTCTCTACTTAATTGGTTGTAGGCATTTTTTATTTTGTTTATTTATTTTTACCGATATTCACACTGATAAATTTTAACAGCTATACACATGAGTTTTGTGGTTTGTCATGATACATGTGTACATATGAGACAGTAAAGCTGTATACCCTTCAGAGTGCTCTGCTCTGTATTGCAGCACTATCAGACATAACATCCGCAGATAGGCTTGTTTGAAATAAAGCTGTCGCAAAGTGTTTTTATAAGGCAAAATATAGAGCCCGTTGTTGAAGCAAGTGCAGACACGGCATCTGAATTTGACACACCTTAAATGACTATTGTCCATGTCAGAGGCAGTTCTGTACATGTAAACTCTGTTTGTGTCACAGGTAAACTGGGACATGGGGACACAAACCGTGTATACAGACCTAAAGTGATTGAAGCCCTGCATGGCTTCATTATCAGAAAAGTGTGTGCTGGGAGCCAGTCGTCACTGGCTTTAACATCTGCTGGCCAGGTATACACAACCTCAAGTAAGCTGCTGAGTAAATATGTACCGTTATACACCCATATAAATTCTCATGTCTCTGTGTTCTCCTGTGTGTGTGTGATGCAGGCGTTTGCGTGGGGCTGTGGCTCGTGTCTCGGTTGCGGCTCGTCTGAGACCACCTCACTCAGACCTCGATTGATAGAGGAGCTCAGTATCACTAAAATCATTGACATTTCCTGTGGAGACAGCCACTGTCTCGCTCTGTCTCATGGTAAGAGAGATGGAGAAACAAAATGGGAAGAGGAGATGAGAAAATAGTATTAAATAAGATTTAAAAGAAACTGAAATATATAATTTCTGCTCTTATAGTGGCAACTTATGCTGTCTGCAAAATTTTTAGACATTTACTAACGTTTGCACTCGACAAATTACTGGTATTTGCGCCATTTTTTTAACGCCCAAAAAAGCACGTCGGTAATTTGCACTACTCTTGGTAGATTGCGCTGGTCATTATGGAAATTATCTGGCTGTGTCTGTGTTCTTTAATGTGTGCATTGTCAGTAAATCACACGCAGAATTTTCCCCTCCCATTGGCGCTTTTATGGAATTGTGCTCTAACGCTAATTTGCCCTGTTTAGTAAATCTGGCCCTAAGAGTTTTATGTGTTTTACACTGCATTTTTGATTGAAATTAATTTACATAAAAAAATACATTGCATTAAATTACCTTGCATTAAATTACATTAAATTATTTTAAAGAAATAAATTTTATAGAAACGGTATAGAATCCTTTTATAGAAATTAATTGTTGATCAGTGCTATTTTATTCTTTTTTTTATATAATTCTTATTATATATAATTCTTATTTTGTTATTATTTTATTTTATTCTATTCTATTCTAATATTGATATTGTAATTTAATTATATTATTATAGTATTTATTCAGATTTTAAATGAGCTTTTATTGTTGTATTTTTTTTATTTTTTTAATGTTTGTTTGTTTTATTAATTTTGTCAGGTGCTTTTGTCTTTTTTTATATATATTTCTATATAGCATTAATTTATTTTTATTTTAGCTTTAGGAATTTTAAGTACTTAAATTTATTTCAGTTAGTTGCCAAGACAATAGGACAACATTTTTTTAAAATTAGTTTTTGTTGTAGTTAACAATAACAGCACTGAAGATTAAAGGAATATTTACAAAAAAATGTAATTATTATTATTATTTATTTATTTTTATATAATTATTTACTCACCCTCATGTAATTCCAAACAGAAAAGGGTTTTAATGATACAACAAATGGAAATGAAAAAAAGTCACCATAAAAATAGTTTCTACAACTTGTGTGCTATATTCCAAGTTTTCTGAAGCCATCTGATAGCTTTTTCTGAGAAAGAGACTGAAATTTAGATTGTTATTCACTGAAATGAAATTCTCAGATTGATGCTGCATTTAGTTTTTTCTTTAAGAAAATGCTTAATTTCATTGGTTTGTGTTGTAGAAAACGAGGTGTTTGCTTGGGGCAACAATGCCATGGGGCAGTGTGGGCAGGGCCATACCTCAACGCCAGTCACCAAACCCAAGAAAGTGGTTGGTTTAGAAGGGGTGGCAATACAGCAGATTACTGCAGGCACCTCCCACAGCCTAGCCTGGACAGCGGTTCCTACTGACAGGTGAGGAAAGAAAGAAAACTGTATTTCATTAGTTGAGATTGGATGGCTTTTCCACAGTGCATGTTCGGTATTTCATTATCTTATGGATAATGCAAATGGAATAAAAAAGCTAAACCCAAACCAAAAACAACTTAAATGAGTTTGAGCCTACAGGAAACGGCACCATTCTCATATTCGTTATGCAAATCAAACCCTGTATTGCTCTATCTGGCCGAGTTCCACTGCTAATGTATTAATACAATCGCATTTACATTTTCCATTATTCATAGCTGTTCAGTTGCTTTGTTTTCCTGACAGGACTGAGTGTGGATTATCAATGTGTGTTTGTGCGCTGGCAGGCAGCTGGTGGCTTGGCACAGGCCGTTTTGTGTGGATCTCGAGGAGAGCACGTTTACATACCTGCGCAGTTTCCTGGAGCGTTACTGCGATAGTATCAGTGGGGATACACCACCTGCACCTTTCCCCTCTAAGAGGTAAAAACCCAGCACCAACTCACCCAGATTTACAAAACCATGCTACAAATCTTGTTCTTTGATAGATAGGTATGTGGGTAGATGCAGGGTGAGAAATTTAAACATATTTATTGATTTTTATTTTTAATTATTTTTCTATTTTTATTATTATTTTTTTTATATATTTTGAGTTTGTTTATTTGTTTAATTTTGTTTAAATTAGAATATTAAAAATATCTGTTATACTGTATAAAATGGAGAATAAAATATCATTTCATGGATGGATGCTTGAAACATGCCAATATGATTCACAGACATTTGCAAAGTCAGATGTTAGTAGTTTACATCTGTCGACTACAAATTACATAAGAGCTGTCATACAGAATATATAATATCGCAAATATTTTCCTGCTGAGGCCTCAGGATGGTAAGTGATGTATGTTGACCTTGAGTTCAGAACATTTAATTCTGCGGCAGTATCTCCAAAGAAAGGGAGTAAGTGCATCTAATGTCTTGTTCCCATTATGTGGAAGCTTAAAGCTTAACTTTTTTATTTTATTTTATTTTATTTTATTTTATTATTTATTTTTTATTATTATTGTTTATTTTTTATTATTATTATTATTATTTTTTTTTTTATTTAAATATCTTTGTTTTAACAGAACGTCCCTAACTTTTTATTTTATTTATTTATTTATTTATTTTTTTAACAGAACATCCCCATCCCTAGCTTTTTATTTTATTTTATTTTTATTTTCATTTTTTTTAAATATATATTTATTTATTTTATTTATTTATTATTGTTATTATTATTATTATTATTATTATTATTATTATTTTATTATTTTTTTTTTTTTAACTTTTTTTTTTTAGATTTTTATTTTATTTTATAATATCTTAAATATTTTAGGTTATTTAAATATCTTTGTTTTAAAGGGGTCCTATTATGCTCTTTTACAAAGTCTTGATTTTGTTTTGGGGTGTACTAGAACATGCTATCATGCTTGGTGGTTTGAAAATCGCATTATTTTTCACATAATTTACATTATTACAATACCTTCCTCCCCAGCCTGGCACAAACGGCTCGATTAGTTCCGGATTTGATGAAGGCCCGCCTTCCAAAAAATGCAATATGTTGTGATTGGTTAGCTGTCCCAGTGTGTTGTGATTGGCGAACAGCTTAGACGGTGTTTCAGTACTGCCCCGCCCCTTGCCAAAACAACAAGTTTGTCAATATTGCCATATCAATTCAGACCCCGAAAATATTGAACAAGAGGATCGCACAGAACCTTTGCACGCACGGATATTGTAAGACATATTAAAGTGGTAACGTTATTGTTGTTTTTTTTGGCTAAATCATGTTTTAGATAGGATGTCAACAACACCTTAAAAATAACTGCATTTACTATTTATTTATTTTTTTTATTTTACTAATATTTATTTTAATGATATTCTAATGGGCCAATTTGTGATTTCACAAATACAGGAAAACAACTTTGTAGTCCAAACGAGCCGTTCGTTGTAGTTCTTGAAAAGGGATTTTTTAAAAACGAAATATCTCCCTTTGGAGTGGACTTTGAGATTTGTAACTTTGTAGGTCTTTTTTATGCCCAAACATACACACTACACACTGACTAAAATTCAAAAAGTGAAAAAGCATAACAGGACCCCTTTAACAGAACATCCCTAACTTTGTATTTTATTTTGTTTTTTAAATTTTTTTTAAAAAAAAATTTTAAATATATTTTTATTAATTTTTTTTTACATTTTTAAATTTTTATTTTATTTATTTTTTTTTAATTTTATTTATCTTTTTGTTTTAACAGCACATCCTCATTCCTAACTTTTTAAATTTAATTAATTTTTTTTATTTTATTTAAATATCTTTGTTTTAACAGAACATCCCTAACTTTGTATTTTATTTTGTTTTATTTTATTTTTTATTCTTTTTTTATTTTATATATATTTTTTATTTTATTTTATTTTATTTTATTTTATTTTATTTTATGTCTCTATTTTATTTTACTATATTTTATTTTACCTTTTATTTTATTTTATTTCTGTCTAACGCTAGCCTCCAAGTTTCTGCTTCAGCTTTTTACTTTTCTCTCAAGTCACTACATAGCAACCACCATAGCAGCTAAACAACTGCACAGTAATGCAACCACCTAGCACACCCCTAGCATTGTGGTAGAGAGTTTTGCATAAGCAAGCAAGAATTCTGCTTTATCTGTGTCAATAGGTGCGTTTCCATTACCCTTCAAATTGCGCAAATTAAAATTCTGAATTGAAAATACGCCTAATGGAAACGCGTCAATTTCGCAAAAACTCCCATATATCGCAAAAAAGTTTTTACGCTCGCATGATGTGGTTTTTCAGGCAATTTGAAAAAGGAATATTTCGCAAAACTGCAATGGAAACGTTTTTTTCGCATTTACAGGTCACATGGTGTATGTAAAAAGTCATATAATCATTCTTCAGTGTACTATAACCTCCACGAAACACTTCATACGTGGTCGCTCTCGAATATAAGGGGCTTTCCCTGCTATTACTGCTTAGACCGTTTACACTGCACACGTCTGCGGTGCAGTGTGGCTCCGATACGGCCACTGAAGCTGATTGCGGCCACTCTAGTCAATGCACTTGTTTATTCCAGCCACGCCACGCATGTTTCTGAAGTGGCTCTCCGTGGTGCTTCTGTAAAGATACACACTTACGCCTCCTTTGAATAAATACATCCAAAATCCGTCAAATCTCACCAAAATCCATTGCCATGACTTATCGCGAGAGGCAAAAGGTTACGTTTTAGTCGCATAACATTGGTTAATGGAAACGCCGTCATTTCGAAATACTTTTTTATCGACATTTATAAAATATCGCCAAAGTTTTGCGCAAATCTGTAATGGAAACGCACCTAATGTCAGCTGCTGAAAGACACTCATATAGCAGTAATGTCACACACACACAGCCACAGGGGTAACTGGCACAAGCCCATAGCCATCTTCATGCCCACAGGGATGGGGTCAGAGCAGCATATGGCCTGGCACTTGGTAAAGGTCACTCTAGACTTCTCATCTTTAAACTTCTCACTCTCGTCCTCTCTGTTTCTTCTCCAGGGAACATCACCAGTTTGTGTTGTTGTGTATGAAACTCTTGTCCATCCACCTGTCGCTGGCCCACGCAGGGGGAACGGGGGCCACAGTGCTGGGCGCTCAGGGTCGGCCCCTCAGGAACCTGCTCTTCAGACTCATTGACTCTAATGTTCCAGACTCCATACAACAGGTCTGCTGTGAAACACTGGGTTTCAGTGTGTTTTAGTTGTAATTTTTCTGCATTATATGCTAACCCATTATCACTTAAGATTATTGCTTTTGCACAATTCAGAATAATTTGCATATATTTACATATAGAATTATTACAATGTTCAAAAGTTTGGACATTTTTTATCAAGAAATCATTAAATTGATCACAAGTTACAGTAAAGACATTTAAAATTTACATTTAAATTTTAAATGATTTTAAACATTTAAAGATTTCTGTTTCAAATAAATGGTGTTCTTTTGAACTTTCTATTTATCAAAGAATATTTTCTGTAACTGGTTTCAACTTTGATAATAATAAGAAATGTTTCTAGAGCTCCAAATTTAGCTTTGCCATTACAGGAATAAATTATATTTTGAAGTATATTAAAATAGGAACGAGTTATTTTAAATTATAATAATATTTCGAAATATTACTCTTTTTACTGTATTTTTTTTAATCAAATAAATGCAGCCTTGGTGAGCATATGAGACTTCTTTCAAAAACATTTAAAAATCTTACTGACCCAAAACTTTTCAACAGTTGTTTAATTTTTTTCCTTTAAATTTAAATTTGAACAAAGCATGCAGAAAGTGCTGAATGGTTATGAATATCTATTTCATAATGTGATTTATTGTGCTCTTTGGAAAATTATACTTGGCAAGGCATGCTATTTGTCAGTAGCTATGTTTTCATCCAAGTTGCTAATTTAACTTATAGATGACAATGAAATATTGCAATAATATATATAAATAAAAGTACAAATAATTTGTGAATTAAGAACATTGTGTTCAAGAGAACAAAACTGCTCTTTTTGAGGGGAAACTGGTGCAAAAATAGAAATTGTAGCCATTGTAAAAACTACTGTGACTCTTTTCTTAAACATTACACATTTTATTACATTTACTCTTCAATAAAAAAAATGTTTTTTAAAAAAATTTAAAAATTAAAAAAAAAAAAATAGTATTATGTTTATTATAGGGACATTTGTTTCCATACAGCATTTTTAAGGCTCAAAACAGATATTTTGTATTTTGTCTTTTTTTTTTTTTTTAACTAACTGTACAATCTATAATTTCTGGCAACAGTACAAAACAGTAAATGACTTCAGCCAATCAGATGATGGAATCTGTTGGCTCTGTTTTCTCTTTGAGGGTGTTTACAGGGGACGTGACTTTTCACAACCTTCAAGAGTTCAGTGTAACTTTTTTGACTGAATCATCTGTCAGAATGCCAGTGTATGAGTCATTCCTACACCATAGTTATTAATTTTTGTTTGTGTGTTGAGGCGGTAATGAGCACTCTGTCCATCGGAGCGTCTCTGTTGCTGCCTCCTCTCAGGGAGAGAACGGAGCTGCTGCACTTGCTGTTACCACAGGGGCCAGAGAGCTGGGAAAGCCTCTCTAAAGGACAGGTACACAAACACAACAATATTAAAGTCTAGCACATATTTGCTGAGAAACCCCTGCCGTTTCTCTAATGATTTGGTGATTACAGCGTCTACAGCTGGACATGGTGCTGAACAGCCTGCAGGAACAGAGTCACGTGGCCTCCCTGCTGGGATACAGCTCACCTGGGGAGTTGAGTGCAGGTCTGGCACTGCCGCCCACCCCTGACCGCCCCACAGGAAGTGTTAGCTCAGGCTCAGAAGCTCCAGACCAACTCCACCTGGCTGAAGTGCTCCTGAAGACCTTGCTGCTCAGCATCGGGTTCTATACAGTCAGTTCAGATTGACAGACACTAAAGATGTTTTCAATTTTCAAACTTTAGTTGATTTGAATTTAAATTAGCATATTCATTTGCATCTTTCCCAAATACTTAATGATTCCAGGTTTTTCCTGTACTTGTTTAGGAAAGGAAATATGCTTTTAAATCTGGCATTTGATAAACTGGCACTCGTGAAGCTGGCATTTGGACCCCAATCTACGTTAGAAAAACCCTGGACTTATTTCGAAAACTTTTTTTTGTTCTTCTCTATTTTTAGAGAAGAACAATTTCCAATCTCCATTTGCTGATATTATAATTTATAATATATAATTAAGAATTAATATATAAGAATATAATATATAATTGACAATATATTTAATACTTATTTAATATAATAATTTTTAATATACATTACTGTTTTTGTCATGTTTTTGACAGACCAAGGCTGCATTTATTTGATCAAAAATACAGTAAAAAAGTAATATTGTGAAATATTACTACAATTTAAAATGACTGTTTTAGATTTTAATGTATTTTAATATATATTTTTATTCCTGTGATGCAAAGCTGAATTTTCACCATTGTTACAGTCTTTAGTGTCACATGACCCTTCAGAAATAATTCTAATAAGCTAATTTGGTGCTCAAGAAACATTATCAATGTTAAAAACATAAAAATATTTTTGTGGAAACCATATTACATTTTTTTTTTATGATTCTTGGATGTATAATAAGTTTAAAATAACAGTATTTATTTAAAATATAAATCTTTTGTAACATTATAAATGTTTTACAGTCATTTTTGATCAATTTAATGCATCCATGCTGAATATTTAAAACATTTTTTACTTACCCCAAAGTTTTGAATGGTACTCTATAATAATACTAATTTAATATAATAATTTATATATGCAGAAATTTAAACCTGTCTCTGATCCTTTCTGCCCACTTCTCACACAATAGTTGCTTGAAGATGTTTTGATATGTTTTTAATTTTATAAAATTAAAAATAAAATATATAAAATTATAAAAGGGATTTAATGTGCCATATGTTTTAGAAAACTTAAAAAAAAAATCAAAACACAAATCATAACATGTTCTCCTTTCCATTCCCTGTTTGTTCACACAGGAGCGTGCTTTTGGCGAACTGGAGAAGAACAGTGATAAACAGCGGTTCAGTCAGTCCCAGAAACAGACGGAGGCTCCATCACACTTCCACCACCTGCTGTCAGCCCTTCACAGACACCTGCTGGCCCACTGCTACATCCACACAGGCGCTGAGGTACAACAATGACATATTTCCTGTTAAAACTCTCTCCATATGATAGCTCCCACAAACTGCCAGTTGCAGTGGTTATGCATCGTAGTTTTAAGAGATAAAATACTGTTGTGTGAGCATGTTTAGTCAAAAATTCTTATTCCAGAACCCAGAGCGGAGGCGATCTGCATAATAAGTGTTTAAAGAACAGATTTTGTTTGTTGTGTAGGATGACAGTAGCGTGGTGCTGCTCCATAAGCACCTGTGCCTGCTACTGCCTTACGCAGCTGAGACCTTCAGGAGATCCACCATTCTGCTGGAGGAGAGCACACTGGACAAACACGTCATCAAAAAACTACACAGTAAGAACACACTTCATGTGCCATCCATCCGTGCATCTAACCATCCATGCATCCAGCCATCTGGCTGTCACTCCCTTTATTCATCCATCTATCCATCCATCTAGCTGTTCATTTTTCCACCCACTCATCCATGTATGTAGCCATCCATGCATCCATCCATCCTGCTGTCTGTGCAGTAATTTGGCCATCCATATACCTAGCAATCCATCAGTTCATCCATCCTTCTATCTCTCCATCCATTTATGTAATTGTCCATTTTTCTGTCTATTTGTTCATCCATGGATCCAACCTTCTGACCACCTATCCCTTTGTCTATTTATGTTGCCATCCATCCATCCATCCATCCATCCATCCCCTATTCATCAGTTTATCCTTCCATCTATCCCTTTGTCTATTTAACCATCATCCATCCATCCATCCATCCATCCATCCATCCATTTACGCAGTTATCCATTTGTCCAGCTATTTGTTCATCCATCCATCCTTCTGTTCATCAGTCCCTCCATCCATTTATCCATCCATCCCTCCATTCATTTATGTAGTTATCCATTTGCTGTTTGTCCATCCATCCATCCTTCTGTTCATCCATCCCTCCATCCATTTATGTAGTCTCTCATTCAACCATTCATCCATCCATCAATTAGTCCATCCATCTCTCTGTCCATTCCTCCATCTAGCCATCCATCCATTCATTTATGTAGTTATCCATTTGCTATTTGTCCATCCATCCATCCATCCTTCTGTTCACTCATCCCTCCATCCATTTATGTAGTCTCCCATTTATCCATCCACCCATCCATTAGTCCATCCATATCTCTATCCATCCCTCCATCTATTTATGTAGCCATCCGTCCATCCATCCATCATCCATGTAGCCAGTCTATCCATCCAGCCATTCATAATCAGGCAATCTATCCATCCGCCCATCCATTTATCCATTTACGTAGTTATCCATTTGTCCAGCTATTCGTTCATCTATCCATCCTTCTGTTCACCCATCCCTCCATCCATTTATGTAGTCTCCCATTTATCCATCCACCCATCCATTAGTCCATCCATCTCTCTATCCATCCCTCCATCTATTTATGTAGCCATCCGTCCTTCCATCTATAATTCCATCCATCCATCCATCCATTTATGTAGTTATCTACTTGTCCAGGTATTTGTCCATCCATCCATCCTTCTGTTCATCCATCCCTCCATTCATTTATGTAGTCTCCCATCCATCAATCCATCCATCTATCTCTGCATCCATACCTCCATCAGTTAATTTAGCCATCCATCTATCAGTACATTCATCCATCTATCCTTTCATCTATCCCTCCGTCCATTTTTTTTTAGTCCATCCGTCCATCCTTCTGTCCATCTGTCAGTCCATCCATTTATCTTGCCATTTGTTCCTCCATCCATGGTAGCCATCCCATGATCCAACCAGACCCAGTATTTTGAGTATTGATGTATTTGTGTGTTTCTCTGTAGCTGTGCTGTTTGGTTCGGTGGCGGGCAGTCTGCTGTGTCAGGTAATGTACACTCTGCTCCTGCTGCCATTAGATGTGGTCAGACCCCTCCTTCCTCACCTGCTCACTCTGCTTGAACATCTCAATGAGCTCAACTGTTACCTGCCCAACACTGCGCACCTGGAGGACACGGAGCTGGAAGAAACCTCACAGGGTAAGGACCAGAATTATGTATTTGTGTCATTCTCAGAAAACGTTCCGAATACCTGCATTGTTTGACATTCATATGGTTCAAAAGCAACTCAGTCATTAACAAATGACAGATCATCAAGAAATTTACTAAGATGGACTCAGTACTGCCAATTACACACTCCTCCTTCCTATTACAGAAGCATCTGAAACCTCTGAGCCAATCTCAGCGCCAGAGTCAGAAGACTGGGCGTGGCTACTAGATCTGGAGAGGTCTGTGGCTCTTGCCATTGGCCGATGTCTGGGAGGTATGCTGCAAGGCCCGCCCCCTTCCATGCAGGAGAAGACAGCAGAGTTCTGGCTGTGTAACCCACTCCTGAGAAACGGGCTGGAGATAGACTTTGAACAGCTGGGTAATGACCTTATTGTTTATTATGTTGTGTAGTGTAAACACACAGATAAATAAATACTCATCTTTGTTGTCCTATAGACTGGGCAATGGGTTGGCTGACTGAGGCTGTGTTTATGGGTTGCGGGGACGTGAGACTAGTCGAGCTGCGGCTGTCGGAAGAGAACACAACGCTAGTGGAACTCGCTCTTGGCTCTCTACGAGACCCTGCCTGCGCCCTCTGGAGGAAGATGAAGGAGTATGCGGCGAGTCGAGGTAAGAGAGAGGCAGGGTTTGTTGAAGTGTAGAATATGAAAAGAAGGTAAATATTGCAAGACATTTAGGGCCAGAGGTACTAACAGTTTGCGGCAACGCAAACAGTCTTTTGGCGTTAAAATAGTACTGTCAGGATTTACTGGAGAGAATTAGGGCTGAAAAGGCATGGACACAGTTATTTTCGTGCCTGACCTTATTGAATATGCATTTGTAGGAGTTTCCCATTCAGACGCAAAATTTATGGGAGGAGAGTATTAAAATGAATCACTTTAATTTACTAACGTTTGTGCTCATCAAATTACTGGTATTTAACGCCCGAAAAAAGCATGTCATAAAGCAAGTGGATTTGTGCTGCTCTTGGTAGATTGCGCTGGTCATTATGGAAATGATCTGGCTGTGTTCTTTAATGTGCGCATTGTCAGAAAATCACACGCAGAATTTTCCTCTCTCTTCAGCGCTTTTATGGAATTGCGCTCTAACGTTAATTTGCCCTGTTTAGTAAATCTGGCCCTTATTTACATACTTTTTCTTTAACATTTCTGTTCCACTAGTGGCACTAAACACTTGCAAAAGTGCCTTTTGCACCAGAGGAACTTTTTTAGTTCCTTTAACCATAGATATAAATACATAAATACCTCAGTCGTAACTTGAATGTGGAATCTACCTATACATATTTATGCATATAACTATTGGCAGACCTGATTTTATTTGCACCACAAAAACTGTGAACAAACATCATGTACCCATCTAAATATTGACCTTCACATGTGTGTTTTTATGCAGACTGGGAGAATAGTGGATCAGTGGGAGACTTTCTGTTAGAGACGGCGTGTCGCTGTAGTTTGGCTGCTCTGCTCAAACATGCCGGCCTTCATGAAGCCTACTGGCAGGATAAGTGAGTGAGATCCACACCTCGTCCTCGTTCTCTCTCTTTATCTAGATCTCTTGAACACCTTTGTCTTCCCACGTCTCCCTTCTGCCATAGTGTAATGAACTCTTTAAAGGGGTCATATGATGCGATTTCAAGTTTTTCCTTTCTCTTTGGAGTGTTACAAGCTGTTTGTGCATAGATGAGATCCCTGAAGTTGCAAAGACTAAAGTCTCAAAACCAAAGAGATATTCTTTATAAAAGTTAAGACTTGACCACGCCCCCCTAAAACGGCTCATTCAAACATGCCCCCACATGTCTACGTCACGGTGGGGAGAGATTTGCAAAACACCGCCCAAACTTATACGCAAAGAAAGAGAGCGGGACTTTTATTCTCGCCGTATTATTGTTGCTGCCTCCTGCGCCATGTCCTGGAGATGCTGTGTTTCGTTGTGAAAGCGAAACTACTTTGTTTGGGCTTCCAAAAGAGGACACAACTAGAAATCAGTGGTTAAGTTGTATTTACAACACTGTTGCAGAACAGTTCAACCCAAATATTCGAGTGTGTGCAGCACATTTTACGGAGGACTATTTCCTGAACCTGGGAGTAGCCTGCCAGCTGTGCTCAAAGACTGTATCTATAAAGTGGGGCAATTCCAACTTTGCAAGGACAGTCTGGCGCTTCTGACTCACAGCCTGTAAGTATGTTTTCATATTTAAAGAATTTGCCACTGACTATTCAAACACGAGTTTTGAGCAGTGTAGAGTAGCGCTTGTTGTTTGTCGTTTCTCTGATCACAAATGCAGACATGGTAATGTTTACGCAGCGTGATGCAACCCGACACGTAAAAAGACAGTATAAGTCATTATAATCAGTAATTAGGTCCCCACTGGATGCAACAAATGCCTCGTTTGTAATGGGTTTTATTGTTTTTGTGTCGTCGCGCTGGGACACGTCATCACAATACGGTAAGGGGCGTAACATTTCCGTCTCACGCTTGAGGTATTCAGCCAATCACAATGCACTGGATAGCTGGCCAATCAGAACAAGCCTCGCCTCTCAGAACGATGAGCTTTGTAAAAATCGGCGCGTTTCAGAAAGGCGGGGCATAGAGGAGCAACATTAATGTACAGTATGTGGAAAATGTGTTTTATGAACCTTAAACCACATAAACACATTGCATCACACCAAATACACAAAATAATGTTCTTTTTAGCAACGTCATATGACCCCTTTAATTAGTTGACCCAGATTTAATAAATATATGCTCTATTTAAAGAATGACTTTATATGTGAATATTAAAAGTGTCAGTGCCTGTCTCTCTCTGTACTGAGAAATCTCACATGATGAATTCCTCAGCTATAATGACTCATTTGTGAGAGTGAGAGTTTAGTGAATATGAATTGACAGTCATGAATATCCAGATCAACCTTCTGCAGCAGCAGCAGGGATGAACCAGTAGTTTAAACAGTCCATTAATGTGTGTGTGTTTGACTTCAGATATGAACCCTGTGAGGTGCTGATTGAAATATATCAGGTGGTGTATAAAATCCGCAATACTCTGCTGTCCTATAAAGAGAGTATAGGAAACACAACCAGCGTCCAAGCAACAACTACCACCAAACAGGTAAAACGCCTCAACTAACCAGTCATATATATATATACACTACCATTCAAAAGGTTTGAATCTGAAAGATTTTTAATGTCTTTTAAAGAAGTCTCTTGTGCTCTCCAAGGCTGCATTTATTTGATCAAAAAATATAGTAAAAACAGTAATATTGTGACATTGTACAATTGTACAATTTAAAATAACAGTATTCTATTTTAATATACTTTAAAATATAATTGATTCCTGTTGTGGAAAAGTCTACAGTGTCACATGATCTTTCAGAAATCATTCTAATATGGTGATTTATTAATGTTGGAAACAGCTGTGCTGCTTAATATTTTTTTGGAACTTGTGATGCTTTTTTCAGGATTTTTTGATGAATTAAAAGTTAAAAATAACAGTATTCATTTATATAGAAATCTTTTAAAACAATATACACTATCGCTCAAAAGTGTTAGTACTTTTTTTTGGCTCTTTTTGGAAAAAAATTAATAATTTTATTCAGCAAGAATATGATGTTAAAAAGTGATAGTAAGCACTTATATTATTACAAAATATTTTCTATTTTGAATAAATGCTATTCTTTTTAACTTCTTTATTAGCTGGAGCTGGAGTAATGCCTGCTGAAAATGCAGCTTTACATCACAGGAATAAATTATAATTTAGAATATATTCAAATAGAAAGTGGTCAATAGAATAAAGTGGTCAATAGTAAATAGAATTTTAAATGGTAATAATATTTCACAATATTGCTGGCTTTACTGTATTTTTGATTAAAAAATGTAGCGTTGGTGAGCATATGAGGCTCCTTGTTTTATTTACTGTATTAGGGCCTATATTTTATGCACTCATTCTTTAAATCATGCTAATGAACTTGGGAAGTTAGTCACTAATTTTTGCTACACTTAATGAAATGTAATAAAAACATAATATAATAATATAATAAAATAACTTTTCTCTACCTCTGAAACTATTTCTTTATGCTGATGTGCAGTAACCAGGGACAAAGTAACATTTTCGTTTCGTCCTGTCCAGGCTTCATTGGGCTCTCAGAGCCCCAGTGAGGAGAGGCAGGAAGCGGGCAGTTTTGGAGAGCAGACAGGAAAAGACACAGATCCCAGCAGTCAGACGCCCCACACAGCTGAACACAACCAGGACGATCCCTTAGAGGAGGAAACACCCAGCATCAGCAGTATGTACCTGCCGTGTAAACACGCTGCTTTCTGTGTTCTTACCTCACAGAGCGAGTGTGTGCTTCTTTTGAAATATACACCAGAGGGTTCTTTCTCTTAGAATGAGGTCCGTTCAATAATCTTAGTGTTGTGGTGTCTAACCCACTTTTTTGGGCCACAGTTCTGGGATTAAATACTTAAAATTAGGGATGGATGCACGATATTGGATTTCTGCCCATATTCTGATATTTTTCAATGCATTTTGGCCGATAGTCGATGCCGATACCGATATATTTCCTTTTGTTTGAAAACAACACAGTGTCTCTCCTGTGCGGAAATTATAAACAAATCATTTTTAATTTTGGTTAATTTTTAACAAAAACTTTATTAAATAAACTCAATTAAATAAATAATAATGAAGTTCTTTTATAATGAAAATACATTGAAAGCTTTGAAAATAATTATAAATCAACTATATATCAATCGCTGTTTTTTTTTTAATTAATAAAGTCTGTATATATGAAATTATTTAATTTACAACTGTCATGTTTGTGATTTTTTTTTTTTTTTTTTTTTGGTAATTTTTTTTTTATTTTATTTTTATTTAATTATTTATTTTTTATTCATGTAAGCTATAGCTTCTGACCTTTAAACATACTCACGATTTTATGACATCAGTTTCTCCTTTATTTAATCAGAAACACAATCTAAATGTTATTTACTTTCATTTCATTACAAGTAGGCCAACAGCGGAATTAAAACGGCTTACCGAAGGGGCATCAGGACCTGGGGGAGGCTGCCGCTGCTGCTACTGCATGCGCTAAATTAGAAACTGTTTACTCTATAGCACACTGGACACGTCATTCTTTACGTGCATTCTCAAATTAAATGCAGCGATCAAAAACAGTGAATCTAATCATCATTCAGGCAAAAGTGTGTTTCAAGAATGACCACACTGCTGACGTGATCTAATCGTTAGCACACCCTGAGTACATGCGAGTTAATCCTCTTATCGGCAAGACATATTGGCATATTTTTTCATATGGGACCGATGCCAATATTTACATTTTAAGCTATGATCGGACTATTCTGATATCGGTCTGATAATATCGTGCATCCTTACTTAAAATCATATATATCCTTCAGTTGAATCGTTCACTTACTGTTCACTTGTATTTAAATATATGTTTAAACATTCTCACACAGGACATTTACAAAGTTTTTGGGTAACACTTTAGAATAGGGAACACATATTCACTATTAATTAAGAGTTTTCCCTCAATAAACTCCTAATTTGCTGCTTATTAATACTTAGTAAGGTAGTTGTTAAGTTTAGGTATGGGGTAGGTTAAAGGGACGTAAAATAAGGTCATGCAGAATAAGGCATTAATATGTGGTTTATAAATACTAATAAACAGCCAATATGCTAGTAATATGCATGCTAATAAGCAACTAGTTAATCGCGAGAATAGGCCCTTAAAATAAAGTGTTACCAGTTTTTGATTTGATATATATATTTAAGATTGTATGTTATCAATAGATGTATCATGATCAGTGTTATTTTAGTATCATCACTATATTATTATGGGTTTTGTTAATATTTTGAATTAGGTTTTATTTGTTTGTTTTTATTTTTATTTTTTTAATGATGTAGTATACATAAACTATATAGTTTTTTTTATTGAGTTTTAGTTTTTAGTTACAGTTTATTGAGTTTTAGTTTTTTTTAGTACGTAAACTTATTTTGTCAAGGCAATATTTCTCAATTTTTAGTTTTTTAAATATGTATTTTATTTCAAGTAATGAAAATGTTTTTGTGCTTTTAGTTTTAATTAACAGTAATAACCCATATCATGTTTGGGATTAATGTGACATTATTGTCTCTGAAGTACTCCCTCTGGTGTTGTATTGTGTAATTATGAACTATTTATGTGTGTCCTCCTCCCTGCAGAGGTGCTGCAGTGTTTCCTGGCCACCCGTGAGGCCATGCAGCTCCAACAGAACGAAACTGTGTACGAGTCGTCTGGCACTAGCACGTTACCCAGCAGCACTGAGAGCCCCGGGACGCCAGACAGGGAGCCCCCTCAGCGGCCCTGGGACCTCCACTGCACCACCAACCAGGGCTTGTCCTTCCCAGCAGCCTGCCACCTGCTGGTCTCACGCTGCCTTTTCCTGCTGCTGGGGGTCCGAGCTGCTTGGCAGGAGGAGAGTGTGTCATCACAGACGCCCACTGAGAGCAGCTTGGCCAGGTTTGTGTTGTTGTGCAATTACAAAACATTTGCATGTGCGGGTGTGAAAAAATCCGAAAGTGATAAATCTCTCTCGCTACATAGATCTCCACCCTACTATGAGGCATTAGGAACAAAGATGGAGTTACAGTCCTCTTCTGAAAGGAGATTCAGTGAGAGAGAGGTATTTGTTTTTCATGTTTCCCCTAGTTTAATATCAATGAATTAATCTAGGGGTGTCCCCGACTAAGGATTTTCATAGTCGAATCGGAATTTTCGAATCTTGCCGATAGTCGAATCTTAGGTTTGGGGGCGGTGGCAAAATACGTTACATTCGACAGTCATAAATACTGAGGTTAACACTCATGGAAAAGGTGTAACGGATGCCTCGCAGATACAAAAATAATGTTTTATGTTTTGATTAAAAGATAGTTAGCATTAAAATCAGCGAAACCCTAAGAATTCACAACCTTTTTTTCCAATAGTGCTCTCATTATAGCGTTATGTATATGACAGTAGTTACTGATGTTCTGCATTTCTGTTTTGAGCTGCAATATGACCGGTAGAATGAAGCATTTTATAGCAGGTTTTTAATCAATGGGATTTAACTCATCATTTATCTCATATAGATACACTTCGTTATTTATACAACATAACATTAATATTACGACTTATATCTGCACAAAATGCCTCGAATGCACATGAACGTGTCTGCGTGGCTCTGAATGAACTCCTTTTGTGGACGCGTTCTTCACGCAACAACGTGCAGAAACACGGCAACTAAAAATTCACAGCGTTTTATTATAATAGTGTTCTCATTATAATGTTATGTATATATGACAGTTCCAGTCATAGTTATTAATATTCTGTATTGTTGTTTGTCCTGCTCGCGCTGCGCGCTGACGAGATAATCACCGTAGTACTACAATGAAGCGCTTTACTGCAGCGTAACTCAACCAAATGCATCTCATGTGAGATAAATAGGCTAATATATACACAATATATAAACCAGCTGAAATATTTTGAAATCACTTGTACCCTACCTGATCAAAAAATCCAGTCCTTTCCTCTGCCTGTGTCAGTTTGAGTCTTGTTAAAGATTTAAATCCCTGCCACCAAAACGCTCCTCTGTAGGTCACAGATTATGGAAAGTGAAACTTATATCTATAGAGGTGGTTGGATTTATTCACACACGTTAAAATATTTATTTAAGGCTTCTTTCTTTTCAGATTCTTATTTACAGCATTACCTTAATAGGCTGTATATTAACGTATTGGGAGAAAACCGGTAGTTCTATGGGAAATCAGACATTGAGCACCCCATATAGCCAAAATGGCATGATCATAACACCTCTGCGAATATTCGACTATGAGATTGGTAGTCGAATCAGGCTCCTCCTATCGAAGCATCGAATCGTCAACTATTCGGGGTCACCCCTAAATTAATCTCTTGAATTTGTCATTTGTAATCTGTTTTGTCTTTCTTTTAAAGACACCAGATCAATCTAAAAGCTCCTCGGGGTCATTCAAGAATAAAATTGGTAAGTGGTATATGAAGTAGCATATTACTTTATTATGAGTCTGATCTCACGTGTCTGATCTCACACATATTGGATATCTTGCATTCTTCATCTCTAACATGACTGATATCACCTGTCTGATCTCACTCATCTGTTGTTTCTAATTTCTCATGTCTCTCATCTCACATATATCATCTAACATAACTGATCTCTTGCATGTCTGATCTCAAATGTAGACGCGTCACACATCTGATTTCAAATCTTACATATCTGATCTGACACATACTGGATTTGATCTTTTACCTATATGATATTGCATGTAAGATCTTTGATATATCTGATTTTTCACGTCTGATATCAACTGTCTGATCTCACATTTCTAATTTCTAATGAATTTCTAATGTGTCGTCTCATATGTCTCAGCTAACATAACTAATCTCTTACAAATCTGATCTCTTGTATGATTTCTCACATCTGATCTCAGATATCTTACATATCTGATCTCACACATAGTAGATTTGTTGCATCTTTGATCTTTAACCTGTCTGATAATGCATGTCAGATTTTTAACATATCTGATTTTTCACATGTCTGATATCAACTGTCTGATCTCACGTTTCTAATTTCTAATGTCATTTCACATCACAACTGATCTCTCGCATATCTGATCTCACATGTAAGATTCCTTATGTCTGATCTCACATATCTTACATCTTAAAGGGGTCCTGTTATGCTTTTTCACTTTCTGAATTTTAGTCAGTGTGTAGTGTGTATGTTTGGGCATAAAAAGATCTACAAAGTTACAAATCTCAAAGTCCACTCCAAAGGGAGATATTTTGTTTTTAAAAAATCCTTTTCAAGAACTACAACGAACGGCTCATTTGGACTACAAAGTTTTTTCCTGTATTTGTGACATCACAAAGTGGCCCATTAGAATATCATTAAAATAAATCCCGCCTCTGGAAATTCGAATGCACGTTTCAAAATCAAAACCCGTTGCTGGTGTTTTTATATCACTGTATTTCTGAAGGAAACCGACTCTCTTCAGAAAATTTTGGATGTCATTTTCATTTCATCTTGCATGTAATGTCTGATAAAGCAGCGTTTGTGAGCGGAGCGCTGCTTTGTGTACAACGTTACCGGGGAAACCTCGCTCTCTCCCACTCCAACAGCGCCTTCCGCTGGCAGAGAATTAATTTGCATATATATGCCGCCACAAATAGAGTAACTGTGGAATGATTTTCCGGACTATTTTCAAATAGAATTGCAAATTGTATTTTCAATTGCGTTTTCCATATGTGGACGCATAAATTGTGACAATCCAAATGCAATTGCAAATCTTGCATTACCGTTTGCATTTTTTCGCTTTCGCGAACGCCCAGTGACTGCCACATTTCAAATGAAAAAGCAAAGTCTATTTGCAACTGTATTTCCCATGTCTTACGAGTTATGAACCTGTCATATTTAAATACCAATATTAATTACCACATTTGCTTTTTCACTCTCTCTGCGCCGCACATATAACCTGCCAAAACTCAAATGGAATCGCAATTCCTTTTGCATTTGAATTTCCGATGTCTACACTGAAAGCTGTCAATCAATGTGAGGGGGCGAGACTAAACTAGGGGGCTTGTTTGTTTTGGGAGGTGACGTCACTCACAGACGACCGTGCCGAATGCTTTGATCAATGGAGGTAATCGGTAAAGCCTCCGCTAAAGGTAGCTGCCAATCAGTTCGTGCCTGTGTGAACGAACAGACAGTGCAACCTTCTTGGCACAATACATAATTCTGTCTTTTTTTTACCCCAAATGCAGCGATTATCCCCTGATGATAGAGCCACAAATGGTACGCAAAACGGTACGTCAAAATTCACTATTACCCAAACGCTTTTCACCTGTCTCAACATCTCTCACTCTGATTGATGCAAGTGAGAAAACAGACAGTGCAATTCTACACTTATTACAGTACATTTTATTCCTTTCTTTTAATCTGTAATAGTACGGAAGTTCTAAGCGGCCATGCATATTATCATTTTTTTCTTTCTTGTTTTCTCGTGATCATGACTTAATTTAGTCTACTGTTGCTATAGTAACAAATGCAGCCTTGACAGGGACATTCTAAAACGCTTAACCTGGCTTAATGTGTTAATTGAGAGTGTTTATAAAAGACCAAACTCAGCGTAAATTTTCGACAGATGACCATGCGCTCTTCTTGTGGACATTTCAGCAAATGTTGCTTCACTTATATAACGTCTACAATAAATAAAATAAATATAGGCTAATCAAACACTGCTGATTTTGTCCAGAGTTAGGCTATACTAAACATTTTATTTGTGTAATTAACATGTTTAAATGGTCTAAAAACAACGCATTCAACACCGCAAGCGCAGGCGGAGCGCCTTCAGAAGAACGCAGAGAAGAGCCTATTATAAAAAATCTTAAACTGCTTGGATTGAACTTAGTCAAGTCAAGTCAAGTCACCTTTATTTATATAGCGCTTTTAACAATACAAATTGTGTCAAAGCACTTAACAGTATCAAATTGGAGGACAGAGTGTCAGTAATGTATAATAAGATTAAACACTCAATTTTCAGTTAAAGGCATTTCATTATTGAATTCAGAGATGTCATTGTCTAGCTCAGTTTAGTTTAAATAGTATATATGAAATCAAATTGATGATAATCGTTAGAAATTAAGTGTCCCTTTAACTTACTTTAATTCAATTTACTCACTTCGTTTAAAGTAAAATCATATACAGTATAATAATATATTATAATAATTTGTTTGTGATTTTTATTAGTCATGTAGGATAGGCTGTGATATCGTGTGCGTTACAAGCTTGGGATGCTGTTGTGTGTGTGTGGTTTAATACAAAGAAATGTAGAAAATACAAAAGATAAGGCTACAACACTGTATAACATCACTGAACTAATGTTTAACATTTATAAGTTAATTAAATGTCAGTAATAAACTGTATAAATTATAGCGATCACGAAGAAGGTCCTCTGTCCCAAACGCGTACAGTAGGCTATAGTTGATACAGTATACAAATCCCCATCAGTAGTTTATACTGCCAGCTGCTGGCGCAGTTGTGTAACTTAGAAAACAACTTTTGTTATGTTGAGATCACGAGAAAAAGAAGTCGTGATAATGAGAAAGCAACTTTTGTTATGTAGAGATCACGACAAAAATAAAGTCTTTTTGGTGACGCTTTGGTGCCAGGGGACGCGTGCTCCATAACGGATTAAAACTGTTGAATAAAATATAAAGGTGGAAAATGGGTAAATAAATATAGATTGGCACTGTTTTGTTTGCTTACGAATAAAATGTACTGTAATAAGTGTAGAATTGCACTGTCTGTTTTCTCACTTGCATCAATCAGAGTGAGAGAAACAGTGAGAGATGTTGAGAGAGGTGAAAAGCATTTGGGTAATAGTGAATTTTGACCTATTGTGCGTACCGTTTGTGGCTCTGTTATCAGGGGATAATCGCTGTATTTGGCATATTTCAAATGCAAAAGGAATTGTGATTCTATTTGAGTTTTGGCAGGTTATATGCGTGGCGCAGAGAGAGTGAAAAAGCAAATGTGGTAATTAATATTGCTATTTAAATATGAGAGGTTCATAAATCGTAAGACATGGGAAATACAGTTGCAAATAGACTTTGCTTTTTCATTTGAAATGTGGCGAAAGCGAAAATGCAAACGGTAATGCAAGATTTGCAATTGCATTTGGATTGTGTCACAATTTATGCGTTGAAAATACAATTTGCAATTCTATTTGAAAATAGTCTGAAAAATCGTTCCATAAGTAACTCTGTGGGACTATGGTATAAATAAATTCAACTGTATAACAGTTTCACTGCAATTCATGTTTTAATGTTAGAATTAAAGAACAATAAACATAATACATATTACCGTTGCACTTATCTGTACATAGTAAATGCAGTTATTTTTAAGCTGTTGTTGACATCCTATCTAAAATGTGATTTAGCCAAAAAACAACAACAATATCGTTACTACTTTAATATGTCTTGCAATATCCGTGCGTGCACAGGTTCTGCGTGATCCTCTTGTTCAATATTCTCGGGGTCTGAATTGATATGGCAATATTGACGAACTTGCTCTTTTGGCAAGGGGCGGGGCAGTACTGAAACACCATCTAAGCTGTTCGCCAATCACAATGCACTGGGACAGCTAACCAATCACAACACATTTCGTTTTTCGGAAGGCAGGCCTTCATCAAACCCGGAACTAATCAAGCCATTTGTGCCAGGCTGGGGAGAAAGGTATTGTAATAATGTAAATTATGTGAAAAATAATGCGATTTTCGAACCACCAAGCATGACAGCATGTTCTAGTACACCCCCAAAACAAAATCAAGACTTTGTAAAAGAGCATAATAGGACCCCTTTAAATATCTGATCTCACACGTTGCATCTTTGATTTGTTTTTTGTCTATCTGATCTCACAGTTCAGATCTTTGATGAAACTGGTTTTTCATGTCTGATATCAACTGTCTGATCTTCTGTTTCTAATTTCTTATGTGTTTCCTCTCACATGTCTGATCTAACATAACTGATCTCACATGTATGAATTCTAACATCTTATTTCAAATATCTTACATATCTGATCTCACACATATTGGATTGTTGAATCTTTGATCTTTGGCCAATCTGATCTCGCATGTCAGATATTTGACATATCTGATGTGATGCATGATCTCTCATTTCTGATTTCTCACATCTGATCTTACATGTCTTTCGGATGAGACGTTAAACCGAGGTCCTGACACTCTGTGGTCATTAAAAATCCCATGGCACTTCTCGTAAAGAGTAGGGGTGTAACCCCGTTGTCCTGGCCAGATTCCCTCCACTGGCCCTTATCAATCATGGCCTCCTAATAATCCCCATCCACTTGATTGGCTCCATCAGTCTCTCCTCTCTCCACCTGTAGCTGGTGTGTGGTGAGCGCACTGGCGCCATTGTCCTGTGGCTGCCGTCGCATCATCCAAGTGGATGCTGCACACTGGTGGTGGTTGAGGAGAGACCCCCCCCCACACATGATTGTAAAGCGCTTTGGATGTACAGCAATACACAATAAAGCACTATATAAATGCATTCATTCATTCATTCATTCATTCATGTCTGATTTCTCACATATCAAATAATTAATCTCTTACATTTCACCTGTCTGATCTCATATATCTGATCTTTCTCATGTCTGATCTCACACCTGCTTGATAACTTGCTTGCCTAATCTCATGTGGTCTCTCATATCTGATCTGATTTCTGAAGTCTTGTATCACACATCTGATCTCACACGTATCTAATCTGATCTCACATGTATGATAACTCGCATTGCATCTTTCTCTCACTCTCCTTTCACATAAACTATTATCATTAGTTTTCGTTAGCTTAAATATCACACCTCTGTGCTAATCAGCCTTGTTTCTTGCTAGGACTTCCTCTCTGTTCTTTGGGCATCATGAAAGATGCCTGGGAGCGCCTGCGGCAGTGCATCAGTCCCACTACCGTGCTGTGCCCAGGTGGAGGTGGCACACCCATCCTGGGCCAGGTCTTCCATTTCCTGTGTGGCAGCCTCCTCCGAACCTCTTTTCTGGTGGATAAAGATGGAGGTGCACATGTGGATCCCAAAGCCATCACCGTAGCCATGGCACAGCAACACCAAAGAGCTCAGGTGGGAAATCCATTGCAAATCTAAATAACCAATAAATAAGCAGGATATATTAAATTTATTAACAATAAAGATGTAGAGACACTACAATGGTTTTCATACCTTGCATCCAGGTTCGTTTGGAGGCCTTGTGTCAGATTTCCTCCTTCCTGTCAGAGATTGAGGAAAAGAGTGTCAACTCTGTGGCGCCTCCTCGCTTTCCAGGCCTCCTGCAGTCAGTGCAGCTGCAGTTCCTCTCTGGCTGCTTTGGTCTGGGAGCCCCGATCACTGGCAGTCTAGTGGCACCTAACAACAAGATTCACCATTACACCGTAAGAAATGCTGATAATGACATTTCCTCAAATACAAACCACAGATTTTTCCAAATATCATGCATGATATTTTTTTCCTAACTTGAACATCTCCCTTATAGATTAGGCCTATGTTCTTATTGAAGTATGATGTTTGAAATGTTGGTTTGTGTCTAGGCTGGCACTCAGTCGGCTCCTATCAGTGTTCAGAGGGAGTTGCAGTCTGCAGCTCACACGCTGTACCAGCAACTGGTGCGTGTGCTCAGACAGAAAGTGGCGCTAGAGAGAGAACAGGCTGGTGGGTTACTCGTGCATGTAGCATTTTTCTAAATGCAAAAAAAAAAAAATATATATATATATACAGTACTGTGCAAAAGTCTTAGGCCACTAGTATTTTCACCAAATGTTTTTTCTTCAAGCATCTTGGAGACGTTGCCACAGTTCTTCTGGATTTAGTCTGTCTCAGTTTGTTCTGTTTCTTCATGTCATTCCAGACGGACTGGATGATGATGAGATCAGATCTCTGTGTGGAGCACTGGCTGTTGTCAGACTCCTTGTGCCTACAAAAATCTCACTGGATTATTACAGTTAATGGCAAAAATAATGTTTGGAAATGTAAACTGATATTTCCTACTGACACGCTACAGCAAAAGATGGAAATAACTGACTTAAACCAATTTTGTTGGTGAAAATACTAGCGGCCTAAGACTTTTGCACAGTACTGTGTATATATATATATATATATATATATATATATATATATATATATATATATATATATATATATATATATATATATATATATATATATATATATATATATATATATTTTTTTTTTTTTTTTCCTTTTTTTTTTGTATAGATTTTTTTTTTTTGGTCATTTTTAGTTTTATATAAATACTTATTTTTAAAATTATTTTTTATATTATCTAAATGCATATAATAAAAATAATGTAAATAGTACTGACATTTACATTTAAACTAAATATTTTGTAATTGAAATATTTTACTAATTTAATTTTACTTTATTTTTTATTTATTTTATTTTTATTAATAGTGAGCAACTAATATAAAACAGGATAAATAATGTTAAGTAAATTGAAATGAACCATTTTGTACTTTACAATGCATCTTAATGTTAATAAAATAATAAACTTAATTTATATGATGCCTTCTCTACTATGCGCATGCACGTTTCATATCTTAGTTGGATAAACAAGGGGAAATAGTAATAATAGTTATGTTTGTTTATTTATTTATTTATTTATTTTTTCTTTTATTTAGTTTTACAATTTAAAACATATTTTTTGTAATGTTATCATTACCCACTGATTCAAATAGACATTAATTTGTGATACTGCTTTGTGGTTAAAATTTTGTTTGACTTTGATTCTATAGTTTGGCAGAGTCCAAGTACTCTAATAATATGCCAGTTTAATTAAGTAGTGGTTTAACATGGATTTGTCTCATTTCAGGCTCTTATCAGCACCTGCTGTTAGCTACAGTCTTCGCTCTGAACTTCCACTATCAGCCGGTGGATCTGGTTGTGATTATTAAATGTGGCGTCCTGGAGATCTTGTCTACACTGACTGATAACACTTGTGTGCTGGTGAACCAGCGCTGGCTGGCTGCCTCCATGTCCGGTCACATGCAGCTCAGTGGGGCGGTGAAGCTGGCCGCTGCCAGACTCCTGCAGATATTCGCCATAGCGGCCAGGTGAGATTATCAACTTGATAATTAAATACAGAACGAGAGAACGCCTCCCATGATATGGTCTGAAAACCTCACATTTTGAAAACTGATGCCTTAGATAATCGCATACTTCTGACTATATCATAATATTGCTTTTATGTAACAGTTTTGCTTATTAAAGAAACTCCAAAGCATAATTTCATATGGATGTTTTGGTATCAACAAACATCCCCTCTGCCAATAAGAGCGACAGTACCTGGCTGCAGACAATCTAGGTTGTACAGCTGCAGTTATATAAAACTGTGTTTGTGTGTGTGTTTGTGTGTTTGTGTGTGTGTGTGTGTGTGTGTGTGTGTGTGTGTGTGTTTCTCCAGTTCCTGTGAAGAGGCCTTGCCATTGGAAGTGTCCCAGGCTCTCATGGACGTAATGAGCGAGCAGCTGCAGGGATTGTTACATGCAGTCCACCAGCAGGAGGTGCTAGAGTGGGATTCCACAGAGCACATCCAAGAAGAAACGTCCAAACAAGAAAGTAAGTTATTACAACACAAGATTCAGTGTTTTTATATATATATATATATATATATATATATATATATATATATATATATATATATATATATATATATACACACTAGTCATAAGTATTAAATGTAATATAAATGTTTTGTCATTGCATTTTTTAAAAATTTTTTTTTACTACTTTTTAAAACTAATTTAATTTTACATTATTTATGTATTTATTAATTAATTAATTAATTATTTTTTTAATGCACAATAATATGAGTAGTCTAAATAATATAAGCTAATATATATATACACACATACATATATGTATGTGTGTGTGTGTGTATATATATATATATATATATATATATATATATATATACACACACACACACACACACACACATATATATATATATATATATATATACATATACACACATATACATGTATGTATATGTATGTATGTGTGTATATATATATATATATATATATATATATATATATATATATATATATATATATATATATATATATATATATATATATATATATATATATATATATATATGCACACATAGTTATTTTAAATTGTAGAATTATTTCAAAATATTACAGTTTTTTTTTTTTTTTTTTTTTTTTTTTACTGTTATTATTTTATATTATTTTATATTATATTACATTATATTATATTTTATACTTTTTTTGTTTCATTTTAGGTGCAGATGTAGTTCGTAGCAGCAGGGTTGTGGAGTCCCAGCTCGCTGACTTTCTAGTCTTCCTAAGACGCATTTTGTCACTAAGGGTCGCCAAAAGAGTCTCAGCATTTGTCAAGTGGATTGATCCACTGATGACAGTTATCTCATACAAATGCAGCTCTGGAAATCCACGCTTTCACAACCTGCGGACGAAGCTGCTGGCTTTCCACATTCTGGAAGCTCTTCTCCCTGCCTGTTCAGATCCTGTTGTCATGAAACAAGTGAGAAAAGAAGTGTTTTTTTTTTTGTTTTTTTTTTTTATCAAAAATGATTGGTGGTTGATTGATTCTGACTTAAGCGTTTACCATGTCATTTTTGTTTTATTTCAGATTGTTGATCAGTTATTTAGCCTTTTGTCCACATACATGTGGGAGGAACCTCTGGCCCTGAGGAAAAACTTGGAAAAAGAGAGAACTTCAGAGAACTCAAATAGGGTATTTAAACTCGTCTGTCTGTCCATTGGACACATTTGACCCAATCGTATTTGTGTCCATGCATTTTATATTGTTTTATATGTGCTTATGTGTCTTCCAGGACAGCGGAAGTGAAGATGAATGTATTCCTATTGGTGATTTCTCTTTCGACCCACATAAACTGATCTGTTGTTCTCTAGAGAGCGGTAATGTACTCTCTCATGGATCTGGGGGAAAAGGGTACGGTTTGGCCACCACCGCCATCACATCTGGATGCTTCATCTGGAAGGTAACAATACAAAATAAAGTCCCTTGTCTTTTACAGGGACAGCATTCTAATATGTTTTTTTTGTCTCCATATTTTAGTTTAATATCACTAAGGAGAACAGGGGAAATGAAGGGACATGTATTGGAGTTTCCCGATGGCCCGTCCGGGACTACAACCATCGCACCACCACAGACATGTGGCTGTACCGGGCCTACAGCGGTAGCCTGTATCATGGAGGAGAGCTGGGCCGAGCTCTGCCCTCTTTCACCCAGGGCGACACCATCACCTGCATCCTAGACATGGAGGCCAGAACAGTCTCTTTCGCCAAAAACAACAGGGTCAGTGTGTGTTTATGACTTTAGCTTGAATGCTTTTCCTATTACATCCACTGGTTTTACTTTAGTTCTGCAAATTATTTTATTTTATTTTACATTGGCAAAGTGATTACTATTTTACACTGACACTGTTACACTAAATCTGTGATATATAAAATATCTTAATTTTTATATGGCGCATTTAAAATAGACAAATGACAGATTTAACCTATGAATTTGTTTCATTCATGTTAAATGTGTTTTGTTTTTTTATTTTGAACATAACATTACTAATTTAAGGTACAATAATATATGGATTATAATTACTGTTAAAAAGTACTGCTTGGTTTGTGAGCTAGTAGACCATTTAAAGTTTGAATTAAGTCTAAATTAAAAGAGTTTGATAGATTTAATAGACTTTTTAATAAATATGTGCAATGCTTCTGTGCATATTATTTTGAAGGAAAAACCTAAAATAAAAATTGCGAAAAATATTTTTATTTTCACCTTGCATAACATCAGTTGCATCGGTTGGAAAAAAATATCTATTATTAGTGCTGGGCAACGATTAATCGCATCCAAAATAAAAGTTTTTTTGTTTATATGTGTGTGTACTGTTTATATTTATTATGTATATATAAAGACGCACACATACATTATATATTTTGAAAATATTACATATATTTACATGTATATATTTATATTCATAAAATTTATATTATATATATTTAATATATAATCATAACATTTTTCTTAAATATAAACATGCATGTGTGTATATTTATATGTACATAATAAATATACACAGTACACACACATTTATTATTTACACAATTTTTTTTATTTTGGATGCGATTAATCGTTTCCCAGCACTGTTAATTCTAAGAAAAATAATACTTTTAATGATTTAGTAAAATCCCAACAACTTAGATAAAGTCTCGTATTACATTATTTATTGCTAAACAGTCTGTGAAACTTATGATTATTATGAAGTTATGCACAAAGCGACAATGTGGAATGCATTTGCAAACAAAATTGAATACATATATTAGGTTAAATTCAAGTTAAGCTCTATTCGCATGGAAATTTTTTTTTTAACAATAAAATAATAATGTAAAAGCAGTAATGAACCTAAAATAGAAATATATGGGATAAGCTGAAATATGAGGTGTTTAAGTTGTTTTTATGTGTGTGTAGCAGCCCAAACTAGCGTTTGAAGGAGTGGATGCCACAGAGCTCTACCCCTGTGTTCTTTTCTACAGCAGCAACCCAGGAGAAAAGGTCAGCCTCATAAACCTCTACACCACTGGGTCCATTTTATTCAGTTTATGCAATTATAAAATATATTACAATTCAACTTTCAAAACCCTCCTGTTCTTTGACTGGCCTTTAGGTGGCGCTGTGTGATCTGCAGATGCGTGGCATGCCCAGCGATCTTCTGCCAGGGGAGCCCTTGTGCAGCCCGCGGGCCACGGTTCTGCTGGAGTCCACCATTCAGCTGCTGAGACGACTGTATGTGAACGATGACTGGGTTCAACACATCAACCAACACATGCTGAAGAAACTACAGCTCATCAACTCTCTCATGAGAGAAGGACAAGGGAAGATAGGTCAATTTACTTGTCTGCTAAAACTGTTTATTTACTTAAGATAAACTGTTTATTTACTTAAAAAAAAAAAAAAAAAAAAAAAAAAATATATATATATATATATATATATATATATATATATATATATATATATATATATATACACATACATAAGTCTATATATTTGGGTGGCATCATTGCAATTAATCATTTTGGAAATTACAACATTTAAAATGAAATATGTTGAATTTCATTTTATTTTAATTAATTATTTCTTTTTATGTTTTACACCTTGTCTGTTAGATTTACTATGCTATAGAAGTGCTACAATAGATAAAAGCTAGAAATAAACTAGAAATTTAAAATATTGAAAAAAAAACACAATTCTAAATACATTTATAAACTTTTAAAACATATTTTTCTCAACTTAAAATGTTGATTACTTGTCTTGTTTGCTGGAGTGTATACAATTAAAAAATTTTCCCAATAATTACTTTTTAGAAAAGGCTTTTTGTAATAGGTTAATTTGCCAATTGTTTTTTAAAGGTTAATGTGTTTTGTCCTCTGCTAGCAGGTCATGCCAGTAAGGAGTCCGATGAGAAATGTGGGGTGAACAGAGAGAGGGGCTCTGCTTGGGTAGATGTCGGGACATCGACAGACCACCTCTCTGGCCCAGCGGGGCTCTCTGACGCCCAGCTCAGCGTGTTGTGCGCTGAAGTCTGGCCCGTCATGGCCCTGATCGGAGGGGTGGACAGTGGTCTCCGTGCTGGAGGGACCTGCTTGCACAAACCCAGCGGTCGACGGGCGACCCTGCTCGGGGTCTTGAAAGAGGGAAGCCCCCTGGCTAAGCTTCAGTGGGAGGAGACAGATTTTACTGTGAGGTAAGTACACAATTACACATATACAGTATACAGAAGTCTTACAGACAGTCAAATAAATGCTAGATTAATTGCAAATTACAATGCAGAATTATTATTTTATATTTTCTCGATATCTCTGTTTTATTAAACAAATTACAAATTGAAAAAAGAAAGATATTCCAGCTATTTAGTTTAAAATTTTATCATGCAGTTCATAGTTTCAAATGCTTGAAAAAAAAAAATTTTTTTAAGAGCAAAGGGTTCATTCTGGGGTGTTTGAGGTTCTGCAAAAAATCTAAGTGAAACAAATCTTTGCAAAATGTATTTTATAGGTTATCAACATATTTATTTCGTGTTAAACAGGTTGATTTTGAAAGTCGGTGCTTGAAATAAAAGCTTTTTATTTCATTGATTTTTATTGATGAGTGCAGTGTTAATATTTTAATTATATGACTATAATTCATTGTAGGTAGCCTATAGCCTAATAGACCTGTTTTAAAAGACCTTTTTTAAAAACATTTTAATTGAGGAGTAAATAGCCTAATCTTATCCTCGCAGCGCGTCAGTTATGCGGTAATTATTTGCGGGGCAAATTAATTGTAGTTTTAATTTAATAATAAAAGTAACTTCATAATAATAATAATAATAATAATAGGCCTAATAAAAATAAGAATGTAACAGGCCTACATTAATTGGAAATGCCAAATCCTCTTAATATTGCCAATAATTGATGTTTTTGACAATATCTCTGGCTATGGTCGATACAAGATCATCGTCTTTCGACGCACCCCAGCAAGGGGAGGTTATCATGGGGCAGACAGCACGTTGCCTGTTACGTTGTTTGGGCTGCGTTGTTGAGCGCAGTGGCACTGATATTTCACACATTTTAAGCTCTTTTATTTTTCAAACGTAATAGGATTAGTCCAACAAATCATTCGGTTTGTAATGCGTACCGTACCGAACAGTTCAATACGAATACGCGTATCGTTACACCCCTAATATATACATATATATATCATCAAAATATTTTAAAAACCTTGTTTTGGAGTAAGATATTGTAGTGCCTTATGACTTAATGTTCTCCAGCACTGTCATTAGTTTCTGTGTTCAGATGCCATTGTAATTTTTGTATATTTTATATGTTATACCTGTCCTGTTATTTTTGCCAGTTGCATGCGTCTTTTTTCCTTTTCGATTTCTTCACTTCCCTTTTCTTGTATTGTCTCTTTTGTCCCCTTCATTTTTTTCTAATCATAGTATCCTTTCCTTTCCACTCTTTTATTTCTGTCTTGCCACTTCCGTCTCACTCCTCTCCTCATCTTCATACTGCTTGTGACCTGCTGTGGTCCCACTAACCCAAAGCTTCCTGAATTCTTGGTCACCCAGCGACACGCCTCTGTCCTCCCTGGAGCCGTGCGACCTCCCCCAGCTAGACATGTCCCGCTGCCGTGGCCTCAAGCCGTCCGTGTTGTTTGACCTCATCCTGATGACCGGCATCTTGGAAGAGCAGGAGCCTCCTTCTGGATCATCTGAAACATCTGGATTGCCACGAAACCGAATCAGCTCAGAGGGCGGCCCGCGTAGCGAGCTGGAGAGACGTTTGGACAAGGATATCGCTCGTATTATGATGGACGAAGAGGGAATGAGCTGTTCGGTGGATGAGGACAGAAATAAAGTGGAAGAGAGGAGAGATGAGAACCAAGATGACACGTTCAGGTCCCTCATACAGTCAAATGAGGAGCGTGCTGGCGTCCCCTGTCCACCAGTACACACTCCACAACCCAGGGTGGACTTCTTTGCTTTGGAACTGCGCGCAGTCCGCATTTCCTACCTCCTCTTGGGGGCACTAAAGTCTCTGGCTGTCATTCTGAGCTGCGGGAAGTTCATGGACCTTCTCCTGATTCCCAAATCAGATGCAGGGGTTAATGTAAGTAGCCCTGACCCAGCGAGGACCTCTGCTGGAGGGGAGGAGAACGCCGAGCTGCGCTCTGTGCTGCAGTTTGTGGTGCGGAGCATGGTGAAGTGGGCCGTCAGACCCTGTCCGATCAAACAGGCCATGGCTTTATCAGACCTTGAGAGGGCCCAGATCATCATCTTTAAAGGAGTGTTGAGCAGACTGCAGGAGGATGGAAGCAAAGAACACAAAGGTCTGGAGCTTTTGCAACAACGTGAACAATACGGTTTATTGAATTGTTTACTACCTTTACTGTTGAATAATAATAATTAAACTTTTTAACTTAACTTGTAGTAGTAATAATAATAATAATAATAATAATAATAATGTTTATTTATTTGTTTATAATGATTCAATAAGTCTTTTAATAATTTTAATGTAATGATTTAATTTATTTATTATTGTAAATATTATTTATTAATGTTGTTATTATTATTATTATTCATAAATATTATTATTCATATATTTTAATAATTTTAATATAAAGATTTTATATATTATGATTATTATTAGGCAAAAAGGCAAAAAATGGCTAATAGGCAAAAGTCTGTAAAAATAGCTAATAATAAAAAAAAAATTAATGTTACTACTATTTTTAAATTATAATTTTATTTATTTATAATTTAATAATATTCATTTAATAGTTTTAATATAATAATTAAATATAGTAAAAAGAATGGCAAAGATCAGTATAAATAATAATAATACACAAAATATATAATTGTTATTATTATCATATTTTATTATCAATTCATATAATAATAGTATTATTATTATTATTATTATTCATAAATATTATTCTTCATATATTTTAATAATTTTAATATAATGATTTATTGTATTATAATTATTATTAATAGGCAAAAAGGCCTAGGCAAAAGACTGTAAAAATAAAAGTCTGCTAATAATAATAAAAATATCCAATTATTAATGTTACTACTGTTTTTAAATTATTTATTTATAATTTTATTTATAATTTGATATTCATTTAATAGTTTTCATTTAATAATTAAATATAATAAAAAGAACAGAAAAGGTCGGTACAGATAATAATACACAAAATATACAATAATAATAATCATTATTATCCTCATATTTTTTATTATTACTATTGTTTATTTTTGAATTACTTCATATAATTTCACAATTTAATAATTTAATACAATAATGCAATTTATTATTATTATTATTATTATTATTATTATTATTAATAGAAGTAGTAGTATTTTGTATAGCTTAGAAAAACAAAAGTCTGGAAAAATAGGTAAAAATAAATTTACTAATCTTTATTTGTTTTTAAATTATTTATTAATATAATTCACTAACTTTTAATCATTTCAATATAATAATTTAATAAAAAAAATTAAAAGGCAAAAATCTGGAAAATAATAATACAAAATATACAAAAATCATCATCATCATTAGTTTATTTTTTAATTACTTATTAATTAATACATTTAATAATTTAATTGAGTAACCTTCATATAATAATTTAATAGTAGTAGTAGTAGTAGTAGTATTTTTTATAGCTTAGAAAGGCAAAAGTCTGAATAATAGCTACTACTACTAGTGACATATTGATTTTTAATTAATTTTACTGTTTGTTCTGTTGTGTCTATGTCCATAGATTCAGGAGGTCACTCTTCCTCTCAGCCCGTGTCCAAATCCTCCAGTTCAGTGTCTCTTTACAGCAACGGCTCTGAAGGCACCGCCATCTTCGGCCAGTCAGCTTCACCCTCCACCAATGACCTCACAGCCTCACTCCTCACCGCCCTGCAGGCTGACGGCCTGGAGAACTTTAACCCTTTCCTGCCCATCAACCTGCTACAGTGAGTTTCTCTTTCATCCAAGCAAAATTATTCAAATGTAAAAAGTGTATTTTTAATTATAAGTAATTATAAATTACTATGAAGTAATGCAAATTTGTTGTAACATCTGAGGAATAATTGTTCTGGCTTGCAATATGTGTACAACTGTGTGATTCAATGTCAATTTGAAAGAAAGAGACTTGAGACTTGAGGTTTCAGACTCACTATAGGTATAGACACACACACACACACACGGTAAACTCTCTGACGTGTCTGGATGTTCTCACTCCAGATCGCCGTCAGCTGAGACACGCACTCACACACAGGTTACTGAGAGTGTGAGTGAGAATATAGGTGAGTGTGTGTGTTATAACCTCATAAACACATGCTCCTCTTAACCTCAGGCGTCTGTGCATGGCTTAATGACACGAGGGTGATTAACACCTCAGCATAACACAGGCTCAAGCTGAAGGTTTGCTCTAGAGCAGGTGCTAGTGGTTGTCGTGTCTGTGTGTGCATGTGTGTGTGGCTGGGCTCCTCTAGACGGATGGTGCTGGCGCGTTTTCCCACATTGGCAGGTCTCGTCCACAGTCCGGTTCTGCCCCCCGGGCTCAGCCTGACGAGCTCAGCCTCCTGCGAGGGCTTTACTGAGCAGCAGACCAGCTTTCTGGAGCCCTGCGGTCAGACCAGGACTCCCGTGGGTAAGACGTCCAGATAAACTCTGGAATACAAGTAGCATGTGGCATCCATGGACACAGTTCATCTGGTCTGGTGATTTATTTAATTCGTTTTTATAAACTGATAAAAGATCGGTTTATGTATCTCCAGGTGGGAGTGCTTTTGAAATTTAACCCTTTAACTTAACCCTGATGCCTGTGCATGTTTTACACTTTAGTCTTGCTTTGGAAGGATGTTTTGGTTTGTTACATACTGTACTCACTGATTGCAAAAAAGGTTTTTGGCCTTTTTTGTGCATCTTTACACCCTATTGAATGGCACCTTGAATCTCACAATGAATTACCAATTTTTTTTTTTTTTTTAAATAAATCTATTTATTATATTTTTATCCACTGGTGTCCAAAACTCTGAGACCACTAGTGAAAAAATATTGTTTTACTAATTATTTTTTTTTAATTAAAATTTAAATTGTTTTTATATTACACTTAATGTGTTTAATTATATTATCAGTGTTTCAGTTTGTATGAAAGGTACATTGACAAAATAAAAATGACAAAATAAAAGTAAATACAGTAACATTTCAGAATGTCTTAGTTGTTTTTTTTTATATATATATATATATCACAAATTGATTGGTAACTTAGAAATATTATCCTAACAATTTATATATCAATTTCTGAATATTTTTTAATTCTTACTTTTATATGAATTTTTATATGAAATTATTTTTTATGTAAATGAAAAACATTTTTACTTTTCAATGTGGATATTAAACTTTATTAAGTGTAAAATATGTAATGGAATTTGTAGTCAATGTCAGAAATTAAAGTTTATTAAGTATAAAAAAAAATTATTTTTAATATCAGAAATTTGATTAGTGACTTAGAAATATTATCCTAATTATTGATTTATCATTTTCTGAGTATTTTTAATTGTTTATATTAAATTTTGTATTGAATTATTTTATGTAAATAAAAAAACTCCGTGTCAGATATTAAACTTTAATTTGTAGTCCATGTGTCATTTTGTTGATCAATATGTTCCCCTGCCTTCTCTAGCACAGTAAATCATATTTACCTGACTGACTGCATCAGTCAGCCCAGTCCAGACACATTCTGATGCATCACTGAATATTTTCATTTCTGTCCTTCAGAACAGCCCCAAATGTTTGTCCCAGTGCGCTTGCTTGAAATGGGCTTCTCAATGAGACACATCTACAGGGCCATGGAGGCAGCAGGTACCAGCGAATGCTTGCAACAGCTAGCCAGACTCATTCTTACCTGCTAAAGAAGGAGACAGTCATGTTACAATGCTTTATGGAATTTTCAAAGATTAAGAAACCAATGACAGCACTGCAGTTATTCTTGACTAAGAAGAGTTGGATAATTATGTTGAGTTTTGTACTTTTATTATTTTTTGTCTCTAATTATTTACTGCTGACTGCTGATGATGCTGTTATTGCAGTAGATACACTCATTACACTTCCCTATGAGATCCTGCTTCAATTCACCCCTCACTGTTCTTCCCCAATGAAACACTCAGATGAATCATGGGAAATATTAGTGGAGCACCGCATGAAATCTTATTTTGTGTTATGAATGCTCTGTTCACAGTTCAACAAAATTCAGCTTATGTAAATATTTTGTATATATTTGTAATAATTGTTTTTATTGCTTAATTACATTTTCTTAAACATTATAGTTATACAAAAATAAAAAATTTATTTTTTTGTTAACAAAGCCAACTTTTGAAATAAATTGATTTTTTAAAAATTTTTTTATTTTTTTTTTATCTATCAGTACTGATCAGAGAGGTATAAACTCAGAATTCGGACTTTTTTTTCTTGCAATTCAGAGTTAACGTCTCGCAATTCTGACTTTTTTTTTCTCAGAATTCTGTTTACATCTTGCAATTTTTTTTGTTTTTTGTTTCTGCTACAGAATAAAAAAAATGTAAAATGTAATTGTGACTTATCTCAAAATTCGCACTTTTTTTCTCACAATCGCGAGTTTTTCTCACAATTCCAACTTTTTTCTTACAATTGCAAGTTTATATCTCACAACTGTGTCTTTACATCTTGCAATTCTGACTTTTTGTTGCAATTCTGACTTTGTCTTGTAATTCTGAGAAGAAAAGAATTGTGCGATATAAACAGAATTGTGAGATGAAAAAGTTGCAATTACCTTTTTTTTTAATTCCATGGTAGAAACAAGTTTCCATTGATTTCTAGACCAACAAGTCTGCTTCCATTACATTTGTTTTTAAAATAAAATGATAGCTTTGTAAAGAAACTTGAAAAAAAAAGTAACTAAGTTTATATTTGACAAATTTCAAACATTAATCATACACCTTCAGACTAAATGGTTTTTAAGATCACGAGAAACATTAATTCAGTTCAGTATGTCGAATCGTTTTTGAGTATTTTCCCTGACCTCTTTGTGACCTCTTTCAGGGGTCACTGGAGAGGTGGACTCACGCACCATCGAGGTGCTGGCAAGCTGGATGCTGGAACATCCCATCACAGAGGAGCAGCAGGCAGGAGAGGGCTCGTCTGCAGGGGGCGCCACTGATACCCCCTCATCTGAGGGGCCAGAGACGGTCCAGTGCCCTGAGTCTCCAGCTCCTCTCACCCTTCAGGAGAGCAGAGAACCCAACGAGAAGTGAACTCACACATACACTACATCCTAACCAGTGATAAGTGATAAATTACATCTCTCGTATATCCCAACCAACCTTGACCACCACTTGGTTTCAGTGTCTGCTTTCGGAATAGCATACTACCATACAACTCTTTGTATTTCTAGTATACAGTGTACAAATTTCATGTTTGCAAGATCACAATAACCTACTATGGGCCAGTTTTACTAAACAGGGTAAATTAGCGCGAGAGCGCAATTCCAAAACAGCACCGATGGGTATGGAAATTTCTGCTGGTGATTTACTAACAACGCGCAAATTAAAGAACACAGACGCAACATCTCATTTACATATCAACCAACGCAGTATACCAAGCGCAGCACAAATTAGCGTAGTCGCAAATAAAGAAGCATCAGTACATTGAAAAGAACCGGAGGCCAAAAAATGAAGGGTTGTAATTGCATATTCAATAAGGTCAGGTGCAGAAATAACTCTGTCCACACCTTTTCAGTGCTAATTCGTCACTGCGCGTCTTTAGTAAATCCTGACAGTACTATTTTAACGCCAAAAGACGGTTTGCGCCGGCATATGCTGTTAGTAAAACTAGCCCTAAATTTCCAAAAAAAATTATATACAACATAACACACTGCATGGAATATTGTATTCCACAATGGGCTCATTTCTATTTATTCATTGTGTGTATTCCCGATGTGTTTTTCCAGTCTGTTGGCTGGTTTGGACTTGGTGGAGAGAGAGAACTTCTTAGATGTTCACCTCACCAGGAACAGACCTCCGCCTGCACGGAGGCAGCGGTCCGGAGTAAGTCAGAGAACTTCCTTCAGGAGAGCAGGTCAGAATCACATACAGTACAGTTCAAAAGTTTGTGGTCTTTAAATTTATTTATTTTTTTATTTTAATTCAGCAAAAATGAGTTTGCTCACCTAACTTGTTTGTTTCAGACTCCCCGTCACCCAGTCCTGTCCCGTCGCTGTACAGACAGGATGTGGGAGTGGCAGAGTGGCCGGAGCGGGCTGAAACGCACCCCTTTGCTGCTGATGACGACGCAGAGCTGGGCTACATGGATGATCCGTACCAGGGAGAACCGTATGAGGAGCTGCTCACCCCAGAGTTCATCACCTCTGAGAGAGACACGCTGTGGATGGTAGAGGTACTGGAGACACTATCTGTCTGTCTATCTATATATTGTTTTATCTGTTGTTTTTTTCTATCTATCTATCTATCGTTTTATCTACTATTCTACCTATAGTTCTGCCATTTGTCATAAATATCGTTCTGTTGCTTGTTATATCTGTTCTCTATCTATCTATCTATCTATCTATCTATCTATCTATCTATCTATCTGTGTATTGTTCTGTCTATCATTTTATCTATCGTGCTATCTATATATCTATTGTTGTATCTGTCTGTTCTGTCACTCTGTCTACCTGTCGTTCTATTGTTGTATCTGCCTTTTGTTCTGTCATTCCATCTATCATTCTGTCATTCCTTCTATTTATCATTCTGTTGTTTGTTGTGTCTGTCTATCATTCTGTCATTCATTCTGTATTTCTATTGTTCTGTAATTTTTTTCAGTTTTTCTTTCATTCTGTCATTTGTTCTATATTTTTGTCGTTCTGTCATTCGGTCTATATTTCTATCGTTCTGTTATTCATTCAGTTTTTCTATCATTCTATCATTCATTCTATATTTCTGTCTTTTTGTCATTCGTTCAGCTTTTCTATCGTTCTGTCATTCGTTCTATATTTCTATCGTTCTGTCATTCATTTCATTTTTTCTATTGTTCTGTCATTCGTTCTGTCTGTTGTTCTGTCATTAGTTCTATCTATCTATTGTTCTCTCTACCGTCGTCTATCATTTAGTCATTATATCTGTCGATATTGATTTGTATCATACGTCATTTGTTTTTCCATCCTATTTATCATTTATTTTATGGTTCTGTGTGGATACTGTTTTTTGTTTTTATTGATATGTGTGAATCTGTCTGTTTTTCTTTTAATATTATTTGTACATTTATGAATGTATTTTTCATTTCTTCTTCACTGTATCTCAGCATTGAGTGAACACATGTATCTTTTTGTCTCAGGGCAGAGAAGAGCACCCAGAGCCTCATGAGATGGTGGAGTGTGAGCTGTGTAACACTCTCACCCTGCAGTTCAACAACCACATGAAGCGCCACCACCCGGGCTGCGGTCAGAGCGCTGGCCGCCGTGGTTACCGCAGCAATGGGGCCTACGTGGACGGCTGGTTCGGAGGCGAATGCGGATCGGGCAGCCCATACTACCTCCTGTGCACTGCATGCAGGGAAAAATACCTGGCCTCCAACCTGGGGGTTATGAGCTCCAAACAGGACAGGTGAGGATGTGAAAACAATGAACATGCTGTAGCCATTGACTTTTGCTATATAACAAACCAGATGTTATTTTTTCAGGGCAAGAGGTTTGGCGTCTGATCTGATTGGTCAATTAGATGGTACATCAGAAGGTATTTATGCAAACTTTTAAATAAAAAACATTGTGCAGTTTAATAAATGAATGTGTAATAATTTAAAGGTGTTTTTCATTAGATGAATGGGATCTAGGTAACCAGGAAGACTCAGACTCAGACCGGCTTACAGGTTTGGAGGACTTTGGGATTCTTCTGAGGCCTTTGGGTCTGAGTGAGAAGAAGCCCGTCCCGGACCCCATTCCCTTCACTGAACACGACCCACTCGGAGCCCTCGTCAGTGACTCGGTCAGCGGTGACAACAACCTACTTTACAAAGGTAATGTTCTCATTATTTTCATATTTGAGCTTTCCAAAATCTCAGAAAGGCAGCAGGTTGTTGTTTGTTTCTCTGTAGGTGTTGTCAGCACCGAGCTGAAGAGCTCCTCGGTTCCTCTGAGTCTCGGGGAGCAGGCAGCATCCCTGCGGGAGCCCCAGGAGAGACTGTTGGCTCTGAGGAGAGTCACCTCCACCGCTCAGATCCTGCTGGCCTACAGTATGGTGATGAACGCTCTCTCACAGACCTCCACCAGGTAACAACCATATACCACAATAACAAAATATATCATATGCTCTGCGAACTCCTGCACACTGAATCTGACATGTCCATACTGTGATGGATCCATCATTGTCTGACTGGCCTGCTTGGAATCTGAGCCTTGCAGAATTCTCCAATCAATCACACTCATTAGTCACAAATGTTTTACCCTTCTCTCGCCCATTTAATATTATTTGACTGATTTTATTTATTTATTTATTTTTTATAACACAGTTTACTTTATTTAAATCCATTTTGCTAAATCTTTACAGATTGTCCTTGCCAAATAATAAACTCCTTCACACAAATCCACGATTTCTTATCCAGTATTTCTTAAACCCAAAAAACACACTAGCCATTCAGGGAATATTGAAATTATCATGTTCTTTTCTGTAATCTCCTTCACAATGAATCCAAAATATCCCCCCCCCCCCCCTAAAAAAAAAAAACCTCTCAGATCATTAAGATAATACAGAATATTTTGCATCAAAATTTTGCATTTGTTTTATTATTTTTGATTATCCTTTCTACTTCCAGTAAGAGTGTAGTTTTTAACACTATATCTAAATTCATTCCACAGAATTTTTACAGCTTTTACCCCACAATTTTTTTCACACAAATCCAAAATATCTTATGATCTGTTGATTTTCTGACTGATTTTGTATTAAAAATGATTCATTTATTGTTCAAAAATGTTTAAAAAACTAACAAAACAAAACTGAAAATTATCATCAAACTTGATTTAAAACGTTAAGTCAGTTTTTTTTTTTTTTCCCCACACAAATCCAAAATGTATTGCTGTTATGATCTGTTGATTTTCTGACTGATTTTGTGTTCAAATGATTCTTTTATTCAATTAATTCAATTCAAATTATTCAATAATTTTAGTCAATTATTTTGTATTTTTAGGTCAGTTTTTTCCCTACACAAATCCAAAATGTATTACGGTTATGATCTGTTGATTTTTCTGACTGATTTTGTGTTCAGATGATTCTTTTATTGTTCAAAAACAAAAAAAGAACAACCAAAAGAAAAAAAAAAGCAGAATATTGAACGTTTATCATCGAGCTTAATTTGAATAATTTTGTGAGAAAAAGTCTATTTTGTATTATGTCAGTTATGAAATGAATGAGTGAGGTGAATACTGTATTAATGAGGAGATTCAAGTCAACATGAAATGGAATTTCACTGTCATCTTAAGTATCTTATTGTAAAGATTCATTCATGCACGTTTAAATTTTTTATTTTTTTGTCCTCGTAATTTTTAATCAAATGTATAACTTGATTTCTTTCTTGACTTCTCTCTGGTGCCGTATGGCACACTTCTCTAGTCACTTAGCCAGTTTAAACCCCGCCACTTTTTTTAATATATATATATATATATATACACACATTGTGTATATGTTACTGGTCAATACAATGTGCATTATGAACTGTCTCTGAAAACTCTCTCTGTCACTGTGTGTTTCAGTAGTTCAGTTTGTAATCAGTCCATTGGTCTGGAGGCTCTGGGTCTGGCTGACATCCGTATCCTGGTGCGGCTGATGTGTCTGGCAGCAGGGGGGCGTGTCCACACAGGCGTGGACCAGCAGGGAATGGGGCGTGGCTCTGTGAGCGATCGCACAGGCTCCGCCTTCCTGTCCTTCCTCAGCTCCGCTATCGGCAGTTTAGTGTCCCACAGTCCCGCTGCCTACAGAGAATTAGTGGACATCTGCACTCAGGTACACACTCTCTCTCTCTCCTCCCTCCCAACTGTCTTTCTTGTCTCCTCCGCTAATGCTTCTCACCTCATTATCCTTGCTATGCTCTTCATCATTCTCTCCTTTCAGCTCATTTAATCATCCTGTCTTCTGCCTAATCATGCTGTCTCACCTGCATGTCCTTCCTCTCAGGATCTCATGGCAGCAGCTACAGGGATGAACATCAGCGCTATCACCGATCCGCAGCAGAGGATGAGGCAAAGCTCCGCCCTCAAGGGGGCGCTGCAGGAGCCGAGAGAACTGACCCCGCCCACCTTCCTGGTCACACAGAGTCTGGTGTCCCTCCTGACGGAGAAAGGCGTCCGATACCGTTATAATGTGGAAAGAAGCGAATCCACTGAATCAAAGGGTAAAAAAATTATATTTTCTATACTCAAAAAAGGACATATATTTTAAATGTTTCATAAACGTTTTGTGTAGTTTAGACCAGTGATTTCCAAACTTTGTCATCTAAACCCCTTGGACCTGAAATATTTAGTTGAAGTACCTCCTGAAATTTTAGGTTAATATTTCAAAAGTTGTACAACACGTTTACATATTTTTGTTTTATGTTAGTTAATGGTCACATGACATAAATTAAAATATTTATTATATTTTGAAAAATATCATATTTATAAAATATAATATTTATTAATATTTAAAATATAATATTTATAGTAAAATAAAAATTTATAGTAAAAATATCAATACAATTTATTTTAATGATTATTAAAATTATTTAAATGTTTACATTTTATTATTACTATTATACATATTATACTTTTTTTTTCTTTATCAGCTTTTTTAAAACATTTTTTTTAAAATTTCAATTCTACATTTTTATTATTTAATTCATTATTAGTTTTTATCAACTTTTCATAAATCTCGCTGTCATGGAAATCCTGTAAGTAGCAGGAATTTTTAAATTTTTTATTTATTTATTTATTTTTTGCTTAAACTGCTTATTGAAGTATCTGGGAATTTTATATTATGATTAACAGGTCTGGAAAAGTTCTAAAATCATCATAAAGAAATGTCTATAGTGAATTTAAATATTTTCTAATTATGTTATCTCTAAAATATGTAATTGGTTAGAAGTTGCTCCTTGAGAATGCAGTGTCTACGAAATAAATAAATAAATAAATATTGTTCCTTGAGAATGCAGCGTCAACATAAATAAATAAATAACCAACCAACCAGTAATCATGATTGACTGGAAAACTTATGGAAAAGTCATGGACAGTGGTCTAAAGTTTTAGGAACCCTACTGGTTTTAATTCTAGTGACTCACTTAGATACATGTCATTTTAAATGGCAGTTAATGATTTGTAATGAATTTCTCCTAATTAACTCCGTGTGATTGGACAGAAGGCGGAAGCCCTCCACCCTCAGGTCCCCCTCTCTCTCAAGCTGGAGTGCGGGTCGGGCCGCTGGAGCTGGCTAATGCGCTCGCTGCCTGTGCCCTGTCGGCCAGGCTGACCAGCAGACACAGACAATGGGCGGCACAACAGCTGGTCCAGGCCCTGGCGGTCTCTGAGAAAGACAACACCGCCAGACCCCAGACATACAGCGACATGGCCGGAGATCTGCGCAAGTGTCCCATCAAGAAGCTGGAAGGACATCAGAACAGGGTAAAGCAGACATAGATACAGTAGAAACACTTAAAGAAACATGCTAGATGTCTTGCAAGTGTCTCTCTCCCTCTCTTTCTATATACAGTTACAAAATGTTAATTATTTTGCCAAAATAAGAGGGATCATACAAAATGCATGTTTTTGTTTATTTAGTACTAACCTGAATAAGATATTTCACATAAAAGATGTTTACATATAGTCCACAAGAGAAAATAATAGTTAAACTTATAAAAATGACCCCGTTCAAAAGTGTACATCCACTTAATTTTAAATACTGTGTTGTTACCTGAATGATCCACAGCTGTTTTTTTTTTGTTTTGTTTTGTTTAGAGATAGTCGTTCATGAGTCCCTTGTTTGTCCTGAGCAGTTAAGCTGCCTGCTGTTCTTCAGAAAAATCCTTCAGGTTCCACAAATTCTTTGGTTTTCCAGCATTTCTGTGTATTTGAACCATTTCCAGCAATATCTGTATGATTTTGAGATCCATCTGAGGGACTCATATGCAACTATTACAGACGGTTCAAGCTCTCACTGATGCTCCAGAAGGAAAAATGATGCATTAAGAGCCAAGGGGTGAAAACATTTTGAATTTGAAGATCAGGGTAAATTGACCCCCCCCCCCGTCTCTTAATGCATCGTTTTTCCTTGTGGAGCATCAGAGAGCGCTTGAACCGTCTGTAATAGTTGCATATGAGTCCCTCAGATGGATCTCATAAGGATTTTTCTGAAGAACAGCGGGCAGCTTAACTGTTCAGGACAAACAAGGGACTCATGAACAACTAAAACTAAACAAAAAAAACAGCTGTGGATCATTTAGGTAACAACACAGTATTAAAAATCAAGTGGATGTAAACTTTTGGACGGGGTCATTTTTATACATTTAACTATTATTTTGTCTTGTGGACTATATGTAAACATTTTTTATGTGAAATATCTTATTCAGGTCAGTACTAAACGAACAATAACATGCATTTTGTCTGATCCCTCTTATTTTGATAAAATAATTAACGTTGCAGATTCTGCAAGGGGGGTGTAAACTTTTGACCTCAACTGTATAAAGGCTTTCTATAGACTTGTTTCTGATTGGCTGTTGTGTTTGTAGGTGAGCAGCTGCAGCTGGAATACAGAACAAGGTCTGTTGGCCACCGGCTCACAGGATGGGACCGTTCGACTGTGGGCCATAACGCCAAACACAGCAGAACTGCAGCACACACACACCTGCAGCATCAGGTGAGACTGCTTGTTTTTCATCTCTTTGGTTAGGAAAGGGAGAAATCCAAATGTTTCATAGGTCTGTTGGGAAATTATTTTTCTGTTGAATGAGACAGAAACAAATACTTTGGGCGCTGACAGTTGTGTGTTTGTGTTGTCTCTGCAGTGAGGATGCTCAGAGCTCAGATGGTTCAATGGGATCTCATCTGCTGTCTGCTGTATCGTGGAGCGCAGGGGGAACTCTACTGGCCGCCTTCCAAAACAAACTCATCAACATCTGGACCGTCAACGGTCAGACCAGCATCCTGCTGTCACATTTACTCACACACAGCACTACTGCTGACAAATCTTATATGTAATCGAATGGGTTTACAGTCATTTATAATTGATTGTAAGAATAATTTAACTCGAAGACAATATGAATGCAAAATTATCTACTTATTAATTGTTCCTGGTCTTACTGTGCACAATACATCAGTGGATATTATTCCGAAGAAAAAAATGTTTGTTACCATAATTTTGCATCAAAATACCTTTATTTGCTTCTGAAACAATGTTTTTGCTGATGTAACTAGTGATAATTTAGTATTATGTATACACTATTATAGTATTTATTAATTGATTTATATACTATATTTATATTTATATTTATAATTATTTTATATTATATTATATTCATATTTTTTTGTTTATACTCTTATAGCATTTAATAATATTTTGAATATTTTTGAATTAGCCTTTATTGGTAACACTTTACTTAAAGCCTTTATGTATATTGCATTATAAAAGTAGTTTTAATGCATTAATTATTCCTTGTAATGCACCTTATAAAGCATTGTACAATCTCATGAATAATTGTAACCACAATTAATTTATTGTTACACTATGCACTTAAAATTCGGTTATAATTATTTACGAAAAGATATAATGTATTACAACGCACATTATGAATAATTATAGCGCATTATGTATTTTAATAACCCTTTATATTCCATTATATATAAAGGCTTTAAGTAAAGTGTTACCCCTTTATTTTTATTTTCAAGTTTCATTTTAGGTTTTAGTAATTTTGTGCTTTTGCCATTTTTTTTTTTTTTTTTGTATTTCTATTTTGCTTTAATTATATTTATCTCAGTTACAGTTTTAGTAATTGTAGTACTTCAAACTTATTTCAGTTAGTTGTCAAGGCAGTATTTCTAATTTCAAAATACTTTTTTAAAATTACATGTTTCATCTAATATGTATTTTTTTATTATTTTATTTTAGTTGGTTTGGAAAAAAACTATAAATTAGATATTTAAAAATATACATTTTTTTTTTTTTTTTTTTTTTTAAAGGAACTACCAAACCATCTTACTGGTGACTTTTGCACAGGCAAGCATCACTCACACTTTTGGGGGAAAAAAAATTCTTATATATATAAATTATATATATATCTAGGTGTTCTATGGGATGTTTTTCACTCATTTTATCAACTTTGTTAGTGGTTGATGTCTTGACTAATAATTTCATAGTGTAACATTCACAGTCTAGGCAAGCCCTGGTGGATAAAACCTGCAGTATATTATGTGCATCTTCAGATATCCCTGGACAAAGTGCTTATAGTATACAAGCAACATTTGAAAGAGTTTGTGTTTGTCTTCTTTCCTGTAGGTACTCAGGCGCACATCGAGGCTCAGTCCTCCTGGGTCACTGCGCTCTCATGGGTTCAGACCTCCAGTCCGTTCCTCAGTCAGGAAGCCTGCAGTCAGGTCAGCCCTCCTGAGAATCTGCTGGTGGGCCGGCTGGACGGCTCCCTCTGCTGGCTGGAGGTCACAGACGACTTGACGGTGGAGCGAACAGAGCTCACTCACTGCTACAGGAAAGAAGGTTGGTCCATAAACGTGCTGAAGATCTCTGTTTTAATGTGTGTTCATTAATTCATTGGTGAATGAACTATCACTGTCTTTTACAGCACCTCAGTGTCTGGCCTGGTACGGTGTTGATAAACCCTTTGCCGTGGGTTATCCCGATGGCAAAATTCTCTTAGCAACAGCAGAGAGCTATGAAACCAACCCGCCTATTCTGCTAACAGCATTTCCTGTGAGTTTGGAGTGCTCAAAACAAAGACAAAAGGTTCATTCAGCAATAATGATGGTCTGGTCAATAATGATGCCTGGTTAGCAAATAAATTATTTATTTTGACCATTTAAAATTAGTAGTGATATGAAGCAAAAGCAACACTGTATTTTATAAAATATTTTCTTTAATAAATTAAAAATATTTTATTTTTCTTAACTTAGTATGACAGCATGAAATTAAAACACAAAAATGTCATAAAATATATAATAAATAAATTTACATAATTTAATCAGTAATGGTGATGAACAGTAGTATTTAAATATAAAGTACTATTTAGTAGTATTTAAAAAGTGTATATGTCTGTTTTATATTTTTTAACACAATGCTTTTATTTAGCCAAGGTGCATTAAATTGATCAAAAGTGATTTATGCTTTAAATAAATTGATTTTTTGCAAAAATTATTTTAACAAAAATATTAAGCAGCTCAACTCTTTTCAACATTTATGTAATAATAATAATAATAAATATTTTATCATATAATAATAAATAATAATCATTAATAATAATATATGTTTCTTTAGCTCCAAATCAGCATATTAGAATGATTTCTGAAGGATCATGTGACACTGGAGTAATGATGCTGAAAATTCAGCTTTATCACATGAATAAATAACTTTTTTTATTTGAAGATATTTTAAATTTTAATTTTAAATTCCAGTAATATTTCACATTATTACTGTAGTTACTGTATGTTTGTCCTGAATTCCTTCAAAAACATTAAAAGTCTTACCATCCAACACATACTTTCACACAAATAAACCTATACGTTTTGAGAATGACATGCTTTTATGTTCACAGGAGAGTGTAAGTGCACTCAGATGGGACCCTACTGGACATCTGCTGCTGTCTGTGGGCCGCTCTGAGGTGGTGAAGATCTGGGGTCGTGCCAGTGGCGCGTGGGTCACCCTCCACTCTCTGTTTCATACGGGCACCGTCAACACGGCCGAGTGGTGCCCTCTGCCCGGGAGAGGGCCAGAGCCTCGTCTTATGATGGGAGTGTAAGTGTGCCATATGCTTAATAATCATTACAGCGATTTTCAGAACCAGGTGCCCACCTACTTTAGTATTTACAAATTGTTTAGGGGTGTTACTACTCATTTCACTCACAAAAAACCCATTTACATATAGAATTCTTAAAATGGCAATGAAATGGAAGTAGAAACCAGTGCTATTTTATAGTGTCATTGAGATGCTATTACAGTTTTTGTTAATATTATGAGTTTTTTTTTTAAATATTTTCTGCTTTCATGTTAATTTTAGTTAAAGTTTTAGTAATTTTGTTGTGTGTTTTTGTCATTTTTATTAGTTTTTGATGTTTTTAAATATGTCTATATAGTCTTAGTTTTTTTTTTTTCAGTTTTAGTTTTATTATTTTAGGACATCAAGTTGAAATAAAATGATAAAATAAATATTTTATTTTATTAAAGTAACGAATAAAACAAAAATTTTAGTTTTAGTCAGCTATAATAACCCGGGTAGCAACAGATGTTTTCTTTGATATTGTGATGAATTATCAAAAAGAAAAAAAACATAGTGACATTCTAATTGAACATTACAATTTAAAAATGTATAATGCACAGGTAAATAGCTCATAATAAGAGCTTTGACACTCATTTAGAAAATAGATAGAATAAAAGAAGAACCTAAAGGTCATAGAAAGGGTGGGAAATAGATGAAAATGTGTAAAATTAAATGGCGACTTTGGTGGAAGAAACATTAACATTATAAGTTAGAAGAATCAAATCAAGTGGACCTAAAATGTTACAAAAGTGTATAATATGGCACTACTATTATTTTTCACGCCATTAATGTGAAGAATGGGTACAAGATATCTCAGAGGAGAGCTTTATATGAGTACTTCATGAAATATTTTTAGGATATGTGGACATTTGGCTGTTATATTGGTACTCAGGGATGCACAGGTGTCTAATCCATCATCCAAATGTTAAGATTTTCTTTTCTTTGTCTCCTCAGTGGATGTCAAAATGGCCTCCTGTATGTGTGGACTCTTCCTCAAGGGGGCGCTAATGTCTCAGTGCCCAATTTCCTCACCCTGTCTACCAGCCAAGACAAGAGCAGTGCCATCAAGGTCAGATTGAGTTATGTTTTTTTTTTTTTTTTGGGAGATAATTTACTTGGACTAAATTAAGCCTTATTATTTATTACCTGTTTAACCTCACCTTTTAATTCACTTTCACTCTGTTAGATTATCACTAAAGGTTTTTGGAGTTTGTTAGCGCAGTTTAAAGAAGCTAAGTGTTTTTTTTGTGTTTTAGCGGGGCAATGCTAAATGTGTGTTCCGCCTGAGTGGACACATTACCGCGGTAAAGACCCTGTCGTTTTGTCCCACTGGACTTGCGTTGGTGTCTGGAGGAATCGGAGGGGTGCTCAACATCTGGTCTCTCAGGGTGAGCCACATGTTTCTTATTAGTATTTCTTTTCTTAGCTTTACAGAACTCCTGTTTTTGATTGTAAAGATACTCCCCTGTGTTCTAGGATGGTTCAGTCCTGCAGACTGTGGTTACAGGAATGGGCTCTGTGGTTTGTACCACCTGGATACCACACTTAGGGGTGACTGCTTGTTCTGGAAGATCAAAGGTACCGAAGACTTTCTGAAAAATTGTTTTAATCAATTAATGTTTAATTCAAAAATCGTAAGTAATGTTTAATTCTTTTTCTCCTATCTCAGGATGTTTTGCTAATTTGCTGTACCCCGGACTGGATCTCTCAGAATCATGTTCTGGCCTCCTGCCGTTCCGTTCTACGTAGTCAGGGCATTCTGGGATTGAATCGTGCCCCCTGCATGGCCGTCTTTCTTGAGCGCCTTCCCACACTGCTTCAGGAACAGTACAGCTATGAGAAGGTACATACAGTTTCTCATTAAAACTGAAAACTCAAAATTCACTTCGTTTATTGTCCACGTCATGACGTATAATTTGCTGTCTTTGTGTTGTGGTCGATAACTGATAAATATTACGTATAAATATGTTACGTATGTAAGTGCTAGATAGTAATGTAAATAATAAAATCAGCAACAATACTTATATCCGCACTTTAATGTTTTATTTTCTATTTATTAATTTTTAAATTGGTATCGGCCAATAAAATAAATTTAAAATTAATAAAATTTGCTAATATTGTGCATTCATTGAGCCATTGTTAGATAAGCATTTATGAGCTCTTATTTACAAGAATATAGTAGTATACAAAATCTAAAAAAAATTTAGAAAATATTAGAATTTTCATCAAATATCAAATTGAAAGATTTTATATAACTGTTACTGTTGTTATAGTTTTTTTATTTTTTTTTTTATTATTTTGTTTGTAAAAATGAATGTAAAGATTAATTTACATAATATTTATTATTATCATTTTAAATTTTATTCTTGAGTTTGCCATGAATATAGCCTTTGATGCTGATATGGCATTTAATGAAAAATAATTATAACTCCACTACATTTTGTTTTGTCCATTTAAATTCATTTGTAGAACATTTATGGGTAGAGTTTGGTCATAAAATACACCCATAAAACAATAAAATCTGTAATCATCTGTGTGCTTTGTGCTGAAATGAGTTATGTTAGCAACACTAAACTCTTGAAGTTTTCTGGAATAGAAATATATAGAAATGCACTATAGAAATGACATAACTGTATTCAGTATATTAGAATAACTGACAAAATGTATTTTTACCTCAGTTCTGCTCCAGTCTGAATCTAAGTTTCTGCTGAGGCTCAGTTTGTTCTGCTGGCATATTGACTCTTTGCCCAGTTTTGCCGCAGAGTTTCACTTAACAGTCTCTATTAACAGCTCATTACTGTCCTCAGTTAAACAGCAGAGATCTCCTGCACTCTGCAGTCTGCTGAGGAGAGACCAGAGTCAGTCAGTTCACTGCAGCTTCTGCTCTGATAAATGAACTGCAGCACTCTGGGTCAACAACATCTCAGCATCACCTAGTTTTACGTCATACTTCGTCAAATTATATTTTAAAATATATTCAAATAGATTGTAATATTTCACAGTATTACAGTTTTTCTGTTTTTTTCACTTCATGTGTGTCTCGCTTCCTCAGAGTCATGTGATGGCGGGCGATCAGTTGACCCACAGCGCCTTTCTTCAGAGTCTGGCCGCTTTGGCCGTGGGTCTCTTCTTGGATCAGTTACTGTGCCGTCAGCCCAGACCGCCTCACCACAGCGGGACGGGGCTGGATCAGGACGGGGCTCCTGGATCCTTCTGCCCCTCAGAGTGGAACTGGCTTTCCACTTATTCAACCACAGTGAAGAGCGCAGAGGCGTTTGCTCGTGGCACCTCCTTCCCAGAATCCTTCATCGCACCTGAGTTCCATGATTCGGGATCCACGGAGTTTACCAAACCACTGGTAAGATGCAAAGGAGTTAATCTTTGTGAAATATTTGAAGGAATGATATTTGCTGCTTATAATGTTAGTCAGGGGCAGTTCTAGGATTTAATCTTTAGGGGGGCTTAGCCCTCAGGCTCAGAGAGACCACGATACAAATTACCTAAACAAACAGTATTTTACTGTGCTTATGAAAACTGTATTACAATTACCTATTAAAGTTACAGAAGTTACTTAAAGATTCTCATGGTTTTCTTTTGTTGTTTGATTAACATTATTAGCCTAATATAAGAAATACATGGATCCATTATACTGACACACATCCAATATTTTCGTAACTCTTTATGTTTATTTAAGACGTAACCGACTGCGTTTACTTGGATACTCATCAAGACCGCCATTGTGACATAATATTTTGTGTATTTGCTTATTTCCTTGAAGATGCGATCTCATGAAAGTGCGTTTCAATGGCACGATTTTCTGTTTCTATTTGGTGTGCTATTTATACGCAAAAACTGACTTTGGTGTGCATATGAGCCGCGATGGTTAGGTTTAGGGTGTGGGGAAGGTGCGTATCATAAGCACACCAAATAGAAACAGAAAATCGTGCCATTGAAACGCACTTTCGTGCTGTCCGTGCAGTGCCTCTCGGTGCATGCGCGCTTCATTCAGATATGTGCATGCACATTAACGATCTATCACAGCGGGTGAATACCACATTGAGATCGATAAACGAGCGAGAATGATAAACTTTCTTGAGGAAGCAGCACTGGCCTGATCGTTCAGATAGCTGATTATAGTTTTAGGGGGGCAGAGACTACAAATAGGGGGGCTGAAGCCCACCTAAAAAGGGTCTAGAACCGCCCCTGATGTTAGTGAAGGTTTTTTGCATCACAAACAACATCATTTATTCATGACTTTTTTTGACTCTTGTTTTGACACTTGGAATATTAAATGTGCTGTTTTTGCTGCTTTACTTTTAAGAAAAGATGAAATACATAAAGATTAATACAGAAAAAAAAAACTTAAAACTAACAGACTAAGTATGTATAAAAGGATGTAAACAATGAAATAATGACATAATACTAGTGCAATCAGTATGGTAAAATACAGTAAAGTATAAAACTAATATATGTAATATTTTTATTTTACAGTTTTTTTTTTTTCTTCAACCTTTTTATATTTTTCCAATTTTCATGTCATCTTTGGAATTAAATGTGGTATTATAGTGAAGTAAAACTGAAACTAAAATTAAAAAAAGTTTCCAAAAAAAAAAAAAAAATTGGTTACTTGAAATAAAATGTTGCCTAAAACAAATTAAATATATAAAATAAATAAATAAATGAAAATGAAAACCAAAAATATAAAAACTATCTAATACTATCTCAGTGATAACAGAATTCCTTATTTCAGCTGAACATAGAAAATCGTGTTTTCCACAGTCTGCCCCTTAAAGGTTATTTTGATTTATGCAAAGTGTCTTTTGTTCTCCTTGCAGGACAACAGTAAATGGACCTTCATGATGGATGAACAGCTCATGTCCTGGGCGACCAGCAGACCTGAAGTAAGTCTGTGTGTGAGGTTTAGCAGATATGTGGAAGTGTGTAAGACATCCTGATCTTCCTTCATCTCCCTCATTTGTCTCTGTCAGTAGAGTCCCTGTGTTCAGCATTGTTCTTTCAGGCAGATTTTTATCACTCTTCACGTGTTTTTATTCATTCAGCTTTTATAAATTACAGCTAGCGCCACACAAAACCTGTCTCCGCTTAACATAAAGCTTCTTTCCTCATCATTTAAAGCATATCTCTGTGCCTATTTTACTTTTACAGCTTGCTGAATTGGCTTGAGATTGCATTAAAAGAATAATGTTTTTGTAATGTGTATAAAGGAAATATTATTGTATTTAACAGTGCTCTTTTGTTTAATCTAATAAAATCATGATTGTGGTTTTGACAGGACTGGCAGCAGGGTGGTAAAAGTGAGGTGTATTTTTGGGGTAACGGACGTCACGGGCAGCTGGCGGATGCTGGGACCAGTGTGTCTGTGCCCACTCTCGCTCCCTCCCTCTCTCAGACTCAACAGGTAGAGAATCAACACCAAACACATGCAAAACTGCCACAAAAAGTTGTCATGTTCATTTAAAAAGAGTTATCCTCTCCATTTATCTCAGGTTGTGTGCGGTCAGAACTGCACGTTCCTGGTTCAGGCTAACGGTACGGTTCTGGCTGTAGGGGAGGGCAGTTACGGACGACTCGGACAGGGTAACTCAGATGACCTCTACACCCCAACTATCATCTCAGCTTTACAAGGTACTGCAGACCACAGCAAACTCGTTTTCAGGCCAGTGCCAGTGATGTGTAGTACACAGATCCAATTTACTGTAGGGCTGGACCAGAATATTTGAATATTCATTCGGTGGGATGGCATTCGATTTTCAATTTTGAGATTCGAATATCTCTCTTTTTTTTTTTTTTCTCTCTCTCTCGAACACCTGGCATCCCCCGCGAAACGGTTCTCAACTTGTCTGCCTGGCTGAACATCTGCACCAGCAACAGACCGTTCGCCAATGAAAGACGTTCGTGCTGACCTATAGCATGCATATATTTCATGAAAAATCTTCTATTATGAGCGCGCTTGCCGCACATTTACATTTGAAATAACGAACTTAAGCACGCAAATAGCTCTTGTAGTGCAGACAAGATGTGCTGATGTGAAGCCGCTTTGAGAGATTGAAAGAATGAAGACGCGGTACAGCTGAATCACTCACGCTGTTTTCAAATGACTGATTTAATCTGATATTTTGTGTGGATTTATTTACTCATCTAACCTACATGCTATATTCAATAAATGCTTGCAGGAATTTCCCTCATTATAAACTTGAAAGCTGCGGGAATGAGTAAAACTATGCGATATACACACAAATTCAGGACCTGATTAAATATAACTCTATTATACAGAGATTTGTGAAATAAAATTCCTTGACTTTTACAAAACTTTTCCAGGCCTGGAAATTGCTGTTGTAAAATTTCATAGCTTTTCCAGGTTTTTCATGACCGTACGAACCCTATAAAAGCAACTGATGCACGCTTTCAATCACTAAAGATTGGTCCTCTCCCTCCTCTAATCACATGCTGGATCCGTTACCCCGCTTTATTCCGGGACCTCGCAATTTACAAATTAAGCACTGGGCTACGTTATTAAAAGTATTGCTCTTAACAGACCTGTGTGTTTTGTATCACTAGTGCAGTGTCCGTTCTCGGAGCATATAAGCCCTGCCCACGTGAGGTGCGCCGGTTCTGGCTCGCGCTGTTCTGTAGTTTATTAAAAGTTTATTAATTCTGAACTTGTCGCGTGTCCATATTGCACCAAAATGCGACACTGCACTCCCTCGGGTCCGCAGCAACACACCCTCCACGTGTGAAGTCGATTGGATGAACGGTTCTCGACATAATAAAAATGCAAACAGACAGACAGACACACAGAGATTCCTGCCTTCCTGCCTGACTTGACTTGACTTGACTTGATTTTAGAGTTGTTTGAAGAGAAACATATAACTGTGGCTGTCAGTTAAATAAAATAATTGTATTTTATTACTAAAAGATAACAATAACATACAAAACAACATAAACAAGTTAATAATAATAATAACAGACAACATGATCAATAAACAACATAATAATAACAATAACAACAACAATAATTGTTGTTATTATTATTTAATAATAACAATCTCTTAATCTATTTGTCTAATAACTTATATTGTAACTATATAATAATTATAATGAATAACAACAACAACAACAACAATAATAATAATAGTAATACTGACATAAAATTATTATTATTATTATTCTCTGAATTTTAACACATTGTATTGAACTTGTGCTGGGAATAAGATTATATTATTGTTTGTTATATATTGGGAATATTATTATTATTATTATTATTATTATTATTATTATTATTATTATTATTATTATTATTATTTTATGAATTATTATTTAATTATTTTATAACATTTATTTAATAATAACAACCTCTTAATCTAGTTAGTTTAGTAACCTCTTAATAATAGTTTGAGTAATAATTAATAATAATAATAATGACCTATTCTTTAACACAATGTATTGACCTCATACTGGGAATAAGATTACAGTATTATTTGTTATATATTAGGAATAAGGTTGTTGTTATTATTATTATTATTATTATTATTATTATTATTATTATTATTATTCTCTAAACTTTTAACTCACTATAAAAATGCATTTATATATACACACACACACACACACATTTACATATGAATATTAATAGGTTTTGATTTTATTGATATAGTGATATTATTATTATTATTATTATTATTATTATTATTATTATTATTATTATTTAAACTTTAACTCTATATAAAGATGCATGAAATATATATTACATCTATTACATGGATTTATTTTTTTTTTTCCTAATAGGTTATGTAGTGACACAGCTGGTGACATCATATGGGTCTGATGGTCACTCATTGGCTCTCACTGAGACTGGAGAGGTGTTCAGCTGGGGTGATGGGGATTATGGGAAACTCGGCCACGGGAACAGTGAAAGGCAAAGGCGACCCAAACAGATCGAGGCTCTTCAGGGAGAGGAAGTGGTACAGGTAAAGATAATCGCTGTCCAAGATCATCACCAAAACCATCAGTTGATCAGCTTTCATTGACACATCATTTCCTTCTTTCAGCTGGCATGTGGGTTCAAACATTCAGCCGTCATCACAGCAGATGGAAAACTCTTCACCTTTGGCAGTGGAGATTCTGGACGCTTGGGTCAGAGGTCAACTTCGAATAAGATGGTCCCGGAGAGAGTTACAGCACTGGATGGGTACCACATTGGACAGGTGCTTCTTCTTTGTTTGGACTTTGATTCTAATGTGCGTATATGACCTTTGACCAGTGCGTGATGAGCGAAGATGACCTTTTCTGTTGTGTTTAGGTGTCATGTGGTATCAATCATACTTTGGTCCTGTCATCAGACGGCCTGACCATGTGGGCTTTCGGAGACGGTGATTATGGTAAACTGGGAATCGGACCGTGTACAGTGAAATGCTACCCACAGGTACAGTCTTACTGATAGATCCTCTCATTGGCTGATCATCAGGTACATTATTGTTCAAAGAACGATGAATATTATGGCCACCAAGGCTGCATTTATTTGACCAAAAATACAGTAAAAACAGTAATAATGTGAAATATTATTACAATTTAAAATAACTGTTTTCTATTTGAATATGTTTTTAAATATAATTTATTTCTGTGATGCAAAGCTGAATTTTCAGCATCATTACTCCAGTCTTCAGTGTCACATGATCCTTCAGAAATCTTTCTAATATGCTGATTTACTGCTCAAGAAACATTCTTATTTTTATCAGTGTTTACACAAAACATTTATTTGAATGCTTTTTAACATTATAAATGTCTTTTTATGGTCATTTTTGAGCAGTTTAATGCATTCTTAATGAACAAAAGTATTAATTTCTTTCAAAAAATAAAAGTCTTACTGAACCCAAACTGCTTTTTTCATTGGCTGATTGTCCTGTGTATCTGTTCATTGGCAGAAAGTGGAGGCTCTTTGCAATAAAGGCATTAAAAAGGTTGGATGTGGAACGCATTTCTCAGTGGTTCTGGCCAAAGATGGACACGTTTACACATTCGGCCAAGGTAGACCTGGTGTTTTTCACAAAAGAATGAGATATTTTGTGTTTTTCACAGCCTTTATATTGCGTGTATGTTTTCACAGAGCGTCTGATAGGTCTGCCGGACTCCATGTTGAAGAATCACAACCGCCCGCAGATCATTCCTGCTTTGGAGGGCGTCTTCATTGAGGACATCGCTGTGGGCTGCGAGCACATCCTTGCTTTATCCAACACTGGAGATGTGTATGCATGGGGCTGCAACTGTGAGGCCCAGGTACAGTCAGCTGAAACAGCAATGATGTTGGTGATTGGGTGAATATTTAGTTAAGCATTTGTTCTCTTTGTGTTCATTGCAGCTGGGTCTGGGCCATTCCAATCCTGTCAAGGAGCCCACTCTGGTTACTGCTCTACAGGGCAAGAGCATCAGGCAGATCTCAGCTGGACGCTGTCATACCTCAGCCTGGACCACACCAGCTCTGTCAACCAGAGCTTCAGGTACAAAAAAATTCCTAGTGAGCTGCCTTCGAACTTCATAAGTAAACTGTATGAAATGCACTTCATGGGCAGAAGCTATGTTAATGTTCACTCATAAGCACCACACAGCTAGCACTGCTCAATAACAGTCTATTCTTTTTGGTACTATGAAAAAATTCCAATAATTAAAGTTTTAATTTTTTTAATTCATTTTAAAAGGCCTTGAAAGGCCTTCCCCCGAAAAAATGGAATTTGCATAGTAAATATACAGAAATGGGGGAGGGGGGTTTAACTGTTTCATTTATTTTTATTTATTTATTTATTTTTAGAAAGAAATGCTTTTTCAGTAAGGATGCATTAAATTTATCAAAAGTGATAGTAAAACATTTAGAATGTTACAAATTTTTAGATTTCCATTTCAAATAAATACTTTTGAACTTTCTATTCATCAAAGAATCCTAAAAAAATTATGGTTTCCACAACAAATATAAGCAGCACGGCTTATTTCAACATTGATAATAATAAATGCTTTTTTAAGCAGTAAATCAGCATATTAGAATGATTTCTGAAGGATGAGGTGACACTGAAGACTGGAGTAATGATGTTGAAAATTCAGCTTTGCATTACAGAAATAAACTGCATTTTAAAATATATTAAAGAAGAAAACCATTATTTTAAATTGTAATAATATTCACCATTTTATATTTTTACTATTTTTATTTATTTATTTATTTTATTTTTGATCAAATAAATTAAACCTGGCCGCCTATCAAGAATATTAAAAATCTTACTGACCCCAGACTTTTGAACAATATTGTAAATTTTCTAGTTATACTTGTTTCTAAAATATTTCATTACCTAGGGTTTTTTTTTTTTTTAAATACAATCTCTACAAATATTATTTTTAAAAAACCTTATCTAGTAGCACCAAACAACTAGAAATCTCATCGAAAATCTTGAAAATCCTGAAACCCTGCAATTCAGATATGCACTTTTTTTCTGCTGAATCCTGGCATATTGAGCTTGGTACCTCAGCAAAAACACGTTTACATCTCCATAGACTCTGACCTCATCAGTGAACCGTCTGTTCTGGGATCAGATCCTCAGCGGTTGAATATGAAATTTGTTTTTGCATCTTGTCATCAACTCTGACTGTGTAATTTGCAGGTTGTTCAGGGATACAGCTGGGTCTGCCTCAGTCAGTGCCTCCGCAGTATAACGCCCTCAAAGACTGCAGCCCTGAAGTGCTAAACACCCGTCTCAGAGTGCTGTACCACTTCTCTGATCTCATGTACAAGTCCTGGAGACTTCTGAACCTCGACCCCCGCAGTCAGGTACACAATCAATAATAAAACAAACGCGCACACACACAATCATGTGAATCACGGCATTTGCTGCTGATGTTTCACTTGTAAAAAAAAAAACTGTACTCTGACTCCCTGCCAAGAACCTTTCATCATTTTCTATGCTCAGCTGAATTTGTGTCCAGTGTGAAAGTGTTCCTTGTTACGGTTCCTGTTTTTTACTTCCAGACTAATAGGTCTGTGTCGGTCGATATCGAAGCAGAAGTTTTGTCTGACCGTGTCACTGTCTGGCTGTTTTCCAGGTAAATGCTTCCCGCTACAGCTCAGGTACCGCTGCCATCGTACAAGGCCAACTCAGAGGCCTCCTGTCCCCGAAAGTCAACACCCTTCCTCTCGTACGCACTATCGGCAGAACCATGACCCAGGGAAAGACCTATGGCCCCCAGATTACAGTCAAACGGATCTCCACCAGGTAAAAAGAAAGAGATTTTTAACCAGGGCAGCACGATTAATCAAAGTAAAATTTAAATCACAATATGAATTAGTGCGACCCGTCAAAAGGCCTTGATTTCATGTGATTCAGAGTGAAACATAGCACTATGTTCTTTTACATGCGAGCAGCTCATTCAGTGTTTCAGAGGTTTTTTTTTATTCTTAAGACTTATTTTGGCATTTTTGACTTTATTATGATAGGCCAGTATAGAGGAGACAAGAAGCGTAGTGGGAGAGAGAGAGGGGTCGGGATCAGGAAAGGTCCTCGAGCTGGGATTCGAACTCAGGACGCCTGTTGCGCAACGGCTCGATATTTCGGCATGCTTCTCACAAGGCTATTGGCGCCAACTTTTTTTATTGTTATTTTACAGTGGAATATTACAATAGTATTAATTAATATTTATTATTATTATTATTATTATTATTATTATTATTATTAATTATATATACATTATTAATATTATTATTATTCTCTGAACCTAAACTCCATATAATGTACTTCTGCAGGAAAAAATATATTTTATTGAATAACGTTTTAAAATAAGACAAATTAAGCATTAAAATAAGCCAAAATACAACAAAAAATCTGGATATTTCTATATTTAATTTTCAGGGGGTTTTTTTGTTTGTTTTTTAACGGCCAGGATTTTCTTTAAAACCCTAAATATATGCACCAATATATGCCTAAGTGTGAATATATATAAAAAAAAAAAAAAAAAAAAATTGTATAACTCCATAACCATTTTTATAACAAATATTGATTTTTCTAGTTATGCCAAAATCTAAAATATTGTATTGTGTATAAATTGTGTAAACAACATTTTTAAAAATCCTTATCCTTAATTCTTATCCAGTTAATCATGAAAAACTTAATAATTCATAGGGCCTTCGGATATTGCTGTGTACAATTAGGCCTTGGAGTTAAAAAGGTTGAGAACCACTGGATTG